>VWZN01011464.1:239202-253754 GCA_013396955.1 Regulus satrapa | reverse complement strand
TGTTTGTTTTTGGTTGGCTGGCTGGTTGGTCTGGGTTTTTGTTTGGGTTTTTTGTGGTTTTCTTTTGTTTTTTTTTCAGTTTGCTTGCTTGCTTTAATTTACCAGTGGAGAAAGAAAGAAATATCACTTATTATTTGAACACAAGACTTTCAATAAAAGGTATTCTGAACTCTGATTTTTATTTTCTCCTTATTTCTATACTAGAAAAAAAGAAACGTGTTTTGAATAATTTCTTCTGCATTTCTAGTCCAACTACTGACCTAATTTAACTGTAATATTTTGTGCTCTTCTGGTCAAAATGGAGCTGGAACATGAATCAGCACATATGCCTCTCAAAGGCTACAACACCTTCTGACTTGAAGTAACAAACCATGAAAGATTATGGATCAGCTGAAAGCACAAAATAACAACATAAGTAATATTTGAAAT
Organism: Regulus satrapa; assembly: GCA_013396955.1. Classification (NCBI taxonomy): domain Eukaryota; kingdom Metazoa; phylum Chordata; class Aves; order Passeriformes; family Regulidae; genus Regulus; species Regulus satrapa. The sequence goes on along the minus strand of VWZN01011464.1, from coordinate 253,325 downwards.
GAACTTTTCATGGGTATGAGAGAATAGCCAACTAAAAACAAAAAGAAGCAAACAAGACAAAAACAAGCAAATAAAAATAAAAATTAAAAATACACACACACACACAAAAAACAATTAGAAAGCAAAGCATGAGATTTGTGTGCCATCTGAAAATTAGACTCAGCTAATTCACAAGTTGAAACAAAAATACATTATTAGTAGTGCAATATGAGGAAAAAAAGAGAGGGAAAAAGCTGGTAAAATCTGTTACATGATAGTAAATCTTTCACTTTGCATTTGAAATGTCAGCCATTAGCTTTTTGTTGGTTTGGGGTTTTTTTTACTTTTTGTTGTTGTTGTTCTATTGAACAAACTTTTCCAAAATATGATTTAGCCTCAAAACCCCCATGGTTTTATGGCAATTCTATTTGAATCTGTTGAAGAATTTTGAGTATCCTAAGTTCCTGATCTGCACTAGCACACTAATAATTAAGCTAAAAAAAAATAAAAGAAGAGATGCTGTCTTGTGTAACTAATACTAACATCTTTCAAGATAAGTTTTAAAGACAGACTACTAAAGATATTTTCTTTTGATTATAACTTAGTCTTATGGATTGTTGAATAATTCTCTTATTTCTCAATCCATGCTGCTATGGTGATTTTATTTTGCTTATTTATTGTTTGTTTATTTATTGTGAAGGTATTTCTGTAGAATATTGGATTTCCTCTTTATTTTCATTTGGTGAACTGACCTTGGAAGACTGCTGGGTACCCCAAGCTGATCTTTCTCTTCCCCTCCTGAACACAAGAAGGAGAGAAAATTAAATGCAAGGCTTCTCTGTTGAGATAAGGACAAAGAGAGATCACTTCCCAGCTACTGTCATGAACAAAAGAGATTTAACTTGGGGAAATCAGTTTTAATTTATTAATTATCAAATCAGAGTAGCATAATGAGAAATACGAACAAAGCTATAAACACTTCTCTGTTCCTCAGACTCAGCTTCACTCCCACTTCTCTACCTCCTCCCTTTTGAGTAGCCCAGGGGACCATTTCTTTCTTCTCATACCTTTCCTCTGGTCCAGGATGGAGTTCCTCCCTTGTGAGACAGTGCTCCAAAAACCTCTCCAGTGTGAGCCCTTCCCCCAGGCTGCAGATTTGCATTAATTCCTCCAGCATGGGTCCGCTGGGGTGTGACTGTATCACAGTCTCACCTGATGCAGGTGGTGCGAAACACACACCTACTCCAGCGCAGGCTCTCTCAGGGTCACAGCTTCCCTGCCACCAGAGCCTTGCCAGGTACACCCACTACATTCAATTACTGGGATTTGCAATGAGTTCATCTCATCATTTTCTGGAAAGCTTTCCTGTTTCTCCTCTAAGTTTTCAGTATTTGCCAAGAAAATAATCCCTGTTTACAGAGGCTCGGTGCTTATATAAATCAGCATTATGTTGAAAGATGATAGCTGTTCTCTAAAAAACTTTGATTATCTAGGTTCAATATCAACCAAATAATCACAGCCAAAGAAATACCAATTAAGGTACTTTTAACTGAACTTTGACTCTTCAAAATTTCCCTTTTAAAATCTATGTGCAGATGATTCAACATTATTTTGTTTTGCTTCACCAGGGGAAACCATCTTTTATTTCTCTTAGTTGGTACATAGCTTAACCCTATAACTTAATCACTGTTTAGAATTCCTTCATTGGTTCTCTGTGCCTGTGTGCACTATCTTTCCACACAGCAGGAAGTACCTTTCTAGTTATGGAATGTACCAATGAAATGCAAATTACTCCAGTGGTCCAAGAGAATACAGAAATCTAAAGTGAAGGCACCTGATATATCCTTGCCACCTGTCACTGTATTGAACTAAATTGAAAGAGGCCGAGAAGATGGCACCACATTAAGGATTACGGATGATGTGTCAGGCATTATTTTAAATCTTTTTCTCTTCTGTCATCTTAAATCAGATTCTTTAAAGGTGCTGGGAAAGAGAACAGGGTTGCAAAATACCTAAATTTAAAATTTTTCATTTTCACATAAGAAACAGGACCATTTCTATTACTTATTCAGAATGTTATCTGCTAAATGTGGTAAAAATGTAAGATTTTTTTTTTTACTGTTGTAGGCAGCTACAGCTGTGTTCAAATGTAGGTTTTTTCCCAGAAATAAACAAAATAACACCAGGTGCAATCTAAAGCAATGATCCAATTTACTGATGCCCTCAGGTTGCCTAGGTGCCACAACTGACTCCAAATGAAGGTAATGTGACTATACAGCTGTCACCAGGGGAGTGGGGAAATAAGTGGGGTTCCAAAAATGTACGCAGGGGTATGATTTGACACAGAGAACAATGAGTGAAGAAGGAGGTTTGAAAAGACTGATGTTGGTACCTCAAGTTGGAGGGAGAAGGAAAAACAAAAGTATCATTTTGCTAGCATGCTCTGGCCATTGCTGGGTACTTCAGTGTCAGCACCACTGCCACCTGTCAAAACACAGGCGTATGCTGTGTCCTTATGGACGAATTTGAAACAGCTCAGGAGAAGTTAATCTCAAAATGCAGACTGACAGTTCAAGGCCCAACTTTACAGTGCAGTTACCTGGCAACATTCACAGCCCTTCCTAAGGGTTTATGTTCTCTGCGCTGTACAGGAATAAAACCTCATGTTTAAGAAGGCAAATCACAGAAAATAGCAGACAGAGTAATGAGCATTTATGCCAGAGGTTACAAAACTGAGATAACAAACATATCTAATACAGTGTGCCTTTCTCTCAGAGTTAGACGCTTCCCTCAGGGCAATATAGATTGTCCATCCCCAGCAGAATTTTAGCCCCTGAGCTCAGTGTCTATGAAAACTCCTTCTCAAACTCAGACTGGTGCAAGGGTTGTGATGGCTTTGGTCTTTTTCTCCTCTGTTCTTGCCTAGGGCAATAGGACTGATTTAAGCATTCCCAGGCAAGGGTTTTTGAGGCCAGACAGATTCCTTCCATTGAAGCTGCTCTACTTCATATATATTAATTAAATATTCAGCAGTCCGAAGAAAGCATAGGAGAAATGACTTTGCAGCCTGTGGATAAGCAGTTGGTTTATGAAGATGTCCAAATTCATATCCCTTCTCTCTCCATTCCTTTCAGATGTTGCCTAAAGTTTGTAGCTTCAACCTCTCCAACACATTAACTATTAGATTTTCCCAACCAACTTGAGACAGCCAAAGGCAATGGGTCTCAGAATGCACTGGAGGTTTTTCAGTGGATGTAACCTTCTTTTTGTTTTGTAGATGAACATATTTTGCAGTGCTCTTTGTTACAGTCACATATTGTTTCATACACTTTTCCAAAGCAATTAAGTAAAGTAGTAACGTCAATTTATTTGTCTAAGACAAGATAAAAATACAACTGGAGATTTTTTCCACAGTTTGTTTCCACTTGGAGATTGAGAAAAGAAAACAAACAACAAACAAACAAACAAACAAAATTAGACACAATTTCTTTAAAGATTTGACACCAGATTATTGCTGAATTTTCAGAAGTTCTCATGACTTCATTGTAAATCTGTACAACATATGCCTAGATGGGACAGAATATAAGATTAATAACTGAGAAAAGATGCTTAACTATGCAAAGATTTAAGTAGGAGGTGAGTATCCAAAAAATCCCTTGGGTGGGATTTTTGGCTACCAAGAAGTATGTCTGAGAGCATGTCTCAAAGAGAAGGGATTTCTTACAACCTTGATTAAAGGTTAGAAACTCCCTAGAGTCCTTCTCATTTCCTTATACTACTTTATTATGTTTCTTCAATTTAATTTATTTGTTGTTGTGTAGTTTGAATGTTTTCATAAAAACCTGGCAAACACTCATTCATTTACTGGCCCTAAAACTGAGAAAAATTCAGTAGTTGTTTAGGCATGAAAAGAAAACTGTACTGAGACGACCTACCTTTAAGGAAGATTCACATCTATTAATAAAATCTTTTTCCTGTTCTCTGCTTGTCTGTTTTTAGTGCCTCAGAATCTCTTGCTAGTCCTTTTCTTGGGATGAAATTAAATGAGTTAGTTTTAATGTTATTGCTTTCTTAATTTTCTGAATTTCCTGAAATGCTCAACAGGATAAAGTAATTTATAAATATATGACAGGAATAGTTATGCAAACAAACAAAATAATTGATATATTAAAGGGGATGAAGTGACTTCATAATAATTTACAATGCATCATGAGTCAGATACATATTTTGATGGGCTTTCATTGTTATTGGGTTCGGATACATAAAGTAAACAGCAATTTGAGTTTATTGAATTCTACCATGATACAGATGGCAGGTGCACTAAAGAAAACAGTGGTACAGACTGTGAAAACAGGGCAAAATTTCTTTCCTCTGACTTAACATCTTCAGAGGAAATTTTATTTTTACTATCTTTGTTTTCTTGGTAGTGCTGTACTGGTGCTGATGGAAACTACTGCACTAGTCCCACAGAGACCTGAAAATTGAGAAAATTTTGTATTTGAGCTCAACTTTCCATGTTGGGCTTTGCATATCTTTTGTACACAATCTTGTAAACACACAGACAAGGCTCTGTGACATCAAGCAAGCTCAGGTCTGACAAATATCTAGCTTGAGAACAGCATGGTGTTCTCAGCAATGTTTTCTGCACCAAGCATTGCATCTTTCAGCTGGAGCACTCTGGCATCTGTTGGGTGCAGAATACATGACATACCTTTCAAACAGAAAATTTATTTCAGCATCCTCATGGTTTACCCCAGGGGGTAACTAAGCCCCCTGCAGTCACTCATTTACTTGCCCCTGGTCAAAAGGAGGATAAAATCAAAAGAGTATAAGTGATAAAAACTCATGGGTTGAGATAAAGGCAATTTAATGAGTAAACAAAATCTGTGCACACAAGCGAGGCTGAGAAAAGCAAGGAATTAATTCAGTGCTTCCCATGGGCAGGCAGGTGTTCAGCCATTCCAGGAAGGCTGGGCTCCATCATGCAGTGACAAGCACCATCACCCTGAGCACCCTCCCTTTCCCTCTTTTTTTGCTGAGCCACATCTACCAGATGGTCTGGGATGTCCCTGTGGCCAGCTGGGGTCAGCCGTCCCTGCTGTGACCCCACAGAACCTTGTGCCTCCACACAGGTGGGGTGGGTGAGAAACAGAGGAGGCCTTGGCACTGTGCAAACACTGCTCAGCAATAAGCAAAACATCCCTGTGAAATCAGCACTGTTTCCAGCATAAAGCCAAAGCACAGCCCCATACCAGCCGCTATGGAGAAAATTAGTTCTACCAAAACCAAAATTCGCTCTACCCAAGACAAAACCAACGCAGGAAGGCATATGAAAAGCTCACAAAAAAAGTAAACCCTAAGGGAATAAAAGAATAAACCCTGATTTGAGCAAATGCAGCACTAACCAAAAACATTTTAGGCATGAAATGATAATTTTGTAACGTGTTCAATATATGTTATAAAGATGCAACATATTGTAACATGTTTGAATGCTATAAAGATCTCTAAAGCAATTCTAAGTAATATTATGTATGGGTACATAATTTCTGTTAGATTAAGTTGTCAGCAAAACTAAATCAAGGAATCTATGCATACTTTTTTTTTTTCTTTTTCTAATCTTCATACTTCCCATTTAGGCTGAGCATCCACAGGTCCTCTTCTGTCTGATGGTTCTTGCTCCAGCAATAAGGAATATCAATGCACCTTCTGGGGTGCATTGGAGTCTGCCATATAGGATAGACAGTGAAATTTCACAACAGAAAAATTACTTTAAAGGTAATTTATAGGAGACTATTGGCAAGAATTGTGTTCATTCGTTTTTCAGATGGATGATTTTTCATATAACACTGATCTGTCCCTTGTTTCCCCCTCCCTATAGCATATCTTCCAATATCATTTTCTTGCTAGTGAGAAAAAATCCATTTTGGTAGCAGAGGGAGAGTGATTCTCCAGCTAGCTTAAAGTATAGCCTAAAACACCTTCATAAGCAATATAAACAAATTCATAAGTTCTTTCTGTTTTCATTCTTAGGATCACATGAATGAGCAGTACATGGTGTTTCTGCAGCATCTTTAATAGTGTCTCAAACTAATTTTCCAGCAATTAACAAATTATAACACATATGTGACCTAAAATTTTCAAGTCACACTTGTTTCAACAGCAAACTTCACGTTCTTAGAGTTTAAAAGATTAATTTTAAGATATAGTTTAATTACTTTTATCAAATTAAGAAAAGGTAATTGGTTTTAGAATTTGAAACTTAAATATTAGTAGAATTTGAAATTAATAATTATACAGTTTTGAGACATTTTTATGGCTATTTAAGACCTGAACCTTCTAAAATTCTGAAACGTGAAGTTACCCTAGACAAATAGCTTAATCATTTTCTATCAGTGTTTATATCTGTTTTCAATAACAACAAAGAATCCAAACTTCAGTTCAGCAATGTAGAAAAGTGAAATTAAAACCAGAGTGACTTTAAGAATTACTAACACAGCATATCTCTCAAAATTATTACCCTAAATGACATGGGGTACTAGATATTAACTATTTATGTGCATTTATTCCTTTAAAAAGCAGCAGGAAACTAAGCCTTCCTTTTCAGCTGTCCTGTAGGTTTGCATTCAGAGAGAGGGGACAGAGTTCCCATCCTTTTTAGTCACTGTAATACTCCAGCCACGATCCTTACTAGGAAGGTGACACACATTCACTAAAACTAAATGGGGCTCAGCTTGCATGAGAGCCTGACTTCAGAAAAGCAATGAGTATCATGGTAGACTGTTCCCACAAACCGTGTCACCATCAGGATTAAAACACTGTGGTTGCAGTTCAGGAGACGTAAAAAGAGGGCACTGAGCAATCTTGCTGTGGGACATGACAGAAACACTCAAAGCACCTAGAACAGAAAGACATCTTCAGTATGAAGCTGTATCCACCACCAAGTTTTGGAAACTTCTACTTTTTATTTGCTTAATTGCTCACAATCTTTAAAAGAGCTGTACAGACATTTCTGACATCTTTAACAGAATAACTCTTTCTCTGTCAAGAATCAGATGCTCCTGTTGTTCCATATATACAACAATAAAAACTATGCTAATGCAAAACAGAGTTGGTCTCATTCTTAATCATATTACTGCTTATGCAGCCATTTAAGGTCCAACACACCAGGCAGGCAACAGGAAAGGTGGTTCAGGTGAAATGTCTAAATAATATAATGGACTAAATTTTTATCATGTCTGCTCATGTTTTTCAGGAGGTGTTGCTATTGGATTAATTGAAATGGAGTATCTTAGTTTCTAAAAAAATCACTCTCTAGTGTGTGTAGAGGGGAGTTGATTGTTATTCTTGCTTTCATGGACATACTTTGGAAAAGCTGTGCATTTTCTTGTAGACAGGATACCTACCAGGTTTACTGTATTTCTATACCCTTCAAATATGCTTTGGGGTCACATTCTGGAATAATCCATACTAGTGGCTCCTTAAGAAAGCTGCCAGCGTATTGTGTCACTTGAGATATTTTCCAGCACATGCTTATCTAATGGATTTTACTGGCACTCTGTGAAAATTCCAGATGCCTTTGCAGAGATGGCACCTGACACAGAAGGCTGTCACAGCCTTTGCTAGAAACCCCCTGATATTGGCTGCAGCAACATCGGGCCCGGCAGCAGTTGGAACTGGGCTGAACTCGGGCTGTGTGCCACGGGCAAATGATCAAATGTGACAGGGCTTTTTGGGAACACATCTTTACTTTCTCTAATGTCTTTGCATATCAGGCTGCACATATAGTTGGTTAATACACATGATATACATTATATCATGGATATAATTGGATTAAATATAAATAAATTTTTAAAATAAAACATAATTCTGCTTCAATTACAGTAGTCTTCCATTTATATGCTATGGGGACCTCAGAGAGAGAATCATCCCTCAAGAGCACCTAATGACAATGATGAAGCTGGGACAAAGTCAAAATTTCCAGATTTACTGAGAATAACGGGAACATTTACATTAGAAATAGAAAAAGGGGCTAAAAATAAGGTGAGCCACAAATGCATATTACAAAGAATGGAAAACTCAGCTCCACACCAATCTTCTTTTTTTTCCCTTCACTTTGCCTCCTCTGGATTTTTGGCTCCAGGACTATCTTCTCCTTAATATATGAAAAACAAAAACAAAAACAACAACAACAACAACAACAACAACAACAACAACAAACCAAAACAAACAAAAAAATCCAAAACCAACAACAAAAAAAAATCTTTCCACATTTTTGGAGTAATTTGGACACGGGTAGAGGATAAATATTTTTCATTTCAAGTCCTTGGATAAAGATTTACTTTCACTTTACAGAACTTACAGTAAGGTTGTGTTTAACCCATTGCCTTCATCCATAAGAATTAGAGTAAAGCATCCAAGTGTGAAAGCTCAGTAAATCTGGATAGATTGCCTTGTGGCCCTTGAAGAAGGCCTCTCCCTGCTTGGCAAGGCAGTTCACATCTGCTTAAGGGTTTTGGGGAGGCAGAGATCTGTTTCTGACGCTCCTTGATGTGTGCAGGTGCTGGGAAGAGCAGCAGCAGCAGTGCAGTTTTCCCTTCCCCTCCTCTCCTCTTTTCCTAAGTCCTATTCAACTTAGATTTGCATTCACTGTAGGTACAGATCATCTCTAAAATTATGAATAACCTGGTCATCATGAAAATGTGCAACCATGTGATTGCTTATTCATTTTCACAACTTTATTCTTCCTCTTGAGGATAAAACTGATGGGAATAATTCCACAGCTTCTGCATGTAAGCACAAAGAGTTTACATAAAACACTCTAAAAAAAGTTAAATATGTTCCATTTCTAGATTTTACATACCTAGCTCTTTGGGGCATATATGGGAAGTCGGAAAGCTATCTGCTTTATTTTCTAGGAACACAGTGAATTTCAGAGACCCTTTTTTTTCTAGCCCTTGGGTATTGTGTAAAAGCTGAGGACCTGTAGAAAGCCTTATGTGTACCTTAACAAGACTGGCACTCACGGCCTGGGCTGTCCCACCTGTCCTGCTCTAGAGCCCACCCCACCTGCTCTGGAGGCAACTTCCAGAGGAATTTGTTATTTATGACCATTCACATATCAAAGGACACCCACATCTTCAAGATGAGACACATGACACTGAGAGAATACCCTGGTACCATGACACTGATCAGCTTTTTCTTAGCAGGAACCTGACTTGAAAATTCCAATGGAGCACTGGTAAAGAAAGATTAATGGCTCAGTTGAGGAGAAAGTAAATCAGGATCCTCTTAATTTCAGTGTTTGATGAAGTTCTCTCATATTTTATTCTTCTAAAATTTAAATTCAAAATAACACAAAGATTCACATATATTCGTTCCTGAAAAGCACAGGTCTAGTGTATATTAGTGTCTAAACACAGTGGCACCTTAAACTTTTCTTCTGCATTACAGACAAAAACCTGTTTTTCTGGACACTCTGTAGCACATAAAGTTTGCTTTTATTGACTTACATTTTTAAAACTAAAACCAGCACTTCTAACTTATATTTACAATGGCAATCCAGTAACAATACATTATCACATTTGATTTATTTTGATAGCTAACCAAGCTCATAGCAGATCACAAGTGAATGCACTAGGCTGTGGAAGAGAAAATGGAAGTTTAAATGGAAGAAGTGGCAAGTATGATTCAGTAGCTTAAAAACAGTAACACTATTTGTTATTTTATTTGAGGTTATGGTCTGTTCAGCATTCTTACCACAGAGGGGGAGGAAAAAAAACAAAAACAACCAAAACCAAAAAACCCAGTGGGTTCATTATAAACCCCATGATTCTGTCTCCAATATTAACTGGTAAATATACTAATACTTCACTTTTCTTCATGGACTATGTCTGGCTACATGACTTGTAAGCTATGTGAAATCCTTTAAAATTAATGTCCGTGACAGCTGTAAATTTTATGAACCAAAACTGGGCATTTTAAACAACCTTCCAGTGGTTTTTATGAGACTTTTCTATACCTCATTAAAAACCTGGTTTGTGCTTTGACTAACACAAATTGTCTTTTCATCTTTTTTTTTTTTTTTTTCCCCTATTGCAGTACTTAAAAAATGCCTTCCAAGCTGAAATTATGTACTTGTAGTGATTGTAGTGGTATTTTCTTGTCTTTCACTCTTTAACAGTATACAATTCTATGAAACTGAAATTTGCTTTACTCACTCATTAGATTTTTTTTTCATTTTATCCCTGTCATTAATTCTTAGAATTAAACAACATTAACTATCACAAACAGTAAACAATTGCTTATGTGTATTGATTAAACTATAATATGCTCCTGTGACCTAAATGAGAGCATTTAAACTCTTATCCCTGGTGCAGTTTTGGGCTAAAGTGCTGAATACCAGCATTTCAAAAACAATTTGAGTGTTAAGACCTTAGTGATATATCACAGGTGTCTTACCTATTAAGAAAGTGCAACAAAACAATATTAAAACCAAGCCTCTTGCTAAATACACTTGCAGTTTTCATGCTCAGAAAATATTTCTTTTTTCTTTTCATATATAACTGTCTCTTGTGACAAAATGATAACACGCTTGCCATCAATCAGTTCTAAGGCATCCAGGAAATTGTGAATACACAACAGAGCTTCCTCAGCATTTGACTAAAGTGGAACATTTTGAAATTCAATTAAAGTTTAAATCAGTAAAAGGCCTTTTCACATTGACATTTTCCATGGTCTGTATTTATTCTATTTAAGTCATTTTTAATTAATTTTCTCATATTTTAATTATTTTCAGGCCATGTATTATATATAAAACTCAAAGGAAAATTTGCTTCTTATATCACACATTTCTTGAGTTGCTACCAGTTTGGTGTTTTCCACAAACATTTGTAAGAACAGATAGAATGGGTAGCATTACCTTTTAACAGTTCACAAAGGAAAAGTTTTTGCTTTGTTGAAGATAATTTTGTCCCAGACTGCCTTACTGCCCTTAACACTTCTGCTGCTAATGAAAGAAGAGGATAACCCCTGACTCTCTGAATCAGCAATTTGTTCAATAAGAAAAGGATTATTTTCACAGCTGTTCATTTAATAAGGACTTTATTTCCACACCTGGATATGTTTTGGTATCATGTCTGCAATTAGCAGTGTTTATATAAGTCTCAAAATTTCCTGTTATAGTCCCAGCAAGCAGAATTTAAGATCACTCAATTTTTAAAAGCAAACAGGAAAGGAATGTCTTTGCTTCATCTCAGTTGCCAGCTGCTAATAGTGAGAAGTAAATTGACTCTTGTGCCTTCAAAACTCAAAGCAGATGAAAACAATACTTGTCTTATTTTCATTAATATTTTTCTGAGTTCTATTCTCATTGAGCATTATGTTACTGCTTTATTTAGATGAGGAATACTGTTTCAAAATGTTTCTCCAATGCCCCCGCTTATGATGTTTTGGTGCACGCTATGGATTTGCCCCAGCATGCTTGATCTGAATTCCTTTTGGATGGAACTGAACTTTGGAAAACTCTCCAGGTATTTACTGAATGGGAGCTCAGGCCATGGAACCAGACAAAACTTGGCCTGAACCCTCCTTTTCCTCCCGTTTGAAATGTGTGTACCATGGGCACAGCTCAGCACTGCCTGGTTTGCTCGCCAGGGCTGTTCACATTGGTGAACCTGACTGGGGAGCAGAAACATAATCCCTCTTTTTCCTTCTTTGTGCTTACAAAATAAAGTTGTTATGAAATGTGAATGCCTGAGAACATGAACCCTGGAAAAACTTGGTGTCAATCACTCTATGCTAATATACATGTAGTGAAAAGCAAATGTCTGTTTATAAAATTAGTTTCACAAGGAATTGCTTAATGTCTGTTGTCCTGACATTTTTCAAAGATCAAGATTAAAGCAGATATATGCATGTTATTTTTCACTTAAATGGGCAAGATAACACAAAATTGGTTGGAGAACAGCTATCTTTACCATAGGCTGCATTACTGCAGTTAAGATTGTTTTACAATTGACATTTTTTAGAAAATCATCTCATATTCAGAAAGATGAGTAGGTTTACCAGAGAGGAACAGGAACATATTGACCTCATCTAAATAGATACAGGCTCATGAGAGCACTTTTGATGAAGGTTTTATAAAAATGTCAGACAGAATGATTTTACAGACAGCAGACCCCATGAACCCTCATATGGTATTTTAAAAAGCACTTGCATGCACTTGTAAAATGATGAATTCACTAATAATGTGAGAGAGGAATAAAGTAAGCTGCAGAAGATCTGGGTGGATCTAAGCTAAAGTTCAAAATAACTATGTCCTGTTGCTCAGTTTGGGTTTGGTTTTTGGGTTTTTTGTTTGGTTTTTTTGGTTTTTTGTTTTTTTTTTTTTTTAATTTTAAAACTATTCTGTCAGAGAAATTATTATGACCTCTTTGAACTTGCTACCATTCTAATATTGGAGTGCTTTTAAATGAAAAATTATGATTCAATTTCAAGAGCCAAACAAGTTATTCCAGATAAAAACACATACTTTCTTTCCTACTCTGTTATTACTTTAAACAAATTTGGGAGGCTAGACTATCTCCAGAGAGTAATCCAGCCAGAGATTATTTAAAAGCTAAAAAAGGAGGAATTGTTCCCATTCTGAGGATTCCTGTCTCTCCAGTTGAAAAGGAAGCATAATGTGCAGCATATGCTGACCAGTTAGGTAATGAAAGTTAAGCATGAAAATTCCCATTCCCAGTGCCCATTTAAAATTTTTGTGGCAGATGACAAAATTCCCTTAAAAAAAATCTGTCAGTTCTAGCTTGTGTTCTCAAGTCCTAATTACTTCCTCTTTTTAACTTAGTGCTGCATGTATGATATCACTCCATTGACAAAAATGGGTGTTGAACAGATTTCTGAGCTCAGGTCAGTGCTGTTCACCATTAACCAGCAGCTTTCTTCCTTCTCAGCATTGTCCTTACCTAGAATGAGCCCAGCCTTCATTAATTAAACATCATTGTCGGTACTGTTTCATGATCTAACTGCTTAGAAATGCTCAGATCAGCTGCTCTCTGATGCTAGGTGGGAGTGAATGAAGGCACAGGGTTTGGTGGGCCACGGGGTAGCAGTGCCTTGTACAATATCGTAACCTCAGGGCATTTCCTGACCTTCACTGCTCTACCAACCTCTTTGCAGAACTATGGGTGCCAGTGAGAAAGTGAAAAAGGTAAAATCAGAATAACAACCACTGCCTGGGGCACCATATTAAATTCTACTGCCCCACCTGGAATGTCAACTTGTGAATACCCAGTGTTTCCATGGGTAGGAATGAGGGTTTCTGTGCTGCTTTAGTGCCAGTGGGCATTCTCACTCATCACAGAACCAAAGGCAAAGAAATCCTCATGGTCAGCCAATTGAATTTTCCTGATTTTGTAATAGGGATTCACCTAGTCAGTGTATGTAAAAGGCAGTACATTATTCTCAAAATTACATCATGTTACTTGGAATTTACAGGGGTATTTTGGGTGGTTTTTTGGGGGGGTTTCTTTGTTTTTCTGGGTTTTTTATGGAGAAAATTAGTAAGTAGCTTATTTTAATTGAGTCTACACCTCCCTAAAGCAAGTGTTCAAACCCATTTTTGCAAAGATTTTATGTGAGTTCATACATTAATTCAGATCCTTTCAATTTCTGGATGGTTACATATTGAATATTTATGTAATAAAATTAAAAATTCAGATGTTTTAGAAATACTCATTTTATTTTCTTAAACTGAAAGTTCAGTTTGAAACAAAGGTAGATAATTATATTTTATTAATATTTCCAGTAGTGAAATTATGAATATAATTTATTCTAGTTGTTGTTTACTAAAATAAATAAATAAATAAAATTTAAAAAAAAGGAAAGCAAAATCCATATGTAGAAAACTCTGAACACCATCTATTTAATTTACAATAATCACACCATGGTTGAAAAGGAGCATATTCTTAACTTTATATCCAGATCACAGAACATTCTAAGTTGGAAGGGAACACACAAGGATCATCAATTTAAAATTTTCTTGGAACAATGTTCTCAACTTTTGTATTACAGATTTGTGTGTTTTGGTTGGTCTTCTTTATTTTTTTTTTTTTTAATTTTGTTTTTTAAGGGGGTTGTTTGGC
>VWZN01011464.1:226138-238999 GCA_013396955.1 Regulus satrapa | reverse complement strand
TGTTTTGTTTTTATTTTTCCCTGAAATCTGCTTTTAAAAAGTGAAGTGTTTCAGGGTAATCTCATCTATATCTGAAATAATAAGTCCTGATGTGCTGCAGGTGCAGAACGAGTCTGTGCCCAGCCAGAGCTGTCCAGTGCTCTAAATTTCAGAATGTTTATTAGCTAGAATCCACCGCTGTACCTGAGCAGTATAAATCTGTTCTTGATACATTTATTTAAGCTATGCAACATTTCCAGCTTCAAAGTGAAAGGGATTCATGGTAGCCTGAGCTTTATAAATTGTAACTAGGTACAGTTATGCAATGAGTCTAAAGCATGAGTATTATGAGAAGTTTCCTGGACTATCCCACCCCCTTTGTTTTTTTTTCTTTTAATGCAAACTCACCTACATAGTTGTCCTATCAGGTATCTCACAGCCCAGAGATAATTACACCCCAAACAAACAAGCCTACCTTCTCAGTTTGACTCCTCTCCAGCCTGCTGGCCTCAGCTCTTTAGTTCTTGACACAGCAAATTCTAATCACAAACCTAACTCAGAAGAGCAGCAATTCTTGTTAGTCCCTGCACTTAGGATGACCTATTTAAGATATCATCCTAGCCCTGCTAATCTTGGAAATTCAATCGATAAACCTGGCTCTGCTCTTTTAGGTGCCTGCCCTAACACGACCATTAAATGCAAGTGCAGTGACCTCCCCCAGTCCTGATATCAATCAAATGCCACTGCTAGCATTGACCTTCATCTTCTATCTGCAGGCTTTGTAGGATCTCTCAGTGAAACACTGTGGTCAGACTTGATTCTAATTCTAAACCAGATTCTGCCATTGATATAAAAACAAGATACTGTAATGACCTTGATTAACTCAAGCAATAATCAAAAACACATAGTTCACTGATTTGTTATTTTCCAGTTATACCTTCCTTTCAGTGGCAGTATCTGGATCCAAAGGAAAAAAAACGTGTTTTTTACCTCATGCTAGTTTATTCTCATATAGTCAAGCAATTAAACTAACCCCAGATAAAATCAGCCAGTTTTCCAAAAGACTGACACTGTCTGACTCAAATGTAACACTACCTTTAACAAAGTCAATCAGCAACCCTCTGTTGGCATTCACTCCTACTTGGTATGATAAAATGCAATCATTCTTCTTCCTAAAGCCTAATGCCAAATCTATATTTAACATAGTGGTTTATTAGCTCCATCTAATCAGGACCAGAACAAAATTTATCTAAAAGCCCAGCTCTGTGTGCCAGGCAAAATTCATACTTGACATTAATTCCCATACTTCAGCAGTCCCAAACCTCACTACAGGCCTAAACATAGCCTTAACACAACAAAGCACTCACCCCTCACAGTCTCAGAATAAATTATATACTGAATCTGGAAGAATTAATCCAGGAATTAATATTTCAACCTCTGCTATTCTGAGATCTAACTCTGGGCTAAAATAATCATCTCTCCCCTACATCTTGCAAAACCAGACCAGCCTTTCTTCTTCTCCCAGGGATGATCTGGAAGTCCTTCTCAGGCACCCCATGATTCACCTTCCCTGTTCCAGGATTGTTCATCACTGTTAGACATGCAGCATTTTCAGGCAGAAGCATGGGTTTGTTCCACACCTAACCACAGCCATAATGAAAACCATTCTAATTCATTCTCCTCCTGAATTCTGTGTAAGATATTTGCCCATGTCAGCAACAAACTTTATTGATTTTAGCAGTACCAAGATATACAGCTGTTATGCACTGTTCTAAATTGTACTGCTGCTCTAGTGGTGGTAGCAGGGATCTCCTGACAGCTCCTGGTCTGAAAAAGTGTCCCGGCTGGGCATTTTCAGAGAAGTCAGTCACAGTGCTAACGTGCAGCTTAATGTTAATTCTTGAGCCAGTGACAGACTCTGCTGTATGCTGTCAAGAAGAGATTAAGACTAGAGTTAGAGGACTGGAGAGCAAGAAGGCACTGGAAGATTTATTGCTCACTCCTGTGAGGCTGGGGTAAGAGTTTTTCACAAGTTAATGTTTTAAGACACTGTTAGGAATTGATGAGTGGTGGCACTGTAATTTCATTAGGGTTAAGACTAGAAGCAACAGGATTTAAAGAACAAAATGTATCTATATCATGACAGAGCCACAGTTAGGATGTAACTTTTATGTGCTTGTAATATATGTCTTTTCCCCTGGCTCTGACAGGCTCCACCGGGAAAACCAGCTTCCACCCTCGTAGGGGCAGCAGTCATGAGCACCAGTCTTAATCATAAATTCTAATACAAATTCTGCTGGATAAAATCCCTCTGCTAGCATCTTCTTTATTTTTTCTCTATCCATTCTCTAACTTCATGTTTGTCACAGACCACAGATGGTGGTCTGTGGAGGCGTGGAGGCAGTCACATGGACATTATAGAACCAAGCAGGTCATGAGATAAGAAACTTGTACTTTCAGATTTTCATTTTCAGAAGACACCCAGGTAACATTCATACAAGCAGGAACCAAGCATATTTAATAGAAATATTAGCCAGCTTTATTTAATGAATCAATAGTAAAATTTGGACTGTCAAATTTCAGTCTCACAGATAATCAATGAACCACTCCTTCCTTCAAACACCTAGCTCCTCCTTGGTTCCTGCAGAAGTAAAAGAAATGTTATATTCTGTCATTTTATTTATAGAAGAATGAGTCTTATTCTTTAGCAAGCCACAGGTTTCTAGTTAGATAAACTGTTCCCCATCAGTTTTCCACTTCTACTGCTTTCTCTGGAAATTTATATAAATAGTTATAAGAACAGCAATCTTACCGTAATACCTCCACACACAAAACAAACAAACAAACCAACAACGCTTTTCTTTTTGACACATAATCAATACCAAGTATCTACACAATTTTCCAATTTACACATGATTATATGTTTATACCTGTTCATCTTCTGAGCCCTCACTAGTTAAGATAGTCTCTAATGCTGGTTAACTTGAAGGTTAGGGCCTTCATATATTAAAGTCAATTTCCCCCAACCCCTGCTATATTACACGGTTTAAAAAAAAAAAAAAAAAAAAAAAAGAAAAAAAGGTTTAACTCAAATCATCCCAGTCCCAACTAGAACACCTTGTTATTCTTATCTCCTACTTGCCTATGCAGGAGGGAAGAGTGTTCATAGATGAGAAAGACAATTAATGGTCGAAGATGTGCAATTGTTTGAGAGTGAGGAGTAGGCGAGGTTATATTTTAGGAGGATTTAGATCATGGGACTGCTTGAAATATGGCAGTAAAGTTTGTGTCTTTAATATAATCATAAAAAAGAAGAATATGATTAAACTGAGTCACTCAAGGCGGGTGAGAATGCTCTGGTGGAAAGAAATAAGTTTTGTACTTAAGTCTGAACCAGGATGGGTTCCCTTGTCAGCTAAATATATTGAAGTTTGAATCTCTAAATAAATAGTTTTACTGCTTAAATCATCTTATGTCTTTTTGGCTAAGATAATGAAAGTTTACTGGGGTTGGTGGGGGGGAGGGGGCGGGTTGGTTTTGTGGGGTTTTTTTTGTTTGGGTTTTTTTGTTGTTTTGGTTTGGTTTTGGTTTTTTTTTTGTTTTGTTTTTTTAATAAATCCTGGATGAAGAAGATATGTCTCAGCTTCAATTCAGGGGTCAGGGCAGGAAAGACTGAATAACTAAGATTATTGCTATGGTCATAAAAAGTTTTACATTTAGTAACAAGGAATATGACAATCTCTAGGATAAAGGCAGAGTTTTTGCTTTTGGAGGGAAGCAAGATACAAGGCTTGTAGGGTTGGGCTGAGCTACAATGGTGTAATTCGATCTTGAGGGGTAGTCCCGAACAAGAAAAGGAAAGCTGTTTGCTTTCAGAAAATCAAAGAGACAACCTTGATGTTAAAGGATAGATTACAGTTTGAGAATTAGGATTGTGTTTGTAACTTTCCAAATGTATAGAGTTAAGATCCTCTGTGTGAACAGGAACTGAGATTATGATTTATGGTCCTAACTTGTATTGTAACTTGTAACTAGGTCATGATTTTGGTAAAGCATGGATCAGTTCTCAAGCTGAAAGGTACATAGACTTCTATATCCTCTCAAGCAGTTAATACTGGGATCAGAGGCACCAGCAGAAACACATAATTAAAAATCTGATTTTCAGGGACATGATAATAACCTAAGCTAATTATATTTAAAGTTGTATTACGGGTTTGGCTGAGGTAAAAGGCAAGAGACCTCAATCTCCTGTTGGGAAGTGCAAGGAAGGAGGACTCGCACGAGGCCTGTTTGAAAGTGCAAAATGTTGTGGCACCAGTCTGACAGCAGGTAGGATTTAATACACCTCTGAAGTTTCATGTTGGTGTTAGATTTGGAGCTGGACTCAGCAGAACCTGAAATGTCAAGTTTGTTTGTTAAATACCACAGGAAAAAAGTAAGGGTTTGTAAGGTTGTATTGCCATCAGCTAAGAGGAAAACGAGGTACTCTGCTGTAGTGGTAATTTGGCTCTAGTGTACACTGCAGTCACAAGTGCCCGAATAGGAAATATCCAAAATTCTAATACTAAAATGAAGATAAGTGACAATAGGCATCTTTAAGGGGGACCCACGGGAGTCACAAGGTTATGACAGTATATTCAGAGTTTGGAATTCATTTTGGGGGAGTAGGAACAAATGATTGATTTGAATTCATTGCTGGTCCTGTGGCTTGGAAAAAGCAATAGTCAGTAAGTTGAATACTTTGTTGTCATTCCAGGGCAATAGCATGAGGTGGGCATGATTCCACATGTGTATATGTAAAGACCTACATATGTATAGAATATATTTGTGCAAAATATACATATCTATTCATGTATGCAGATACACACAGGGTTAAATTTTGACTTAACTAAGTCAACTTAGGCTTTTTTTTTCTGAATCTAAGTTAGTTTTCAGGAACAGTTCCAAACTGAATGACCTGAATAATTGACTACTGTGTCTTAATTCCTCACATTCCTCAACAAAATATTATTTTGAGGAAGTCTATGTTATTAAGCATGGAAATAGAATTCAATCCACCAGACTTCCCAGAACACTGACTTGTTGCTGAATTTGGAAAGTTCTACCATGTCCCTGAGACACAAACAGATTATATACAACTCAGAAGTCAAACAGGGCTCATCTGGCTCTGATATTAACACTTATGTGCAGCTGTGAAGTCAATAAAATTCAGCACTGCCTTTAGCCACAGCTAAAGGAAGCAGCAAGAGCATTGCCTTTAGACCCCAACTAAAGCTGTGTTAGTATTTCCTGTATTTCCTTTCAGCCTAGAATAGATCGTCCAAGTGGGAAAGAGTAGAAAGATTTCTATTTCTACAGTAGTCTGTTCATTGACTTGTTTGTCGTTTCCTCTCTTCAGCACCCATTACATGAACACATGCAGAAAAGAGGAGCATTTAGCTTAATTATTCCACTGAAAATATCAATTGGGGCTCCAGAATATAAAAAGTTAGACTGGGTAAAAGGAGAAATTTAAAATATTTTTTTCAGGGTTTAACTTTGTTTCTTATAAAAATAGGGATGAGATAGAAGCAAGTAATTACTTCATTGGTTATATTGTTCTCTCTTGTTAACATATAAAACCAATTATGAAAAATGTAGATATTTTAATATAATTACTACATTGATTTATTTTTTTCTTGTTCTTTTTATTCAAAAGAGCATGACAGATAAGTTGCTGCTATAATCAGTTTGAAGTGAATTCTGTGCTGGTAAATGAGGTCAGACTAATGGTCTTCATAAATGAAGTTTTCAGAAGTAGTGTTAGTGAAAAAAAAAATTATTACTTCCTCTACAGAAAAATCTGTTTTTTAAAAAATATAAATTTAAATGCTTAATTTAGTTGCATTTTTTTTTTTAGAAATGTGATGATTCCCTAAATATTGAAAATATAAATACCATTTTACTACATTCTCCTATCAGTTGGATCTAGCACCTAACTGTGGCTATATATTTAAATATATACTCTGCTTATTTTCTCATTATTTTCACAGTTGTTAAAGAAAAAGTTGCATCATTTATTCTGGTGAAATATGTGATATTTAATAAGGCAGAGTTTGTCCAAATAGGGCACCTAACATGTAATTTCTTAGTCTCTTATTGAATTGGAAACCAAAATATTCATAGGATGACAGAAGCTGAATGAAAAAAAGCTTTTGAAGTGAATTTCTATTATTGCATTTGACACTTCCTATGGTAAACTACATTCCAGTCTAATAAATGTATTTGTGAAAAAAGTTCCCTAGTTCTGACGGAGACCATTTCCATTAAAATCAGCACACATGCTCTTGTAAGCTATGAAGGGCCTGAGACTTCAGTGATTCTATCTATTTTTATACCAAGTCAGGCGCAGGCCCACAGGAGAGGGGCCCTGCCTGAGTAACCATGGTGGTGTGGGTTCTAAAATCCTCATCCCCCTGCCCATCCCTACTTATGTCTCTCCTTTAAAAGCTACACGTGTCTCTGTGTAAGAGAGGATCGACGTGGGCTCATAATCTCAAATCCGGCTCAAGAGAGAGAACTCCAGAAAGAATGAGGTACCTACCTTTCTCTTTTTAGCTACCTTGGACAGCTCTTCTCAGCCCCTTGCCCTGGGCAAGGGACCCTCAGGATGAGACACCTTACCCATGGCTTTAGCTCTGAAAATATTGGAAACCTCATTTCTTATGCCCGTTATCAACTGAACTTAAGAAATTACTTTTTTAGTATTTTAGGCAAATCATTTAATTCTTTTAGGAGAAAAAAGAAAGATTTAAAGAACTGTAAATCTTATTTTCTGTCATAATTTTGGAGCTGTTAAATAAAATTCATTACTTTTGCTTCATTTTGTGGGAAGTGTTAATCAAGAAAGCAGTGCAACTGTAGAAACCTTTTCATCACGTATAAGCACTTTCATCATTAAATGTGGACTCCAATCCTATTTAAGTAAAAGACATTTTGGCAGCATTACCCATGTGTTGTTTAAAAAGTGTCCATCTTCCCCTGTAGTATTTTTATGGCATAAAGAAGCATTTCACAGATAAAATTGATCAGCTGAAACTCACTGTTTTATAGTGGAAAAGTTCAGGGTTATAACAAAACATTGCCAGTCTCAGAGATAGTTCCACTTTTCATAATTCTCAGTAGAAACACAGTTTTCATCTAATAATTAAAAATTCTTTAGTGGATTTACAATGTCACTGAGTACATGGATACAGTTGAATCAACGTTGTGAAGAACTGGATGGAAGTTAACTTTAGTTGGATGAAGATGGACACGGTCCCATTCCAAACCCTTACAAGCATTTGCTGTGCAGCAAACTCAAAGCTTTAGTAACTTCTAANATTATTTCTTTGTTCCACAGGTATAACTCAGTGTGGCCATGGCCCATTATAAAAAAAAAAAAAAAAGAAAAAAAAAAAGAAAAGATATATCAATTACACTTGCCTGAATAGTAAAATGTTTTCCAAAGTTGTGTATTTTTCCAGTGCTGAGGAAAAGTGACAGAAAAATCTGACATAAACATCAAAAAAAGAGAGAAAAAAAAATCAGAGCTAACTCAGTCTAACACATTAACAAATTACAGATTGGAAAAACAAAAGCTCTGGGTTCCTCCTTGAGTTCCTGCAAACATTTGTACAGCATGGAGTCTTCACAAACCTTTTTAAGTCTTGGTCTCACCAAACTGACTCTGTTATTGCATCAGTGGGAATTTTACAGTGAATCTGGAAGAGCCACACAGTTACTTTTGAAACTATGATACCATGGTAGGTATTTATATTAAAAATTTTCAGGGAAAAAATGCATCAGCACTATGAGGTAATTCTTGATTTCATGAAATGCATATGAATATATGTATATACACAACTTCATGTAAAGCTATGTAAGATCATGGTAAGAGCAAATGGGGAGATTGTGAAATTAGAGTTACTGATAACAAATATGCCTGTCCCATTTGGAAAGATTCGGAAAAAATGATAATTCAAAACCACAGTACAGGAACTACTTTGTTCAAGGCACATTTCTGGGTCCTTGAACAAGAAAAAGCAAATTTAAAAGCCTTCATTAAAGAGAAAAAAAAAAAAAAAAGAAGAAAAAAAGAACAAACATCACCCATGCATATAATATTTGCAAAGGCAAACAATTTTTAGTGTCTCAGGTCTTGACTCCAAGGTTCTGCAAACATGAAGAAGAAAATAAGAAATACAAAGGTGAGCTTAGATGGAGATGCTTAGATTATATCAGAAACTGCTGCTTTTCTAGGATGAGTAGTATTTTCAGTTCTGTCTTAAGGAAGTAAGTCAGAGAAAATAATTTAATTTTTAAATTAAAACTTAATTATTTGTGATGGACTTCAATGGACAAGCTTTTTTAATGTTCTTACAAGAGAAAGTCTATATGATAGAAATACATACAAAGCATATATAGTGAAAATAACATATGAAATAACTGATGGCATTACAAATATTCAAATTTCATAAAACAAAATAGGTGGAGAGACATTAAATAAAAATTGGATACAATGTGAAGAGTTTCTTTCTGGATGAATATGCAATCACTGGGATCCAAGGCATGCAAGAAATTTTCATCTTTATGTGGATAATAATAACATTGATACTGTGTCAGTCAGAAAAAAGGATGGAGTGTTAAATTTCCATCCTTAATGTCTTAAACTAAAGAGGACAATAATCCATAGTAATTTCTATTGCTAAGGGAGATTTTATCCAAGTGGATCCCAGAACAGAAAGTAGTTGGGGTTTTGTACTGACAAATAGTTCCTCATGAGAGGATGCTCTATGGGGTTACCTTGCTGGTGCTGACAGCACCCTTCTGGGGAGCAGGAAGGGGGGAGAATCCCATCTGCTTTTTCCTGAAGTACAGGAAAATCCTGAGAGTGGAATTGTTTTTAATGTAGTTTTTCTTGCTTGCTTGTTCTGGTCATCTTGTTGCTGACCAGACTGCAGCACATGCCCCGGTGCATCTTGTGCGTGAGATTCAGACAGGACTCACCATCAGGGCCATGACTTCCAGTAAGGGTCTGCTGCTTTAGGCACAAGCAAAGAAAGCAATGCATTCTGTCATTTATAGTCCTCAAAAACATTACTGTTGACCACATTGGAGCATATATGAGCTGTCTTGAAAGGAAGCATTCAGGTTTCCCACTATGAGTAAAAAACCTGCTCTGATGCTTTTAGAGGAATTAATGAAACCCCTAAATCTCAGAGCAGTTTCCTGATAGAATTAATGAATAGCTGTCAGCACAGCTGGCACTAATTGGCATGCTTCTGGGTACCCTGAAGGAGAAGGAGCCAAGTGGATAATAATCTCATACTTCTTTGATTTATAAATGTTCAGAGTCAGACTGACACTTTATTTCCGTGGCAGTAGATTGATATTTGTATTTTTGTTTGTGTGCTGTTCCTTGTTCTGTGCACATGCAGAGATGGTAATGTCTCCAAAATGTCAGTTTTGTGTCTTTCCAGAAAGCCCTGTGGAAGAATTTTAACAAAAATGATTGTATGGGCAGGAAGGAAAAGGAAAACCTTCAAGTTGCAAAAGGACAAAATATCTAACTTGCATGTGATGATTGCAACCTCAGTTTCATCAATCATCTAGCCATTATGCTAATTTAAGTAAATCTAGACATCATTGATTCTGCCCAGACTAACTCTCATGAGGTCCTGGCTTTCAAAGCTTTGCCACAGTCAGAAGTTTCTCATGACTGAGGTTTAAGTGCAGGTTGCATGCTTGATGGGTTATACTTGTCTCAAAGAGGGAAAAGAATCTTTGCACAGGACTTATCAGGGTCAGTGAAAGAGCTTTGAATGCATTGGAAGGTGAAAAGGGATAAAACCAAAGATAAGCCTGGGGACACCACACCAGTATTTGACGAATGGCTGCTGGTGAAACCTTTGGTTTCAGTGGGGCAGGAGATCTATGAAATAGTAAAGACACAAGAGTTATTGATGTGTTAGGAATTGTGGAAATGCCTGAGAAAGATCACACAGGAATCACCGTAATTAGGCATTCAAAAGGGTGCTGGGATCAACAGACCAGCTGGAATCCCTCTACACTAATTCACATGGGCAACAAACAGGAGGAACTGGAAAATGATCATATAGTTGTCAACACAAGATGTGGTGGGATGAGTCACACAACTGTTAAAGACCTCCCACCCAGGAGGAAGAGGAATATGAAATATTCTGTAACCAGCTGTGAGAAGTCTCCTAATCATTTGTCCTTGTTCTCATGGAGGACTTCAGCTTACCAGATGTCTGCTGGAAATACAATTCAGCAGAGGGGAAACAGTGTAGAAGTTTCCTGAAGTGCGTGGAGATAACTTCCTCATACAGCTGGTGAGGGACCCAGCTGAGGAAGGCACACTGCTGGACTGGCTGTTTGTGATAGGATACGGGTTGGTGAGTGACAGAAGGTTTGGTGGCCATCTTGTGATCAGAAACTCAATTCTCAAAGAAAGGATAGCCAGCACAACTGCCACCTTGGACTTCTGTAGGGCAGACTTTGGCCTGGTTTGGAGATTGTTTGAGAGTCCTCCAAGGGACAGTCTTTTATACCTCCTTTGGCTTCTGAGGATACTGAGGGAGCAGGAAGAAGAGTGCACTGAGCCACTTTCTGTCATTTACCAGCTGGCATGGGTAACCAGGAAGGTTCCAGTTGATTCAACCTCAGCAAGTGGGGTGCCAGCCTACAAGGAGGTCTAGAAGGATAATGCCTGTCAGTCTGACCTCAGTGCCAGAGAAGGTTGGGGAACAGATCATCCTGAGTGACATCATGGGTAGGGCAATCTGGGGATCTGGCCCAGCCGGTATAGGTTTATGAAGGGCAGGTCCTGCTTGGCCAACCTGGTCTCCTCCTATGACAATGTTGCCTGTTCACTGGAGGAGAGAAAGGTCATGGATGTTGTCTAACTGTTCAGTAAAGCCTTTGCATTCCCACAGCATTCTCCTGGAAGAAACTGGCTGTTGGATTGGGTGGGTTCTCTGTTTCCTGGGTAAAAAACTGGCTGTTGGGCCAGGCCCAGAGAGTGGTGGGAATGGAGCCAGATGGAGCCAATCACCAGTGGTGTTCCTGTTTCACATCTTTACTGATAATCTGGAAGAGGGGAGCAAAAGTACCCTGCGAATCTTTGCAGATGACAGGTGATTAGGAGTGTTGATCTGCTGGAGGGTAGAAGGCTCTAAAGAGGGATCTGAACATGCTGTGTGGAGGGTCTAAAGCCAGTCATATGAGGTTCAAGAAGGCAAAGTGCCAGGTCCTGCCCTTGGAGGACAAACAACCCCAAGCAACACTCAGGCTTGGAGAAGAGTGGCTGGAAAGGTGTCTGGAGGAAAAAGAGCAGGGGTTGTTGTGAATAGCAGCTGGACATGAGCCAGGTGTGCCCAGGAGGCCAGGAAGGCCAAAGGCACCTGGCCTGGATCAGCAATGGTGTGGCAGCAGCACCAGGGCAGGGATTGTCCCTCTGCACTGGGCACTGGTGAGGGCACACCTCAAATCCTGTGTCCAGTCTTGGGCCACTCACTCTACGAAGGACTTTGAGAAGCTGGAGTGTCTCCAGAGAAGGGTATCAGAGCTGGGGAACAAGCCTGATAAGGAGAAGCTGAATGAGCTGGGAGTGATAAGCCTGAAGAAAAGATGCTCAGTGGGGACCTTATTGCTCTCTCCAGCTGCCTAAAAGGAGGTTGTGATGAGGGGGGGGGGTCAGTCTCTTCTTCCAGGTAACAAGTGCAGAGGAAATGGCCTCAAGTTTCACCAGGGGAGGCTTAGATTCAGAATGTCAGATAATTTTTTTTCAGGGAAAGGGTTGTATGGCATTGGAACGGACTACCCAGGGAACGAGTTGAACCACTATCCCCAGAGGTATTTAGAAGGTATTTGTGGCACTTGGGAACATGTATTATGGTAGACTTAGCAGTGGTGGGGTTGCATTCAATGATCTTAGAGTTATTCCAGTCTAAATTATTCTGTGATTAAATGAGACGTTATTTATGTTTAGGATTTTCCCAAAATACCTTGCCTCTGCAGCAAGGTATTCCCAAAATACCTTGCCTGCGCCTTTTGAAGCATCATTCTTGCTTGAGAGTGGTAGTGATGGTTAGATGACATCAGCTGAAGATGATACATCTTTTCCAGTAACTTTTTCACTTTGCTTACATTATAATGTTAATGGTTATGTTCTTAGATTTTAGAGAAGTTGACATGAAATTATTCCTTAGATCTGCTCTGTTCACAGAAGCTTCAGTGAAGGTTGCCATATCCTCAGACAGGTTATCTCAGAAAGCTCAGTATCAGTTGTCATGTAGCAGAAAGTGATTAATTTTTTAAATCTACTCAGCACTTCATTTCCACTTCTGGATTTTGGCTGAAATCCAGAATTAGAGAAAAAAAAATGGTAGTAGTATTGGTAACAGCAGCTTATTCTATATAGAAATGTGTATTTTCTCTTGATTGTCTAATTTTTGGGATCAAGAATAATCTTTTAAAACATTCAAAAATGCAAAGTAATCAAGCTCTGTTACAAAAATCTAATACCTTAAAAATGGAGATTTAAAATGTAAGGGTAATATACTAATATAATTGAATCAAAAGAAAAGGAAATGCAATTATATTCTTGGAACAAGGGCTTTTTAATCATAATGGTGGCTGCATTAATCAGATGTCATACTAATACCTGTAATAAAATGCCTTATGGAGCTTTCTCAGCCTGCAGAAAATGAACAGAAAAAAAGAACGATGAAACAAAATGTTTTAAAAAAATTATCTTGAAGTCTGGATGGATTAGAAGGATAGAGTCATGTGAATTCAGGGGGATGATTTTTTTTTTTTTTTTTTTTTTTTTTTTTTTTT
>VWZN01011464.1:202222-218375 GCA_013396955.1 Regulus satrapa | reverse complement strand
AACCTGATATTCTTCACAATGATACTTCTTTTGCAATGGAAAACTTTTATTTTTTACCTTGAATTGTCATGCATAGACCAAAAAGAATTAGACAGTACCAAATTTTTCTGCCTTTTTTTTTTTTTTTTTTATAATTGTATTTTAGTTCTAAATCTATCACGTGATCTCCAGGAGATTTTTCATGGCATCTCATCAGAGTTGTCAAAGGCTATTCAGTTTACCAGTCTATTCCTGCATGCTGACTTCTTCCCTATCCTGCAACCTTTTGCAGTATTTTGCTTATAACATTTGGCATGGGAAAAATCCTGAGGATTCCACAAATCCTTCTGGGAGTAAAGGCCTTCACACTTAATGAGGTTGTTTGTAAAGTCTACTGAATCTGCAGGACAGGAGGATTTCTTTTGGATTTATCATTCAAATTCCTGTGCCACTAAAAAATATTTGCTGGCACATACCAGGGTCTTATATTTGCAGATTCTATTAACAAATCTGGCAGCTTTATGGAGCATGAATTGAGCTGCAGTCTCTTTCATGAAACAAGACACAAATCACACCTCAGATCAAGTAGTATAATTTTCATAAATGTTTAATCCACAAGCACAACTGAAAGGATAGAAAGAAGTTTTTATTTTATAATATATGGTGATGCACATATACACAGTTAGCTCTTATTCCACTTAAAGTTTCCCTTAGGCAAGTAAAGGTCAGGAAAACCTCAAACATTACCAAAGAACTTTCCCAGACCAAGACATTTAAATTCTTAGATTCAATTTTTTAAACTGATTTTCTTCACAGTAGAAGTGCTTTCCCTCTGTACAGTCTCTTTTCACAGTTATGGGAGGTGTCATTTGAACAGGAATTACAGTTCCCTGTAGAAGATCCTGTTGACTGACATCCTCTCCTTCATTCTATCTTATAAATGCTTTTAAATCCCATCTCTGTAAAGTTTTTTCTCCTATCTATATCATTATTTAAATGAACTCTGACATTTCCAAGTACAAATCGACAGGAGTCTTAGCTGCATTATGGAAGAGATGGTGGAACAAAATACCTGTCTAATATACTAGGTGCAGTAAAATGTTCTCAAATTGGCAAATTTACCTTTTCTCTTTTTCCACTTCATCGGGTTATGCCTCTGATCATGTTATCTATGGTTAAAATGACCCAGTGGTCATAAAGTTGGTTTTCTTATACCACCCCAACTGTCAGGGAGGATGTGAGGATGCATGAGGATGTGTGAGTGTGTGAGCAAATACATATGTATGTTCATATAAGAGTACACAGAGATGTGCGTAAATTCATACATATGTATAACATAAATATATATATTTGCAGTAATCAGGATTGTGACAACTTAAGACATTTGCATACCAACAAAGATTACACTGGAAATTCCCTGCAGGAGAAGCCTTTTTGGAGTTCAAGCAGAGACAGCAGCTAGTGTCAGAGGAGCAGCATAACCCCGAGATAAAAATCCCTGTCGCGGTGAGCACGGCTTCCTTGCCCCCACTGCAGCACCAATTTGACACAACTGTGACATTTTCACTGCCAAAGCTAATTTCCTCTTGGAGCGCATACGGTGTAAAGGATTCTGCACCAATGATGAGAGGAGACTGGATTTTGTCTGGAGCAGCCCCACAGGCCCATGTGTTTTCTTTACCAACCTTTTTTGTGTCCTTCAGGTACCAAATAAAGTCCAAAGTGAAAGCAAATGGAGGAAAGGAGAGGAGACAAAGATCATTTGTCTTCAGGTTTATCTGAAATAATTGGCTAGAGAGAGAGAAAGAAGGCAGTAAGAAGGCAGTGAGAAGGCTGTTCTATCCACTTTTTCCTCCCAGGAGCAGGGAGGAGCAATGGGGAATGTTTTGGAATGAGAAATCTTTTCTGATGCAGAGCAAAGGCACATCTCCATGAATTCAAAAAAGCCTTTAGATTGATTATGTGCTGAGAGCAACAAATTATGTTGCAAAGAGAGAAAAAACAATGTTTATTTCAATGCCCAAAGTAATTTATATCTCCTCAAACACTTTGAGGAGTATCTGATTCTGTCAGAACTATTTTTCAGTACGATTTGTCTTGAACTGAACCTTTCTGTGACTTTAGGCAGCACTTTGAACACAGCACATGCTGCACGCAGTTTCATGGTATGTCCAGGTCTTTTTTAATGACTTAATTAAATAGAGTACTTTGTAATTGTTTTGGCAAGATAAAAACGTGAGCAAAATAGTACTGAATGCAATTATAATTGTTATTACCAGCCTTCATTTGTAACTGATTACATCAGTGTCTGTGTGATCCCAGAATCAGTGTTCTCAGATGGACTTCCCTGGGAACAGTGCATCAAGTCCAATAATCTTGCCTTCCCTGCTCCTAAGATGGCTTCTTAGCCAAGGGGTTTGGCAGAGAGGGAGCAGATGCCCTGTTTACTAAACCTTAGGAATACTGGGTCCAAGGGAGGACCCAGTCATCAGGTCATAGGGAGGGAGAGAATGAACCTGACATTTTGAGCATCTGACTGTGCCAGCAATGCAGATCAGGGACTGATGAGAGAGGACTTCAGGAGTTTCCTCATCTTCAATCCATCTCACAAAATATGTGCATTACTCTGGGACAGCATATAAGTGCTATCAGCATTTAGGAGAAAAAGCCAATTGGAGGTGAAAGTCTCTCACCATTGCACTTTCATAGCATTGAGGAGACCTGTATGCTGAGAGAAATACTTCCCAATCTGGATGAAAACTGCTATGGACAGATGAAAGATGTGTAGTAAAGGAAATAGGGATATGCTCACCTGGAGATGTTGAAACTGAAAAATATAAAACTGTCTTGGGTGCAGAACTGAAACAGATTATCACAGCTGGAGTGGCAAAATGGGAACCTGACAACAGGGCTGCAGCAGAAACATAGCTGAGGACAGGCAGGTGACTGGGAGACAGGATAAGCTGTGGTGTCAGGTTTTGGTTTCCTGACTTCTCTGAAACACACCTACACATCTGGGACAAAATTTGTTGGGGTGAGGTACAGTTTCAGTCACAAACCTATTTTAACACTACTTTTCTCTTTACTCTGTCACCTAAAAAAAGCATATCTGCTTTTCACTTGCACCTGCAGCTATTAATAACTTGATTTTTAGTGAAAGCAAGTATTTCATTACAGCCCCTGTGCTCTGCAAGGAGCTGCACATACAGATACAACCATTATACATCCCACTGGATGTACCAGCTCTGCCTTGGTGGTCAGCAGGATTTCTCCTGAAATAACCAGTTGAAATTAATTATGATTCAGAGTATGTAATACTCTGGATGAACCAGTTCATCAAAGGCACTGTAAGTGATCTTGTTTGAGGTATTCACCATGGCTATTTTTCAGCTGTTGCCAGCAGAGCAAAATGGATAGGATTGCTGATCTGTGGCACTTAGGGCTTTCAGCCATAGCAGTTGTATTGAAAAAGATTCTGCTAAGGTGCAGCTCATTATGCCACCTTTGTGGCTCTCCTGTTTTGGCAGCAAGTGGATGAGATTCTTCAGTCTTTATTTGCTGTTTGGGTTTTTTTCCAAGGAAAAATCACTAGTGACATCTGAAATCAGAAAAGGATACTCAAAAATCATTGTAACAATTACTACTAATTATCTAATTTTGTAATTTGTGTCTACCCCTATCTTTAGTGATTTTGCAGTTGGCCTAAAATCTGTTTTTTTAAGAGAATCTTTTTTATTTTTTGTTCTTGATTACCATAGGACTTGTTATTAGAAAGAACACTTTTTCAAATATCTTCCAAAATTAACCCATTTGCTGTCTTAAATAAATACCATGTGTTGCTAGGAAATATCCTGTTTGTCTTAGCTTTGAACTATAATTGCACACATTTAATTTTTAGGATAGTAGTTACTACTAGTGATCTTTGTGAAAAATCTCCTGATATGATTGCCTTCTAAGTCACAACTATCTAGCAATTAGAAAACATTTTAAAAATCTTTAAACAGAAAATGCTGATATGTCAAAAACTACCTAGCTGGTTTCAATATGTTGGAAAATATTTCTAACTAGGTGATTGATCTCCTGGAATTCTCCTCCACTACCCACCAGTAGACACTTCCATGGCAGTCAGCAACTTAGTGGTAAGAGGGGAAACCCTACAGTTTGATATTCTAAATTAATTCTGTCATTCAAACAAGGATTTTGAATCCTGGTGTCATCCATCCACCATCCATGCCTGTTTAATTCAGCTAAGCCCAGAAGCAGCCTTTAGTCCTTGAATTTTTCTGATGAAGAGTCTTGAGTTCCCAGTGTTTTCATGGGCAATGCACATAACAGAATCACAGGATGGTTGATGCTCAACGGAACTTTTGGAGGTCATCTGGTGCAATGTCTGCTCAGGACCATGTCTAGATAGTTTTTGAATGGATTACAGAACAGAAAGACTTGTTTAAATAAGTTGCATTACTAACATATCATTGAATTTCAGTCCATCAAAAAATGCCTATTTTAATCCACTTGTACCTGTCATAAAATCTACTGTGTATTGCAAAAGAATTTTCTTTTTTTTTCTTGCTTATCTGAAGATCAATCTGGACATAAGTGCTAAAATTAATCTGTGCTATTGAGAACAAATTTTTACACTTAAAGCTAAGAAAGTAAACATATTTGGGACAAAAAAGAAATTATGATTGTATAGTGAGCTTTCTATTCAAATATACAAATATCGGATGCTTATGAGTGAGAAAATATCAAATCAAATCAAGCAGAGAGATAGTCCATGATACTTGGCATCCGGCTTTAGGAATGGCAAAATGAGAACTTTGCAGTGGCTTGAGAAAAATTGGAGCTGCACTGGAGTAAAGGATTGAAGGCGATGGGCATAAATGGGGATTGTCATTTATGAAGTGATCACTGCAAATGTTGCAGATATTCTTAACACATACAGGCTATGTGGAGAACTGTCACATGCCATGTAGATTCCATCAGGATTGACCAGAATTTAGTATGTGAAAACAATTAGAATTTATATATATGTGTGTGTGTGTGTGTGTGTGTGTGTGTGTGTGTGTGTGTGTGTGTGTGTGTGTATAGTTTTTGTTTGTTTGGGGGTTTGGGGTTTTTTTGTTTGGTTGGTTTTTTTGGTTTGGGTTTGGGTTGCTGTTCTTGTTTGCTTGTGTGTAGTTTTATTTGTTTGTTTTGCTTGTTTGTCTGGGTTTGGGAGGGGGTTGCTGTTGTTGTTTACTTGTTTATTTGTTTGTTTTTCTTTGGTAAATTTATTTTTTTAACTTTCAGAGATACAGAAGACTAAGACTCATCCCTGCAGATGTGCTTGTTTTGGGTGGCATAGAATTAATTTTCTTCACGGTGACCAATACAGGGCTAGGCTTTGGATTTGTGCTGAACATGGGGTTGATAACACAGAGATCTTTTAATCATTGCTGAACAGGCTTACACAGAGATAAGACCTTTCCTGCTCCTGGTGCTGCCTCACTGGTGAGGAGACTGGTGTGCCTGGGAGACTGTACACAGCCAGGACAGGTGACACAAACTGACCACGGGACATTCCAGACCGTGTGACATCACGGCTCAGTGTTTGAAGTGGGGGGAAAGAAGGAGCAAGGCGGAGGTGTTTGCAGTGAGGGTGTTTGTCTGTCCAAGTCACCATTATGCACAGTGGATCCTGGTTTTCCTGGAGATGGCTGAACATCTGCCTGCCCACAGGAAGCACTGAATTAATTCTTTGTTTTCCTTTGCTCATGTGTATAGCTTTTGCTTTTCCAATTAAACTGTCGTTATCTCAACCAATGAGTCTTCCAACTTTTACCGTTCAAGTTCTCTCACTGAACCTGCTGGTGGGGGAGTGAGTGTCAAAAGAAGTGCAGAGCAAAAGATTTTGAGCTCTACAAAAAAAGAAAAAGAAGAAGTGAAATATGACATTGAAACAGAAGACGCAAGGACTGGAGTTGGGAAGTTACTTCAGTTGTCCTTGTTCCTCCACTGGACCATACCTCTGCAGTTGACCTGGAGATGACTGGTGGGAGGGCAGACAATATTCTTTGCTGAAATTTCTGCCATTTAGCACACACAGTCCATACAAAGCTGAAATAAAGCTTTTAATTAAACTAGAGAGACCAGCTTTAGGGCAGGCTGTTTCTCTTACCATTATAGTTAGAAAAGATGTCAAAAATGCAAGGTGAGAGAGAGCACAGACCTGAAAAAGGGACAAAGTGTACTCGTTCCTTCTAAAGCTTTGAACTATTCATGGTCTCTTTCCCATTCAATCCACCTGTGGGAAGATTAAGAGAATGTCTTCTGGCCTGATTGCCAAAGGTGCTGAGTGCTTGCCCCTGCCATTAACTTTTTGCTCCATTTCCCTGGCTTCTTTTGGTAAAGAATCTCAGACTTCTCACAGGAGCAACCCCTTCTCAGATTATCTGTGGGAGGCTGGAGATCAGCTCAGCCTGGGGCAGGACAGTGGGAACTCTCTACAGTTATTCAGAGTGGCTGTAAATGCTCATGCCACTTCCCCGTAGGAACTATACCAGGAGCAGTTCTCCGAGGCACTTCACTTTATCCTTGACATATCTTTATATAATAAATATTTGTATCTAGTATTGGCAGCAACTTCTCTTCTTCATATAGTAGGCACTAGGAAAATGTAAAATTAATGCTTTTTCTATGTTTTGCATCTCTTTGCATTTTTTGTGGTGCCCAAAAACATTAGCATTTTCCATTTGAGAGTATTGTGCTAGACTGGCAAAACATCAGGTCTGAAATCAGGATTATGTCTATCACTAAATTGCTGGTACTTGTAGTACATAAAGTGAAACTGTTTGTTTCCCTTTCAAATAATCTGAAAGGAACCAGTTCATTCCCCCGCCCTTCAAATAATAAAGAAAATTATTTATTTTACATTTGTTTGCTTTTCAGTGAGGAAAAAAAAAAAAAAAAAAAAGACTGGCTTATTAATTGTTTGCTCATTTTCTTTCGTAGAGTGTGCATCAATTTTTAGGAAATTAGTCTGTATTTAATCTACAAAAAGAATTCAGTACATGCAAAATACAAGCAGTCAATTCTATCAAGGTGACAAGGTGCAAATTAACTTTAATCCATTTTTATTCTAGTAATCATAGGGCCACTCAAAAGCCAAATGGCGGTGGTTTTGCTTGAAGATGTGATCTGTTCTGCATAGTGCTCTATCATTTTAAGCAGAGGAGTGGCAGTTTTCTATTGTGCATTAGCATATATATTAGATCCAATCTATGCACAATTTTTACATTAGCTTGTATTGATTGGAACATGAAAGGAGCTGGTAATATAATGCTACATCCCAGGCAGTTATACCAGAGCTTCCTGCTGGCACAACTTTCCCACAGTAGCACACAAACTTCCCCAGTATAATCGACTTGCGTTGCTAAGAGAGATGAAGATGTGGAGATTCATTTGTAGTCAGGCTTTAGTATATGAATTGGTGAACAATCTACCACAAAGCTAGAGTGCATTTTCAGAGACAGATCATTTGCACAATTATTCATTGGAAAAAGCAAATTCATGTTAAGTTGCTTGCCTTTGAGCAAAAACAACATTTGCTACCCCACAGACATTGTGTGAAAGGAGTCTGCCCAGGGCAGTTAGTATAGATTAATTGCTTGTCTGTAATTTCATAGACTGTAGCATGTTTGTCACACACCCATATCTCTGCTCTACAATTTTTTACATTAATGTAAATAAATTTAAAATGGGAAAAGGAATCATTACCTGGCTGATATAGGTGGATTTACCAGTATCTGAATTACCTTTTACCGTATCGAGCCCATACATGTCATTCATGGTACACTGGAAAATTATTAATGAAGTCTGTGATCTAAAGTCTGTCCAAAATAAAACATATTTCAGAAACACGGTTAGTGGATATTCAACTTCCCCAGAAAAGTAGGCAAATGGATTTGGCATGCATGGGACACACATGGGAGAGACTGCTCTTGCTAATTTTGCTCTTTAAAAAGCTGAATGAAACAAAATTTATTTGCTAAGGAAGTCAGCACTTTATATTATCAAACTTTCACCAGTTTTCCTCATATGATTTCTTATATGAAAGAATTTGTTACCCCACAACAGTCATAACTAGGGAGTAATTAACATAATTTTTTTTTCTATTCCCATGTTGAGCTGGATGGATCTGGAATAATAGATATAATGAGAGTAATCACAGGACTGTATTTCAGTCTTGAGAGATCTGCTGACAGCAGAACCTGCCAGGATGGCAACACTGCCAAGCTGCCATGAGCTGCCATCAAGCCCAGGGCATAAACAAGGGCTGGGCAATTCCTCCCCTGGGAAGAGTGCTGCTCCCAGAGATTTTCTTCAAGCCAGACACTTTCCAGAGCTGCAGGGGTGAGCTCTGGTGAGAGAAAATGTAACTGCACCTTCTCTTTTTGCTATTCTTTAACTTCCCTGAGGAACAGCAGAGGAAAAATATTTCCTGGAAACCAAGACGACCAATAATGTAAATGCCATATTTTGAAAGCCAGATCATTTACTTAGAATTTGATATACAATAGTAGCACAAAATAATTATAATAAAGCTATGTAGAAGATAAATTAACAAACAAACAAGCAAACAGAAGCTGTTTGTTAAAAAGCATGCTTTTTTTTCTTTAAATTCCCCTACTTTCCCTCCTGTCCTTGAGCCAGAGAAGAGAGTTTTGAAAATATTTCTTTCAGGTCACAGGAATATCATACCAGAGCATAATAACATCATACCTACATTTGTGCATGGAGACCAAAATTATAATTTTGATTTAAATTGGGTATGATTACTTTTTGTGTTAGATACATCCTGTCATTATTTTCTTTCTACAACTGTACTACTGTATAGGAAAAAAAAAATCCAAATTCCAGTTGCAGAGTTTCTAAGGTTTCAGCAGAAAACTGATGCCTTGAATGACCACCTTCAGGCACTTCCATTTTCTGGGGTTTTTTTGTTTTTTTGTTGGTTTTGGTTTTGGTTTTGTTTTTTTTAACATTATATAAATTGTGACTATTTACAGAACAGGGCCTTCCTATTCTTTTCTGAAATAACAGTGTTCGAACTTCAACCAGGACTACTGAAAACATTTCAGAACACCTCAGAAGTCTGAAATATGAATATATATGTCTTCTTTTTTATTCTTTTTTTTATACAATTAGGGTGATAACTATTTCAATGTGGGAGATTTTGGTTATTTTTAGGAAGATGGCAACTGATTTTAACTACCACAGTCCTTATTTCTACTCAAAAACTCAAACTAAGATAAGACATTTTTTCATTCTGAGCTAGAAATTTCAAAGCCATTCTGGACTGGAAATACCTGCTCTGTGTTTAATTTAATTATGTTAGTCAATTAGACAATCTGAAAGAAAAATCTGGATGTCACCAGTCAGGAAAAAGGAGATGTTAGAAAAAGAAGAAATGATAAGGTCATTAGTTCCTGAGAGACAAAACCAGAAATTGGTAATTATCAACTACGGAACACTGAGTTATCAGGAAACAGCTTGGGAAAAAGTGCAGTATGCCATAACACTAATATCTCAATTGACTCAATGGCTTCTAGTATTTTTGGAGGTCATTCAACTTTGAAAGGTATATTTTGTGAATTCCTGCTGCTACAGTGACATCAACAGTTCCACACAAAGTTTTACACAAAGTTCCAGTCAAGAAGGTTGAGTCTAGATGAGTTAGTCTTATATTTAGAATCCATTTAAATCAATGAGAAAATTCTCAGTCACCAAGACCAGAGCTAATCATTATTATAATGATATTATTTACTGATACTATTATTTCCATCACTACTGTGGCTATTACTCTTGTTATTCTGTAGATTGAAAGCCAACATTTAGAGAAAAAAATTTCATTTAGATGGAGACAAATGTTTGGTCTGAAACCTTCACTAAGGTGCTTGAAAACAGCGAAGGTGTAACAAATGCTGTCAGTTTGAATGTACTAAACAAAAGATGTCTTACAATTATGAATTCAAGCCCATGGTTCCAATTGTTCACAAGTGCTCTCATTTTACCTAAATAGCACTGTTTTAAAATTATGAGGGAGAAAAATTTGCAAACCTTTACAGTAGTTAGTAGATTACTTCCCACTGTATCTCTAAAATGCAGGTAAATTAGCATCCTGGC
The DNA here is from genome assembly GCA_013396955.1 of Regulus satrapa. Classification (NCBI taxonomy): domain Eukaryota; kingdom Metazoa; phylum Chordata; class Aves; order Passeriformes; family Regulidae; genus Regulus; species Regulus satrapa. Next base: position 208,229 of record VWZN01011464.1, on the reverse strand, counting down.
AAACTGAGGCAGAGGAAGTCATTAAAACTTCTGATTTCAGAGAGCTGCTGACTGTTTCCACACTTTCTTTTCTAGAGGACTCTTCCCCAGGAAGGTTTGCAGCACTTCACACTTTTTTCATACTTCTCCAGAGCTGCCAACTATGGAAGGAACCAGAGCCCAAAGCACCAATCACATCCTATGCCTTTTCATTACATGAGATCTACTTTCTCAAACCTAGCAAAAATTGCCTCTCATGAATGCCTCTTGAATAGAGGCAAATGTCATGTTGAGACATCCCAGAGAACTGCTTTCCTCTCCTGCCACAAGACAGCAATTCATACAGGGATAACAGCACCTGGAAGCCAGCGAGGAGCACTTGAAACACAGACAAAGTGAGTCACTACAGAGAGGTGACTGTTAGCCAACTTCTACATTGGATTAAAATGTACTGACAACAGTGAGGATTGTTTTAAAGTGATTGTTTTCAGTAGCAGACTGAAAAAGACTGAAAGCAGACTAAGCTTTCCCAAGTTCAAGCTTATGTGATGTTGTTTCCCTCTCATCAATTTATTCAGCTCCCAGGAACTCACCCAGATAAAACCAAAACAACTCGTTACAGTTTTGTTGGTTACTCAGGGAATAATGCAAAACCCAGGTCTGTAGAGTGTCCAAAATATTTTGAAATAGAGGACTTCAAGTTAGTTACCACAACTTTAGAAGATACCCAGCAAAATGAATCATCCTATACAGATCTCCTTTCCCAGATTTTGAGGACACTTAAAATTTTCCTGGAGGCTAACTTACACATTTTTCACATAAATCCTCTGCTTTGCTTATCACCACTGGCAACTCTCTCATCTCTTGTAGTCATCAGTGTCAAAAAGAGGGTGTTTTTTTTTCTTAACCTTTCTCTTCATTTCTTTCCCCCTACGTATTGTCATTAAATCCTGCTGCTATTTCTAATATAGCTGAGAATCCAGTCATTCCTCTCTGTCCCTACCAGCAAAACATGTGTTCCCACTACATTTTGCTTTTTTGCTGCAGCAGAAGCATTTCACTTAATAATGTTGTCATTAAATCCAGCTCATATTCATTCCCCTGGATGAGGTGATCCAAACTCATCTTTGGTTTCTCTGCTTTGTTCTGCAACTCAGTCTCTGCTGCCTTCTGTGCATTTGACTTTTCATATGATGTCCTTTGCTTTCCTCCCCTCCCAAGGGAAACCTGTAGGACTTCTTAAATTTTGATGCCATATTTTCCCTTGTGTGGTTCATTCTCTCTGTCTTCCATTGTTTTGGTGGTCTGTCACCAAAAGAAATAAATTAATTACAATGGGAAAAAAGAGGAAACTGTGATAAAGGAGAGACAAAGTGGAAAGAAGAAGACAAAAATTTGATATACATATAAGAGCATACAAATAATAAATATATAAAATATATAAATGAGTAGACATATACAAATGCATCCATGAGCAAGTGAAGGGGTCATGCTGAGGTGCATTTGAATGTTTGGTTTGGGCTCCTGAGAGCTCCCTGGAGCACCCACACAATGGCACAGGACCCTGGCTGTAAGAAAATGCCTTTCCCTCATTCCATTTACTTACTGCTGTGCAGGAGAAGCATCATTAAAATATTTCCAGCCTCACAGGCGTGTCAGGGACTGATCTTCTTCCCAAGTTTCTTACCGAGAAATAGAGAGGCAAACATTTCTCCTGTGCCCTCTGAGCACATTTTAGGAGCATGAAAATGTCACATATGCTGTTGATCAAGGTGCCAGGGGAATTCCACACAGTGAGACCCATTTGAGGTTCATTTTTTTGGGAATGGGGAGGAGGAGAGTAGAGACAAAAGGCCAAACTTTTACAAGCAGCAGAACTGTAAACTGTGATTCTTTGACTTCAGTGATTCTACAGAGACCCTTTTCTATAAAAGACACAGAAACCAGTGCAAGTTGTTAACAGAGAGTGATAAATGCTGTTTTCAAATTTCTTGAGCTTTACAGTTCCCAATAATAATTTGCACAATGTTTAGAGTACATTTCATCTTCAAAATGTTGAATTAATTATTTTTATTTTTCTCTAGGAGCATTTTCTTGTCATTCTTTCATCTTCAAGAAAGCTTTTCATTTTTCTGCTCTTCATTAAGTGTCTTATCTGATTCCCACTAAGTAAATGGAAAAATAGTGCCTGTGTTACAAATAAAGGAAAATGTGCTTGGATTTCTTCTTCTCCTCTGGGATATTTTTGTTCTTAATTCTTTCCTTTTCCTTTTGATTTTTTTGTCATCTGCATTCCCTTAGAAGATTTTTATCTCCTTTGTTTAGCTTGTACAGTACATCATTTGTTCTGCTCTCTATACTGTTCATCTCATTCTCCTTTATTTACTTTAGATATTTTATTAGTGTTACTCATCTGAATATGTCCTGTTTCCCTTCTCCTTTTGATCCTTCCTTTTCCCTCTCTCTTTTAATATTTCTTCCACTACAGCAGATATTATGGTATATTGGTCATGTAAGAAAGGCATAATGTCCTTGAATTCTTTAGCTCAATAAGGTTGGAAACAAATAGAATAATCAGGCATATGAATAAATCTCTTTGCCTCCAAACTATTTGTATGAGTAATTTTTAAACTGCTTTTCTGAAAACATGCAGCTCTTTGAAACAGTGGTGCCACAAGTGGACAACGAGATAAAATTTAGCCAGCGTCTCTTTAAACAGCTGGGGAGAAAGTCAGTACAATGCCAGTGCCTTTTAGGGATAATGTGTTGTGTGGGCACTGTTCATTTGGGTGGTTGGTTTTGTCTTCCTTACAAAGCCTGTTCTTATATTTTAGCTGTGGTGGCACTGCTCTGTGTTGGCAGCGTAAATTAAAACCCAGCACCAGATTTCTTACATAACAGAATAAGAAAAAGTCACTTGCTGCTGTTCCTGAATAAGAAGTGATCACCTTTGTGCTACTATGAACAGCCAAAGGAGTTTTTCCTGCTTTGCTTCCCATGTTTCAAAGCCATATGCAATCACAAGCTGATTTTAAACAACTGGAAGTGATGCTTTACTGCTGTGTCAAAGGGAAGGATCAAACCCTTGATATTTGTCTCACATTTATCATATTGCTATTCTGAATCTCATAGGTCATTAAGTAGGATAACTCTGTGCTGTGGCTTCAGAAGGCATTACAGATTCCTTGTGTTTCACCAGTTTTGAAGAGAGATGGCTTTTAGAAGCTAATGTACTAAATTGCATTATTTTCTTTTTCTTCTGAACGTCTAAAAGCATCTGAGATTTTTCTTTTTTCTAGAGTAGCAGCTGTGCTTCTTTCTCTCTCTGTTAGTTTCATTTTTGGGTTTTGTTTTTTTGGGTTTTTTATAAGGCAAATGAGATATTGCCTTAGAGCCCGAGCCAAATGAGAGGTGAGCAAGGCACCTTTCTACAGGCTCCTTCTACCCTGTGATCTGTGAGAATTTTGATAGAAGGAAGAAAGAATAAGCCAAGAATAAGGGTAAGAGCAACTGAGATATAACAAGCTTCTTCCCAGAATAAATGTGTATACAATTTCAAGCTGGCTCTGCACAGGCACTAAATGAAGAGGATGCAAGTTAACACCATTCAGACATGCAGGTATGGGGTTATGTCCCCAGTCATTCAGCCCCTGAAAACAGGGCCGAGTCACTACATGCCTTGGGCTGCAGCAAACCTGGGTCCTTGCTGTTGGCACTGAACTCTATAAATAAACATATATATGTTCGTCAGATTCTACAGATGGGGAATTTTGGAAATTATTTATAGTATTCTATATAAGAAAGGTTAGTGATTTTAACTGCATGTAAGAAATTCGAGGGTGATAGTCTTGTATTGTCACTAGATGTGAAAACAAAAGAAACTCCCAATCATGACTCAGAATCTCTTAAACACTAAGGAAAGCAAAAGCCATGTGCATAAATAAAGCAAAACAAGGGATAAATTTACTGCTTTCCATGGCTATGTAGGTGTTCAGCCATCCCAGGAGAGCAGGGTCCCATTGGTGCCTTAAGTTTTAGCTTTTGTATCTTTCAGATACTGTACTGCATTACTATATAACTCTGAACTTCATATAAAGTGTTAGCAAGTTCTCTTCACAATTTAATTAGACAAAACAATCCTTTTCCAGTCCAAGAACCAAGGCCACCATTGCAGCTTCAGGCCCAAAAAGTATAAACAACAGCAAATTGAGGAGAGCGAACTGGGAGGATGTGACTTCATAACACGAAGCTGTAACTGGACAATGAACCCCAATATGTAAATGCACCAAAACTTTTAAAAATGTGAAAACCCATGACTCACCATCCATCTTGGGTTCATCTTGGGTGAAGCCACAGCTGGGCTCTTGTACTCAAGCTGTGTACTTTGAAGGCCTTTTTAAATAAATACCTACTTTTTCCTTTAACACTGTTTAGCCTCAGTTTTAGGTAGCCTCTCAAGGCATCACCACCACTACAATTGTGACCTGGAGAGACAAACTCCATCCCTCCAAACATTCCCAGTTTCCCCCCATTTTATATAATGATTGTGATATCTAGAGGTCTGGAATATCCCTTAGGTCAGCTGGGATCACCTGTCCTGGCTGACCATATGTTCATAAGGAATTACCTAGCTCACATGCAGCTCACTCTTAAGAAACTGTCCCCCTGCAAGATGAGAGGTATCAGAGGGACAGGGTCAAACATGCTGAAACATAGAAAGAAGATGGCTTTCACAGGTTAAGTTTCTGAATTATTATTTTCAGCATGCATTTATTGATTTTAAAGTGCACCCCAAAATATGGCAAGTTCTATGTTTCCTTTGTAATTTAGCTAGTAAAGGGTCAAACAATAATGGCTGAGCTTTGTATCATCCTTGAAGTGTTGCATTAGGACTACATTGCCTAGGCAGGAGAATTGTATTTCTTTTCCCCTGTTTTCCCTCGCCTTTGACAGAATTTACATTTTATTCCCTTCAGATAATTTAAACAGTATTTCTCATTATTTCAACTTCTCTGCTTGCTAGTGAAGACAGCAAAGAATAGTGTAAATACAATTTAAGGATCCAAGCCATGCCAACTATTCTCTAGCACAGCTCACATCAAGGGGCACAGAGAAGGTTGCTGTAGCACACTTCCACTCCATTAGCAATCAGGGGAGACTACATTCAAAGGCAGTTCTTTGTGTTCCTTGCATTCACTGTTCTGAGAATATTTTTGCAGAAGTTGCTGAGCTTGTTTGGTCTCTAAAGCCTATTTGCCTTTTTGCTCTGTTTTGTCAGCTCAAGGGAATATAAAGAAGCTCAAAGCATACGTGTACCAAAATACCTAGTAAGACACTTCTGTGAGAAAAGAGCTGAAAGTAAAATTTACAGATGGTGAGTTGCAGCCATACTACTTATAGTAGCTAAAGTGCTCATCTCATTTCTTTTGCTGTAGAATTGCAGATTAGAGAGGCTGATGTAGATACAGTGTAAAATTAATGTCATTTATCTTTAAATGTCAGGATAATGTGACACTTGATGTCTACATTTTGACATATTGTGCTATATGACCTAAATTTTTAACATTTCTTTAACTGGGGTATTAGACTGTTTGGAGAGCTGAAAGTGAATATGGAAATAGTAAGAGAAGTCTTCTTCAGGAATGCAGATGCACATGAAATGATAGAGGCAGTAGTATCATCTCCCCACTTACTCCTATGGACACTTCCCTTAGAGAAGATTATGTCCAAACTTTTTTTATTCTGTTTCTTCCTTCCTTCTTATTTTTCCTTTTTGCTTAGAACAGCACACTAATAGCAAAGCTGTACCATGAGCAACTTCTTCCTTCCCTGATTTCTTTGTTAATACCATTTAATTTGATAATTCCATATTGGGCTCCTTTAGTGTTTTACATTCTTCTATAATGAGCTAATTAAAGATATATGAGATCTCTTTATGAGGCATATGCAGGCTGTTCTTTTTGCGTTACTTTTTTGTTTCTGCTGTGAGTCAGACCTTTCTTTCCTCCCACAGTCTCCTCTTACTGGG
>VWZN01011464.1:183621-198918 GCA_013396955.1 Regulus satrapa | reverse complement strand
GTTGTGCTGCAGATTATTTAATGGCCTTTTTGGTTTCTTTGCCTCTAAAATTGGAATTTTGATTTGCATAATATATCTAACTCAAAAAAACCCCAATTCTATTCTCATTTATCATATTTTTTTCCTGTTGATATATGAATATAGACACTATTTATTTATTTATTTATTTATTTATTTAATTATTCAATTGCTGATATTGATATATCTTAATTTATGTATTTGTATACATATATAGTATCTTTAAAAGGAAACAATCAGTTATACATCACCATCTGTTCGGGTCAGATCTTTTGGAGACAATACATTCTTCCCTGGCCCTTTTTTGTAGAATAGAGTATGCCCAATGTACTTATCCAAATGTTACCCCAAAGAAATGGGGGTTTATAGGTCTGATCTGAAATACATAAAAGAATATAGCTCCAGATAACTACTTCTTTGCTGACTATAAGAAGTTGTTTCAAGGAGTGACAGTTTCTTAAATTCTGCCTCATCTCTGAAGTTCTCCAGAGAACTAGCTGTTACTAAGAACATCAGAAAATATCTCCAGTAAACAAAAAACCTGGGCTTTGCTGACCAGCAGGCTGACTTACAGAGTATACATGAGCAATATGTACACAACCTAAAAGCAACTCTCAGTTAATCCCCAGATTTACCTTTCAAAAAGAAATAAAATTAAGATGATTTTAAATGTTATCCTGAGACAAAAGCAGTGGAATAACCCATCAACTAGAAACCCTAAGTTTCACCTTAAAGGTCTTTGTGAAACTCAGCTTTTTGCCCTGAAGCTATTAAGAAAGACATCAAGTTTGATTCATCTTCACATTAAGTTATGCTAGTATAATTGCATCCCTTCCAGTGGATTTGCATAAATGCAAATCAGGCCCTCTCTATCTTACATGAAAGTAATGAGTTTTTTCAAGTTCTTTAAGGCATTATCTCTATACCCTTTTAATGAGTTAGTTCTCCTCTCTTACAATTTTCCCCATAAGTTGTAGGAATAAAGCAAGGTGAAATGTGATAGGTTATCATTTAGAGTCTCATGTTTCATTTTTCCACCTATATTTATAAGTCCTGAGAGTCAGCTTAAGGATCAGAGAAAAAGAGAAAAAGCTCGGGCAAGTTTTACAGTCTCTCACATGAGAATGGCTAAGACTAGCATTTCTTTAAATGCTTTTCCTATAAATACCAATTCTCATCCCGACAAAGACCCATTTTCACTCAAAAGCTTTTTGTGAGTCTCAACAAAATTACATAAATTATTTCTTTTACAATGAAAAGTAAGAAACAAGCAAATTTCATATCATTTATAGTACTACTAGGGACATTTTGTTCACCTATACTGCAGCCAAGTAGGTAATTATCAACAGAAGGACTTGATTGAAGCATTCATAAGATGGTGTTGGAGCCAGAATCCTATCAGAAATGGGTTTTCCTGGACCCTTCATTTTGTTTTATTTTACCTTTTATAGTAATATTATGATTGAACCCCCTCTAGTAAAACCAAATAATGTGATTTCTATAACACAAACACAACTATCTTAGGAATATTTGAGATGGGTGAAAAATTTTGTCCTACTTATTACCTGAAAGTTTGGAAACCCTGCTATGTGGAGCTGGCATTCCTCTTTTTCCCAGGAAGTTGGGTCCTTGAGCCTAGAGCTCATTTCAGCTGCTACCATGTACTGGCAGCAAGGTCATCTTCTTTCATATTGTGTCCTGAAATGAAAACTCTAAATCTCTTATTCAGTTTCTCTTGAAATCATGTAAGCCATGCTGTATATTTAATATCAAGTGTGTGTATTTAAAGTGGTTATAACTCACAACTCTTAGGTACACTTTCCACAATCCACTGCTAGAGAAGCTCAAGCCTTCACATGGTACAGCTGAGTTTAAGAAAGAGTGGATAATCTTATGAACAATGTTTGCAGTTATGCATAATAAGATGGATAATAAAAATTCATGTGACAGAGGATAAAGTAAATCACTTTGGGTTCAAACAAGTATTTATAAACCATGGAACATATTGCAAAACATGACCAGGTGCATTATATTATTTTAAATACTGCCTTTTGTTTAAATATCAGTCAGTGATCATTGGCAAAGCATGAAACAGCATTCATCGGACCAAGCTCAACATTCTGCATCAAGAAGAACTGAGCTCTCAGCCAGCTTTAATTACACCCCACTTTGGATAAAATCCAGTGACAGGGTGTAACAGCAACAATAACGGTATTTAGGAAAAGACACATAAGAGCAAATTGTTGGAAGGCACATGACTTCTTTAACTCATAGGCATTGTTAGTGTGGGCAACACCATTAAATAGCTTATCATAGTTCAAAACCTTCTCTGAAGGCAGATGGTCTAAAATGGCATTATTTTATATAGGTTTTGATTTACATATTGACCTGAAAAGACTTTATTTTATTTTACAAGAAAATGAAAAAGTTAGATGCATTCTTGTACAGATAATTTAATATGCTTAATTACATCAGTAGGATATGTTTTATTAATGCACCTGTTTTGCTGTTTTAATTTGTATTTGTGGCAAGAAGTTTCTGTCTGTCTTTTGCACTATTCCCTATCCTACCAGCATCACTCTTTGGTTGGAGGTGAAAGGATATTTTGTTTCTTGGTGACTATAATGAGTATTTCTGAACCAAGGTTACTGTCAGGGTCCCGAGTGCACTAATTTGTCTTGATGGCCCTGATCAGCATCACCAGAGTCCTCCTCTCATGTACCATCATCCTTCTTGCCCAGGAGCTGCCCCAGTTCAGACCTCTCCTGGTCCTGGCCTGAGCAATGTTCCTGCCAGCCCAGGCCCTTGTCAGACCCTGACTCCCCTGCCCTGGTCACCATTCCCAGCACCTCTGCTGGGATGGGGCCACTGTAGGACGTCCCTGTCCCACGCCCCTGCCACTGCCTGTCCCACCAAAGCTGCACCCTGACAGTCCCTTAGACATGGATATTTTTAATAGTTAAATCATTCCATGAGGCAGTGAGAGATGTGATGAACATTTGTCAAAAAAGTCTTTAGGCAGCTCCAACACTCAATGACAATTGGCTGACAATGGGCTCATTTATGTTGAAGACTGGAGTTGGGATTTAGTCCCTGTTTTTTGTCTGTAATGGCAGTTTGAACCCATCTGCACTGAGAGGTTGTTTTTATATCAGGATGTATCAGGATGCAGAGTAACCAAATGACAGCTCCTCTCAAGCTCAAGAAATACTTATGTGTTTAGGCAGGAAGGGGCCGAAGGGACCCTACAGCCTCCCTGTGAAGGTGGATCTTTCATCTGTCCTTCAGTGACAAGAAATCTGGATGAGCGCAAAATCCCAGACATCCTGGTCCAACCCTAGAAACAGAACCAGGGAAATGTCTTAGTGAGACATTGTCTGATAGTGCCAAGGATTGTCCCTCTGGCCATGAGATTTCACCTCAGCTTGGGATGGTGAAAGCAGGAGAGATGCTCTCATTTTGAGAGTTTACACTTGGTCTCTCTTGTAGAGACTCTCTGCCCTCTGACACACCCTCTCCACATAGCCACAAGCTTGCTATGTCCTGAAGCAGTGCCTGAAGTTGATATCAATAAATATTTCTCCTCTAAAATTTGGAGAAAGCCATCCCATTCTGAAGATAAAGAAGAGAAGGCATTCCTGGCCTCTACAGGATAAAGCTGAAACTGGGAAGCACATCTGCAATTCAAATGTCAGAGGAAGATGGCCAGCTGTCCTGTTTGATGAGATGATCTCTTTTTTTGTAGTCAGGTGTCCTGTTGTTTTTATGAGCTTTATACAGTCTGCCATTTGTCTTGCATTGTGGCTTTAAGATAAATATTTTAAATTGTCCATTTCATAATGCAGATGTGAGGTGTTTCTGATTACCATGAAGAAGCTTGCTGAGCAATTTTATTTTACTGCTGGAAAAAATGAGCTGGAAATTATCTTGGCATCATACCAAAATCTATAGAATTAAAAAGCAGGTTGATTTGGTTTATGCCTGTATTCAGACTGGGAGTGTTGTAATGAAGGTTTTACTTTGTTTCATCTGCTCTTTTTTCTGCCATCCTTTGCATGAGGTTTTGAAGAATCGGGCTTTATTTAGTCTCCTGGTCGCATGTTTGTCATTTATTATCATTTTTTGGTATAACACAGATAAACCCTTATGTGATAATTTAATTGAATTTTAATTGCTTAACTTTTGTTTTGGTAGCTTTAGACTTAAATCGAATAGCAATATTTTTGGATATCTTTGTTTTTATATCATGAAACATAAATAAAGTCAGAAGTCACAATTAAATTAATTTTATCTTTAAAAGATATTTGTGGTGAACAGAGTCAAGATTGTTTCCTCTTGCTTCTCTTAAAGGAAAAAAAAATCAGCAGCTGGTATACCCTAGAGGGTAAGTGAACTTGCTCAGGAAACAAATGGTTCTAGATGCTGCCAAGTGTGGCAGGAGAATAAAATTCTCAGCAAGGAGTAAATCAAGCAGGACTCAAGGTCAAATTCTTCTGGTATAAGGGCAATTTTGTGTACAGAGAGTCTTTTGACAATCAGCAAGACAGAACTGATGTAGAGGTAGAATCATGTTTAGGATACTTTTCACTGCTTTTCCAGTTACCTTATCTTACAAACTTAAGTTTGGGGTGATTTGGTTTACGAAACTCACCTCTCTCCTAGATGTTGCTTCAACTGAGATGTAGCTATTTTTGCATCAACTATATCCCTGGGAGAGCAGTATGGTCAGAGATTTTAACTTTTCAGATTTAAGCTGTGAGAATGCAGAAGATGTGTCACAGAAATCTGGGGGAAATAAAAAAAAAAAAAAAAATTAAAAGTACTATTTAACGTACATTTTTGCTGCCTTTTAAGATGACAATCTCAACCCACTTTTCCAAAGGTCAGGAAGAACAAACACAACAGGCATCTGGAGAAAGCTAATTAAAATCTTCAAAAGTAGCATCCTGGTATGGACCATTTTGTCAGAACTTCTGGGAGAGCTAGGATAAGTTCTCTGTTTGTACCAACAGCTTTGGACTTGGATGTTCCAGTTCTGAACTTGGACAGTATATTGCTCAAGATATTGCTCCTCCCTCACTCGGGGCTGCTTTAGGCAGGTTTTCCTGCTGCATGCCCAGCCAACCACCTGCAGCCTGAATTGCTGTTCCTCCAGCAATATTTGAACCAGCAACATCAATTTATGTGGCTCCTCTCAGAAAAACTCAGACTCTCAGTCCAGAGGTGGTTATAAGATTAATTTTTTAGGAAAAATTAATATAATAGGTGTGTGCTGGTTTGCTTGCCCTGCCTGCTATAAGATCATAAATCAGTATACTGGGTTGTAATTCTGTCATTCACATCCTTTGGGAAATCCAGCCACCAATATCATGCAGAATCTGAGATCATCATGAATGTGTCAAATGGGAGATGGTGCAACTAGTTTTGCTGTCAACTGGAAATAATGTCTGACTCAATAGTACCATAGTAATTATATTACAGTCCACTCCCTGGCATTGCACCGCGCCTGTTCCCACCTCCAAGATACACACAGATGGGAATAATCATTTTGAAATACATCATTTATAACAAACCACAGGAGGAGGTATCTCTTAGGATCTCAGCATGCAGGCTGTTTTCCCTGCAGTCACACGCCGGCAGGAGGCCTGCCCTGAAGCATGCTTTGAGCAGGGAGCTGGGATTTGATGATCTGCTGAGGTTCCTTCCAACTTGGATGTACTTTGTGATTTTGTGAGGCATGGGCTGGTGTCATGGACGCTCAGACAGGGCTAAGCTGTCCTGCACTGCCCTGGCATCACTCATCTGTTATGGGATCCCTGCCACTCACCAGCTGACTCTTCAGACTGACTCACGTTCTATTCCACTCTCATTTCTCTTCAAAAAGTTCTTCTGAGAGCCCACTGACCTTCTGAGGGGCTTCACAGATAAGCTAACTTATTTTTTGCTTTGACACTGAGGCAAAGAAACATTCCCTGACAAGACCAGTAAAGCTGTGTGGCAGTATCAAAGCTTGTTCATTCTGTTTCATTAATAGATCCTCTTGTGCAGCTCTCGCTGGTTTTCCTGAGCAGCAGGGCTGGGAAATATAAGCCAAAGCAATTTCTTCTGTGCTCTGTCCTTCAGGTCTATTCCATTTTTTCCCATATTTACAAACATATAGTTTAAGTTGTTTAGCCATCGTTGTTTTGTTCTGCAAGTGTCCCACAGCGCCATGCGCAGGGCCCACGGAGGTGTGAGTTGGTCCTCTGGCTGATTCCCATCAGCTGCAAGGAAGTGCAACCAAGGAACCTCTTCCCCAAACTCCATAGCTCCAATAATCACTACAAACCAGGTCATCCTACAGCTTGAAAAAATATTAGAAGGATTGGTTACCTATGCAACTTCATTTTAATCTAAATCAATAAACTTGTTGACATAAATTATATTTTCCCCCTCCCAGGAGGAATTTGAGTTGTTCAAATATGCTGCTGTGGCTATATTTATTGTTTTTGAGGTTCCTAGAAAATGCTTTTTACAATAACCACAATATAGAAAATAATAATATATTGGCTTGTGAAATGGGAGAAAAGTTTGATTTTTCTAATTACAAAATTTAAAAACAAGGATAAAGAAAAAATTTAGATAATAATGATCAACTTTTTGCAAACAAAGCTTGAATTTTCTGCAACGTCACTCAAAGTAAAGAAATTTCTCTTACATTAATGCTTCTGAATTAATTAAAAAAATATCTCCTTGGCAAAAAGTTAAAGATTTTTATATTAACAACAATACATATAGAAGAACCCACCCTTTTTTATCAGTTCCACCATGTTTAAAACAAAATAATGAAGTGCTAAAGTGAAGATTGAAAATAAAAACAAGGTAATACTGATGCAGATAAAGGATGAATAGATTTATTCAAATATTTGGATATACTGTATGTACCATGCAAAAACATGAAAGCACAAACTGAGTTTTCATTGGCAGGAGTAAGAACTACTGCATAATTTAAAATGTTGCTTTCACCTATGAATGTTTTATGAAGAGATGAAAAGTTCTGGTATAGTATTGGAATTATTAATATTGTTATCATAAAACAATATTTTTCAATATTTTTCCATCTAAATATTTTATTTTGATTTTCCAAAATCTTAGATTTTAAAGAGAGATACACTGTTCAAAGGAACATGAAAACCAAGAAGGCTCGGTCCTACAGCTGCAGAGTACTTAAGTAATTGTAACAATCAGTAAACAATCAATGATGTTACCTAAATAAGCTGTGGAAAGTGCTTTGCAAGATGTAACACTTGACCTCATTACTCCTATTATTTCCAGTTGTTACAGCTTTAGACAGATAGACAGATAGAAACATAAATATTGACATAGATATAAATATAGATGTAGTTAAATATATAGAATAGGTAGATAGATTATGATAGATTAGATAGATAGATGATAGATAGATACTTATCTTGACTCTAACAAAACAAAGGTAATTAGTTTGTTTAGCCTAAAATATTAGTATATTATGCCTATGTATTCTCTATGCTTCATCAAGTGTGAAGATGTGGAAGGCTGACCATTTAGGAAGTCATGGCATGAACCAGCTGCAATCAATAGTTATGTTCTGCAGAGGACAATTTGATCTAATGCTGAGTATTTAGAATTATTAATAATGGTTTTTGGGTTTGTTTTTTTTTTTGGCCCATAAAGAATTTGGAATAATCACAAGGCAAGCACAATTCATTTTTTAATTGGCATAGTTCCTTGTGTCTCTCTTATGATCTAAAGATAACATTCACTCCAAGGTTTCTATTTTATTCCTTTTTTCCTCAAAGCGACACAGTCCCACAGACACATCTTCATCAGTTCTAGTTATGAGAAACCTTTTTTAGTTGTTTTTCTAGATGCTTTTAAATTATTTGTCATTAATTTTTCTTTTAAATATTTGAAAGTAAAACCTCCATAAAATATATGCAAGTTAAACGTACCTGATGTAAGCTAAAAACCATGCTCATAATACAAACACACAGACACAGCAACAAGGTACAGCTTTTATTGTATTAAAGTTTAATTTGACTTTATTAATGCCAGATAAAACCTTTATTAACAAATAAAAAACAGAGCAAATCAATAAAAGCCAAGTAACCATCACTACACAATAAAAGTAACATACAAATTGATGGGAACCTACCAGTTATTTTCAGAGGGGAAAAAAAAAAAAAAAAGTCTTTGGGAAATAGTTAGCAATTAGAAACAATTTACGCTTTTTAGGGTGCAGTTTTTTTTCAGCCAGGGAATTCAACATTAATTATTTAATGAACCCTCAGAAACTGAGGAAATGCTGAAACTGGGCCATATATTTGGGACATGGCAATGTGGGAACCTAAAGAGGAGGTAGCTCTTAGGGGCTGCTAGAGGCAAGTGCTGCTCAATTTTCATCTGAAAGAGCTACTGACCATTTCCTGTGGAGAACCCTGTACACAAGGATACCAAAACATTTCCAGAGCTTCCATGCAAAGTCCATTCATCACAGTGTTGATTCCTCTCTATGTCTGAAGTGTACCAGAGCAGAGAGAAACCAAAAGTGAGCTGCAGCCAGCAGAGAAATCCACGTGAACTGCTGCTAGACCCCCTCTTTCTGGGAACTGCAGGGAAGACCCAGAATAGTTGTTTGGGCAATGACAGAGGCAGCTCTTTCCTAGATTTTATCTTTCCCAAGGTCATTTATTCCTATCTCATTTATGACTTCCTGTCTGGGCATGTGGCACAATCAAGAGCAATCACAGGGCCCCAGGAAAAAATAAAAACAGAATGAGGTGTCGCTGCCAGCAAAACAGTCTGTCAAGCCTGCAGATGGGTATTGAGGAGCTCTTGGGAAAGATATTCAAGCAGAGAAAAAAGGTTATTAGCTGGACAAACTAAGCAGCAAATCCCCTCTAAAATGCCATTCTTTTGCCATAAATATCCACCAGAATTCATGCTTTCTCTTATTTCTATGTGACATTTATTATCTCCAGCCTGCAGAGATCATGGTTTCACCATGAGAAGCAATTCTCATGGAAAAGGAAAGGTAAGACAAAAGTAAATCTATGTGACTGTCCCACAGAGCATTCTTCACCGTGAGCAGAGCTTCATGCCTGTGAGGACCACAGAGCTGCCTGTGTCTGTTTTGGATTTCTGCCTGCAAACCATGGGTCAGTTGCAGCACAGCCAGGGCAGGTAGCAAAGGATCCCATGGGACTGGGGCAAGGACCTTCCCCAACAGCCTTTTCCCTCTGTGAGGAGCAGAACTGAGCCAGGGGTGGTGATGGCGCACACATATCAGTGTATACAAGAACTCAACACAGGATTTCTCAAAACTACTTTGGGACCCAACACAAGTGACCATATGCTACCCAGAGAGTAGAAGCGCATTTTGAGGGAAAAAATGAAGCAGGAAGACACACACTCAGTGACTCTGAGTTTCCTGCTCACTGCCCTGTCCCCAAGTTAGTGTCCTTGCAGCAGCAAGAGGACAGTGGGTCAGAAGCTGGCAGGGAGGAGGCTTTCACACTAAACTGTGCTCTGCAACAGCTGAGCCAAGTGAGCCCCAGCAGAGCAGGACTGCTGACTACCACATCTCACAGCAGGCTCCTGGTAACTCACTTAAAAAAAAAAACAAAAAAGAAAAAAAAAAAAAAAAACCAAAAAAAAAAAAAACCAACTGGTTTTGCTGAAGTCTTCCACAGTATCTAGAGAAGCAGTGATGCCATGCCCCAGTGAACTGTATATCCACTATGTGTGGAAGGTAGAGGACTGTAGCTGACTGGACTTTCTCCACATAGGGATCAGAGACTGCATTCAGACCATACACACCACTAGCATGCGGCTTCACAGTAGAAGTTCAATAATGCCATTGGCCAAGTCATGTCTCTGGGTCTCATCCCTCCTGCCTAAAATATTGAATGGATGCAGAAGTTACAGCCACTGAGTTAAGGGCAGAGACTTAATTTTGGCACAGAATAGGCTCATTAAGTATATTTCACCCATGTGGCTAACATTGTTAATCTTTTTTAAAGTGCTGTGAAATTTGAAGGCACACATAAAAAATTCTGCTGAAAACATATCCATTAACACAGACCACAATGACATCGCTAAAGCTTTTGCATCATTTCAGCAGTAGTGTTTATCACATGTATATACTAGGCAATTTATTTTTCAACCATAGATAGTTAAGGGACAATAAAACTGGAGTCATTTTTATAAGGAAACAATTCCGTTGCAGATCCCAAGTGCAGAACCCACAAGGATATGGCTTGATTTCTATCAATATCATATTAGATAGCTGTGAAATGGCATTAATTTCACCTTTCCTTGCTTCTCCCACTGGGCATAGCTCTTCCTCATTCTGAGTTCAGATGCAGAGCTGAGAAACTCTGAAAATACCCAAAGGTCAAGGAGTACCGTATCAGCTTGAGAACAGAAGGGGTGATATTCCTAATGCTTATGTTTTCTAAATTGTCAACACTGAACAATGAAAAGGGGAATAAAAGAATTGATTACATTTTGACAGAATAGCAATGAGCTTAAAGATGAAGGAAACTTAGGAAATTATTTTGAGGATCTGAACACAGCTGGTGACCAGAATGAGATGTGTCAAAGAAAGACTGTTAAGAAAGCCACACTGACAATCATTGTACAGAAGGACTGGGAATACTTTCTCAGTTTCTTTTTCCATCGCTGTGAAGTAGTACATTTGATAGGCTATATTAACTAATAACAACCCAGCGGTCATAATTAGCATCTGTTGATGGCACTTCCTGGAGACAGTAACCATTTAAGAGTTTAAGCAAGGAGTGGAGATTTGCAAGGTGTTTCAGAACACCTGCTGGAAACAAGAAATGCTTCATCAGCAGCCTCTGGGCTTGCCTGATTTTCCGCATTGCTCTGCTTCCCACATGTCCAGCTTCTACATAATAATGGAGATCTCAGGACTGCACAGATCACAGAACTCTCTGGCAGAAAGGATTCAGAAAAAAACATCATTTTATTAATCCCATTTAATAAATTTATTACTGCCATTTAATAATGGGAGAATTTATGATGGTAAATGGTGCAGATATCCATAACCTTTAGATTGAACACCCAGATTCAGAGACAGCTATTCCAAGGCAATTGCAGAAAAGTTAGATGCTTGTCTGCTGTACTCAGCTTTACTTTTGTAGGTTGCAAAAGCTGTCACCTTAAAATACAGAAGATACCACTGTGTAGGAAAGTAGGAGGGCAGAATATTTTGTTACTGTTATGAATGCAGTCATCAATCCTTTAATTGAACAGAAAATAAAGGGATTATTTAGAAAATTCCCTCCAGAGTAACTATTGTGTGTCATCAGTTAGAGCAATACACATTGTTCAGAGCCCAAGGCAGAAGGCAAGAAGCTCACCAGTTTCAGATGACAAGAAAAGAGGCCATGGACTGATGATGCAACAATTCAGTATTCAGCCAAGACAACCCAACAAGGTGGCTACAGACTCCTTGAGTTTCAGTACCATCAATTCAGATTCTGAAATCTCAGAGACAGGCTTCCAGATGTACTAACCCTGCATAACTCCTTTCTGTGTCTCAAAATCTCACTGTCACTTCACTTTATGTTATATTTATGTTATTTGTTCCTTGCACAGCCTTACTCATTGATTTTCTTTTGGTAGTGAAATTACTATAGCTTTCCATCTGATTTTCTCTTTACTGTCTACAGTGGGTTTTTGCTTTACAAAATAATGCATCTGTTGCCCCAGTAAAAGTTACATAATTCTCCATTTACCCATACAGTTTCCTCATTCTTTTATGTTTTCCTGCTCATCAGTATGCACACCATCTGTGCCTCTACTACAGTGTTCTGACATGGCCTCTAGACTTAATGGTTTTAAAGTTTTATTACTTTGCCCTTCAGCCTGATGTTAATAATTTTGCTCACTGTTTTTAAAATCTACCCTTTCAAACCTTGCTCTTAGCATGTCCCCCACTGAGAAATCCAGCCCCCTCACCCCTACATGATATCAAACCTCATTGCATGGTACAGCTGGCAGTCAGTGAAATACTATCATAACAAGAACTAAACATGGTGGTTATATTCTAGAGGACATAAATTTATTAATTACAGAAGAAAAGGTTAGCATGCAAAGAACACAGGGGAGGAGCTATTATCCACGAGTATAAATGAAGAAATGTTCTTAAAATAAAATGGGTCGCTTTTTTAAAAATGTAATGTTTGAGAGACCTCAGACAGCACCTGCAGCTAATGTATGTGATGCCAGCTGGAAATACATTGTCACAGTTGTGCTAAATTCCCTCAGTCTCTAGTAAGTTGCTAATTGACCCTTAAATTTAAATTTCGCCCAGTTTAGTTAGGGAGATTTTGGAGACTGGGAACACTTGCAGGCAGATTTCATGAAACACTTGACTCGGAAGGGCTGGACAATATTATTTCCTCAGACCAAGCAGTGTTTTGCAGCAAAGATGGTCACTTTCAGGCTGCAAGAGAAATAAAGGTTTTCTGATTAAGACACTGAGAAACAAGATGAAAGTGTAAATCCCAGCTCTGCCAGAGGTTACATGTATATCCTTGGGCAAGTCACATCAACTGTCTGTGATTTGTGTCTGCAGCTACAAAAAGCAAATCATTATTTTTCCATCTTCAAGCATTTCTGAGAGTGAGAACTCCTTTGGACTTGGACTTTTTCCAATAGTATGTTTGTGAGGACCTAACACAAGAGCATTTTATCTAACTAAGATTTCCAGATGTTCTGTGGAATTGACCATTAAGGCTTCTACTTAATGCATAGTATGAAACAGAAAAACTGCAAATGATCTTTCCATTTCTCTTTTGTAATGTAAGCTAGGAATAACATACACTGGGATATTTGGATTTATGTATGTTGTTATGAAAGCACAAATGAGAGCACAATCATGACTTAATAATTCTGAAAGATTTTACTATCTAAATCTGATTTTCTTTATTGGTGTTTTCAAGTTTGTGGAACATGAAAAAGAAAACAAGATATGCTTCATTTTGAAACTGATGAACACATTAACATTTATTGTGGAAATATCAACAAACTTGGCAAGACACACTGCTTTTTTTGTACCCTATCAGTATTCTTGAGGGCGAGCACAGTGGAGGACTTCCCTGTAAAGTTATTCTCAATGACAACTGAGTTAATTTACAATAAACTTTATTTCATACTAAATATGATTCTATTTTATTATCTTCTACAAAATCCTCTTCATTGTTTTCATTTAAACAACTAAACCCTTTCCATGTTAAAAAAAAGATATAATTTTTAAAATTTATGTAATTTTCATCCAATTCCATCTGTTCAATTTTCATTATCACATTTCCAATGTATTAGTATTTCTTTTCTATCAGAAATAATGAAAACATAAATTGAAGCAGTTGTTATTTGTAAGAAAAGCATTTGCCAACTCAAGGTCTTCAGCAAAGATTATTTTAAATTTTAATTTAGTTACTCATCAGAACTACTGCAGTTGACTACAAGGTAAATAAATATACGCATAAAAATTTTGAAGAAACCAATTCCAGTGTATCTTTATGGTGCTAAAAAGACAGCAGAGTCCTAAATTTTCAAATATCTAAATTACATTGAGGTTGCATTTCCCAACAGGATGAATGTTGAAAAGAGTGTGACATGAGGAAGAGTGAAGTAATTTTAGAATCATTACTAATTACAACAGCTTGGAAATATGCATTCTATGTTTGAAATACAATGGGACAATGCCCAGAAACAAAACAATGAAATGCTGTTAAAAACATATTCAGATCACAATGACAGAAAAAATTATCAGTAACAACTAAAGAAGTTTTAGAACATTATCCAGCAAAACCTCTTTCCCTTCTTTTTCTTAATCCAAAAATTACCACCTGTTCTCTCATGCAAAATTATTTACTGAAATTTTGAATCTAGAAGAAATTTTATGGAAATTTCCCCCTTTAAATAGCTTATAAAGCAGTTTTCCAAATGAGTTATTTTTAACCTAGGGGAGGCCAACTATTTTCATCATTTATTGGTGAAACACACAACATGTTCTGTTCCTTTCCAGTATAGATTTTTCCTTCAGGATCTTCCAGGAGGTTTGCCACCTTAGACTTACATAGAGAGGCACACATAGAGATTATGATTCAAAAGAGCGTGATGATACATTGATTTTTTTCTAGCCATGTCTCCCATTTCAGCAGCCCCACTGAAACTTAACTTTAGCCTTCAATAAAATTTCACTTTTGCTGTTTGCTGAACAATGGAATTCCTGTTCATCTCTTTAAGCTTTTCTCTTTTAAACTAATTGAGACTGTCAGTGAAATGATAGGCTCTTAGGGTATTTTTGGGACCTAAATACCTGAGACAATCAGACGGTTTTCCAATAGGCATGATGAAAATATTACTTTGTTAACTGTGTATGTACAAGCAAGCCTGATGGCTATAGATAGAATTAGCTGCTCTTGAAAGTGAATCTGGATGTGGTCAGGTGGGAAACATCAGTTATAGGAAATAACAGCCTGTATAGCTCAGCTCTACATTACAGGCAGCTCTCTCCAGATCCTAAAAAACAACAATCCATTTGCTAAGCTCTGCCTGAATTACAGTTGATTTCAAATGGACAATAATATTTGTTGATTTTTCATTTTCTCAATTGTGTTTTCCAAAATGACTGCAAACTGCCAGCATGGTACTCTGCCACTAAATTAAATGAAATGCTCTCCCTGCTTGTTTTAGGACCTGAATCTTGGAAAATATCAGTCTGGTCTCTCACCCACATGCTCTCATCTTGTCTCCCTCATCCACACAGCATATGCTTCATGTCAGGCTGGCTCCAGTGAGAAGCAAAACAGGAATGCGTCTCTGGAATGAATGTCTTCATCAGCAGTGGATGGTTAGCATGCCGCAATGCCATGTACAGCAAATACTGTAGTCTAGATTTCAGTGGAGAAATCACACACTGCCACACACAGCTGGGCCTTTCCAAGGGTTGGGCAGTTTAGCAGAAGGACTATTAAATGATAGTCCTGATATTAAAGTTACATTTAATTCCCTGATGAGGATATACAAATTCTTTGAGCTGTAGGACTGACCATACAATTGCACATTTTTACAAGGGCCTATTTAAGTGATGATTTTTAGTGCATGACTCCAGTGAAAGATGGACCATGTGGAAGTCTCAACGACCATTAGTTCTCAAAAATAATTTTAAAAAATAAACAAAACAAAACAAAAAAAAAAACCAAACCAAAAAAAAACCCCCAA
>VWZN01011464.1:143204-178883 GCA_013396955.1 Regulus satrapa | reverse complement strand
AAAAAAAAATTAAGAAATACATGACCAGTAAAAAGAAAAAATGGCTATGTGTTTCTTTTTTACTGTAGAAATAGAGAATATGTTATTAAGACATTAGTCCCGCAATCTTTTATGAGAACAATGAATCCACCAGGCTTTATCATAACAGAAATTGCTTCTCTTAAGACCTGTGGTTTCTGCAGTGAAAATAGACCATCTTCAGAATGTTAATTCATTAGCTGTAGATTATTTTAGTATTCCTCCTCATGCGGTTGCCAAGCCCTCTGGCCAAAAGCACTGAGACATCAAAGGTCATTTGGGCCAATGATTACTTTTGTCAGCTGGGTAGTTTCTTTCACTTTGTTAATTAATCATGCTCTGCATATTTCTCAGCCTTTCTCAGGGAAACAGTATGTGTCATTATTGGTACTGGGTTTATTAAAGACACAGCAAAGAAACTAATTTCCAGGCAATACAAAATTAGAACTACAGAGGATGATATCACAATATTGGACATTGTATAGTTGACTGAATGGATGATGGAAATATTTCATTTTTCTTGCAATTCGTATATTACCTAGTGGGACATACAGAACAACAGATAAATAAATCTGCAAGTCAGATAGGTTAAATCCTCCAGCCTTGTCAGATTGTAATTTTATTTACAATAATTTTGTAAAATTGTCCTCTTACTATGTTGTACAGTTGACTTTCACACCAGAACTTCAGATAGAAAAGAAAGATGTTTTGAAACATGAAAGAATAAAAGGCCTGAGATATTGAGGACTACAGGCAGAATTATGAAAATTATGACAGTATTTTTGAGATAAACATATTCTTGTCACAATATACACATTTTGGGACAAATGTGATGTCAAAACTTGCAATTGCAGTTACAAGTTGTCTATTATTTGTTTCGTGTTAGGAATCAGTCGAAGCTTACTTAGTTTGGCACATCTCTACTACTATGAATGCAAAATTCTGTGGACAATAAAACCAAATAAATAAATACAAACAAATACAAAAATTTACTCCTGTTAAAAGCTTGCAGGATTGACCTACAAATTGAAAAAGACATACAGGAATCCTTAAGTTTATATATGGAGGAGCTCTAAAAACTCAATTTCCTATTTTCCTTTCTAGTTCTTTACCTACAAAACTATGTTCTTCTTTCCATGGGACAGCATCAGTAGCTTTAGAGTTGTGTTTAGAAATGCATCTTCCAAAACCAAGGAAAATATTAAAAAATGTGTAGGTTAAATTAATCAATATATGAAAATTTCATTAATATACATAGGAGAGATGGAAACTTTGACTGTTAAACTTGCTCAATGTCTCACATAAGGAGGCAATTTTCAGGTGCTTTCAGTACTTTTTTCTTAATTTTCTCTATTCCATCTAAGGCAAACACATTATTTAGCAAATGTTAAAAAAAAATATGCAGGTACTTTATTTGAAATGCTGTGGCTGTATTGTGATTTCATACTTGGCAATATCAGAACTGGTCATCTCATGAAAATACTCTGACATCTGGACTAAAAACAGCTTTTGAAAATAAGAATGATTTAGGTTGTTCAGCTGGAAATAACTTCTTCCCCGCTCAGCCCATACAGTTGAGAAGAGAGTGAGTGTACAACCTCAGCAGGAAGAGAAGTAGCTTGCAGCAAAGAGCTATGAGGATTTGAGATCATCTTTCCTTCATGGCCTATGTCCCAGGGATGCTAGAGGTACAACAGATCAAGAAATTGAATGTGGAAGGTTTTACCTCTTATCTCTCTTTCACACTTTGTGAGTGTGATTTTTAAACCTGCACTCTTTTTTGCCCTAGAAACATTCTCTTTCCTGATGAGTACTGTGGTAAAGTCAAACGCAGAATGGCCTCATGCAGGAAGGAGGGAGGAGATCAACACAGGATCAAGAAAGGATCCCAAAATCTGGGGCTCTTGGGGAGCCCTGCTTGGAGGAGGAGGCTGAGGCATCTCAGGAGACAGGACTGGGGGAGGGAAATTTTGAAGGCAGGGGAGAGGTGATGATACCAGAGAGAAAGAAGAAGAAGACATACCCGGCAGAACATATGCCCAGAGCTTGGAACAGAAAACATGACTCCAGTTTTAGGTTTCTCTGCTATCAGCTGATAACTGTGAAACTCGCTGTAGAGCATCTTGCCCCTAGCTGAGTGTTGCTCTGCCAAGGAGGGGACAACTATTCTATCCAAAATTCTGTCAGATCAGATGGCCTAGGTCTCTGGAACAGAGGCAAAGACCACAGTGGCTGAATGATTGTTTTTCTGTTTTGCTTCTCTCTATAAATTAATAATTTCAACTCAAGAAGCTTAAAAATGCAAGAGATCATTGTTAATGATTGGGTGAGAATTAGGTATAAATTTTTGTTTTGTTTTTCTACTGCTTGCTAGCTGTGAATGTTGCAGATATGGTTATCTTTATTTACATGTTGCACATAAGTTTACATTTCATTTTTTTTCCAAAGGAGCCCCGCTGCACTAACACCAATAGATAATTCTTTAACCAAACCAACAGCTTTATGGATATGTTTATGTATTTATTTATGCATGTTCTGTGTGCATTTTTATGTATTTATATATTTATATTTTCTGTTTAACAGTGGCCTTGTGTGGTTTGTTTTTTTTTTACTCTATATTATTAATTCCCTGCTATGATATTAAAGCATTATTAACTTCCTCACAGGGTTTACTACAGCTATCTGCATTAATGCATTTCAGTACTTGACAGTTATTTTAGTCACAACCTCACAGTGGTGGCTGAAAAGAGAAGGAACCAAATCCCACTCCACAGAAAGGTCCGAAATTATTTGTGTCAAAAAATGCCAATAATTTTTATTGTGTCTTTGACTTCGACTTGAAAGTTCTGATAATCTGTTTCTATATAATGTATAATACATTCACAGCAGTTGTAAAGATACATATCCATAGTCAAGCTGAATTGATGGTTTGCTTCTGCAAACCATACAGCCAAGATGGGTCTACTTTGCCACAGGGACAGAAGAAGCCAGAGGCAGAGGCAAAACTATGGGGGTGGCATCTGAGGAGGGCTGAGAGAAAAACATTTTCATTCCTGAAAGTGTCAGAATCAAGTGAATTCTGGAGAACCAGGTTTGCTGCTCCTGCTTGCAACCAGAGGTAGGGCAAGAAATACAGAAATAACTGAAACTTCTAAAAGGAGTTTTACCTCTTCACAGCCACATTTACTGCCCTACATCCACAAAGTTTCTCACAGTCACAGCAAAAGTCAGCCTGTCTTCACAGGACCTTGACCAGAGTAGAGCAGTCAGTGGGGTGTGGCCCCTCTGCATTTTCCTTTTCCCTACTTTTACTCTGCTGATGTGTTCTACTGCCTTTTTTCGGTATGCTTGAAGCCAACCCTAGATACATCACTTACCAATGTTCTCTGTGTGTGTCATAGTTTGTCAAGTTCGCTGACAACTTTCTTTTACTCAATATTAAAACCTATTTATTTTAAAAGGGAATTAACACATACCTTTGTTAGTGAATCAAAAACTCAAGCTTTTCTCTTGTAATATTAGCTCATACAACAGGTGTTCCAAATAACTCGGTCCAATTGTTTCATTTAAAAGACAGAAGTAATTGTCAAACATCTTTCATTACCTGAAGAGCTTACTTTTAAGCCCTGATAAATATTTTTCCTTCTCTTTCCTGCTTAAAAAGCTCAGTTTGGAACATCATATAAATTGGTATGTTGTTTTTTTTTATTTTTTAAATAATCCAGTTATTAAAAAAGCCTTTTTGCCCGGAGATAAATGATGTTCAAACTCACAGGGGTGGCTATAAAGAAAAAACTGTCAGAGGTACAAAGAAAACTGTTCCTCTCCCTTATATAAAGACATGAAATGGAAAAGTCGAGAGAGTAGTAAGGAAAGGTCAAGGAAACTTCAGAGGAGTCAGATTAGAATGAGCCAGGGGGAAATGAGGTGGGGTGGGAGAGACTAGGACAGCTTTTCAAAGGAGAATGCATAGAGAGTCTTCGTATGTCCAACAGAAATATTTTTATAGAGATAAGTATCTCTTCCTTATGTGTATAGGCCGCTGGCTTTTTCCAAGAATGCCTTAAGTAGAGGATATTAATTTTTTTTTTTCTTTTCAAAATAACGCATTTGGAACAGTGAATTCTGTAGAGACAATAGAACAAAGAACCCTTATCTAAAACTCATTTTAGCATATTTGAGTTCAAATCAGCAAGACTCACAGTTGGGGTAGATAGCAAAATAAGGCTTCTATCATTCTGGTGAATTTACAGAGATAATTCAAATAGGAGCATTAAAGAAAATGGTGAGCTTGTTTGTTCATGGAGAGGGGAAATGGCAGCCATCATTAAGCAAACACAAAGAAAAAAGGGAATCAAGCAGTGAGCAGAAAAAGCGTAGCAGGAGTGAGAGGAGAAAAGGCAAAGAATGGAATTATTCAGCAGTTCCTCAGGAATACATTAGATTCAATCTGCTTTGAGCTTTAGTCTGCTTGTTGACTTCAGTGATAGTAGTACCTAGGTAAGGTCTGGGCAAATTAATCATTAGAGTTTCTGTCTTTAACAGGAGACATGTCTCCCAGTTAGATAGCATTTTATAATTTACTGGACTTGAAAAAAATGTGACAAGTCAAGAATTTGAGCTTCCCCTTCTTCTGTGTATCTGAAGGAGCAGAAACAAGCAATGACAGATTTACCCAGACATGGCAAGCTGCTTGTGATATGCAGCCAGGAGAAGTGGCTACAACCTCAGTACTGGCATGTGGGGAGCAAAAATACTTCCCATCATTCCAGTTATTTCCTCCCTATCCAACAGGTTATCTGACACTGCCTTCTTAGGAGCCCTTAACTGCTACTATTTATATTAACCCCTTGAGATTGCTGTGGTGCAGCAATCCCTTGTTGGTGTCCTGTCCTCATGCATGCTCCCTCAAGGCAGGCTTTGCAGCTCAGCCTGTGCAGCGTTAGGAGCTGGAGCTGCAGCAGCAAGCTTCAGTCCTGTTTAAGCCTTGGTCATGACAGATATCTGCAGAGCCTTCTGTAGAGCTGAGTGTATGCCTAGCACAAATTGAACGCTGCAAGATTTTTACAGCCAGTCTCTAAAGAGTTCTGCCAAGCATGTAAGGACATGGTTTCTGAGAGGCTTTATAGGCTGGTCAAACCAGTGTAAACAATCAAGCAGAAGCAATGCCACCTTCATGTCCTCAAGATTAGTCCCCTGTGAAAACTGAAATCCATTGCCTAAAAAAAAAGACAATAGTGCTCTTCCAGGAAACAACTGGAGATGCTGTAACTTAAGAAAACCATTTATTTTTCTAACTTTAGGCTGGAAAACACTGTGAAATGTTAACTGCAAGTATTACTGCTCTCTCTGCAGATAGACAAAAGGAGAGCATGCAGTCACCAAAATTACTAGGGAAGCATGCTGCTTCCCTTGCCACAGTCTGGTGTTCAATTCTACCCAGCATTGTTTACTGAGGTGCCACACTGCAGGGAACAGAGGAAAACTCTTCCTTGTCCAATTTACTTGCTAGCTTTGTATCTCCAGTGAAAGCTTGATCAAACATAAGCTGCCCAAAGTAGGACACATTTGTTTATTTTCTTTGTGTATGTGTGTGTGTGTGTTTAAATGTATTCCTTTAATCAATTCACCTGTTTGCTTACCAATTGACAGGTTTGGGTTTTTTGTTTTATTAAAGAAACATCATGTTTTCATGCTACTGCTAGTCTGCAAGTTTTTTAGTTTTTCAGGGGTTTTTTTTCTTTTTTTTTTTCTAGAGACAAAGGAATTCTATACTAAACTGGACAGAAAGCAAGGGCTTTAGTCCACTGAACCAGGAAGAGCAATTTTATTTAACTGTATGAGCAGCCTGGTGCAAAAGGTAAGGGAAAAGGGGCCCATCCTGATCTTTAAAGGTTTAACAGGATGTTCATTGCTAATATTTCATTGAAGAAGAGCTCATTTTTCTGTTTGTGGCTCAGGATGCACAAAGTAAACATGTCCCTAGGAGAAAAAAAAATATCTTCAGTACAAACTGTGAGTCACGGTTAGCTAGAGAAGGGAACTAGTGAGGGAGCAGTGCCATCTACAGGCTGTATCCCTGTATCCCGCAACAGGGTTGATTATCATGGTCCTCTCTTTCAAGCACTGAGATGAATAAATAAAGCAGGGTCTCTCAAAAATCTGCCATAAGTATTTGACCACCTGTTGGGAATGCAAAGAATAAATTTCGTTCTCCATTATTTCCTCTGCTTATGATCTCTTTCTAGCATGCCCAAAAATCTAGCAGCTTTTCTGAAGAAGGGAGAGTAGTTTATTTTGGAATTGAAATCTGCAGGGCTGCAATGTGCCCTGGGAGCAAGTGGTTTCAATGTTGAAAGGAAAATACTTCTTTCCATAATAGCAAATTTATACCAAAAAAAAAAAAAAAAAACCTTCAGGGCTGAGGAGACTTCAAATGAGCAATGTGTATCCATGATGTCATACCTGAAGATTAAATGTCTCTGGTAGGTACCAAAGCAATGAAGAATATTAAATATGAAGAATATTAAATAAACAAAAAGCCACTGATTTTTTTAAATTTACTGCCAGATGTTACCACGGAGCCAGGATTTATATGTGTTCAGAAAGGAGTTAGACCCCTGCACAAATGGGAGCATCTGGTCCTTACATACTAGGAAAATGAGTAGTCTAGGGACCATTTTTTCAAGGAAGTCTCTAAATTTCTGAGCTCCTTTGAGTGAATTCTTGTGCAGCTTCTTGCACATTCTCCCTACAGCTGTATTTGCTACCAAAAGGGAGAAGATAACCAAGTACAGTGGAATTTCACCTCGCTCAGTGTATCCATTACAGTTCTATTTATAGAAATACCTGAGTGTGCTTGCAGGAGCTAATCCTAATACAACATTAAAATCTCAAATACAAAGGAATAAAAAAAGGCTAATAAAGGTCCAAACCATAATTAATGTTAAGCAGCATAATAGTCTATACATGGAACTTTCTTCACTGTAACATATCAGAAAAAAAAAAAATGTTATCTTGCTAGATTTTTTCTAAAAACAAACAGACCAAAATTTAGCCATGCAGGCTGGGAGAGAAGCCTGCTGCAACAGAAGATATGAGAGAATGAGTAAATGAACCTTGTCACTCTGAACTTATATTACATAATGATAAAAGGAATTGAGAAAAATTATTACATAAATATGCCTATCGTCCCTTTTTGGGAGAAGCCAAATAAGCATTTTTCTACATTTTCCCCAGCTCTTGAAACTTGTGAGGAGTCTGTAATTAGCAGAAATATAGACCTCATCAAAAGTTTTTGCCCAAGAAATATGTATTTTCTTTAATTTAATTTTATGCCTAAAAGCAAATTCTCATTGTTACTCATGATCAGTACAACTAATCTTAAAATTGACTTTCTATTATTCTCTTATGCAGTTCAGGATTTTTCCCTAATATGAGCAGACACAGGTGTGCTGCCCTTCACTAATGTTTTGTACATTATTTTGCTTCTGACTATCATAGTTTCCTTTGGCCTTTGGAATGGCAACTGTCCTGAAGTTGTTAGTGAATATCAGATAAGCTGCATGATATTCACATGGTACCAATTTGAAGCTATTCTTTTTTCTGCCTTCAAAGGAGTGAGAGGCCTGATAGCCTCCATTTAAATTGTGTTCATTTAAAGGCTATCACATTCCCCCTGGAGTTCTTATATGAGTTTCCATCTTCTCAGATATAATCATAGGAGACTTACAATGTTAATCTCTGTTCTCTAATCAAAGGAATGCAAATTTTACTGCCCTATCTCAGTTTGACATCAGTAGGACTACTGATTACTACTAAGGGACAAGGGTTATGCTAAGCTTGCTCTTCCAGGGTAGAAATATATTATGGACTTATGCTGTTGCTAAGATGTCACCCTAAATCTCTTCCTCATCATCACTGGTAATCATAGAATAGAATTATAGAATCATTTTTGGTTGGAAAAGGTACTTAAGTCGATCAAGTCTAATCATTATCCCAATACTGCCATGAGATCAATAAAAGAGGTCCCCAAGTGTCACATTTTCAGATCTCTTGGATATCTCCTGCGATGCCGATTCAACCACTTCCCTGGGCAGTCTCTTACAGAGTTTGACAACCCTTTCCCTGAAGAAAATTTTCCTAATATCTAAAATAAATCTTGCCTCATTGAGGCCTTGACAACTTGAGGCCATTTCCTCTGCTCCTGCCATTTTTACTTGGGAGAAGAGACCAACCCTCACCTCAACCCAACTTCCTGTCAGGGAGTTGAAGAGAGCGATAAGGTCTCCCCTGAGCATCCTTTACTCCAAATCAAACATCCCCAGCTCCACCAGTTTCCCCTTATCAGACTCCAGACCCTTGCCCAGCTCCACTGCCCCTCTCTGGGCTCACTCCAGCCCCTCAATGCCTTTCTTGTAGTGAGAGGCCCAAGACTGGACACAGGATTTGAGGTGCGCTCTCACCAGTGTCCAGTGCAGGGGGACAATCCCTGCCCTGGTGCTGCTGCCACACCATTGCTGATTCAGGCCAGGTGCCTTTGGCCTTCCTGGCCCCCTGGGCACATCTGGCTCATGTCCAGCTGCTCTTGACCAGCTCCTTTTCCCTCCAGGCACCTTTCCAGCCACTCTTCTCCAAGCCTGCAGTGCTGCCTGGCATTGTGGCTCAAGGGCAGAAGGTAGCATTTGGTCTTGTTGAGCCTCATTCAATTTACTTTGGACCATCAACCCAGTCCGTCCAGATCCCTCCTTAGAGCCTTTCTACCCTCCAGCAGATCAATCTGTAATTTTTTGCAAACAGTGCAGCTATCCAAGCCATTTGCAGACAGTTTCTTCAGGAGAATTATGTGGTAAATGCTATTAAAGGCTTTACTGAAGTCCAGGTAGACAAAAGTCACAGCCTCTTTCTCATCAACTGAGTCACTTTATTGTAGAAACAGATCAGGTTTGTTAATAGAACCTGCCATTCTTAAACCCATGCTGGATGGGACGGATCCTTTTCTTTTCCCATTTGTGCCACAGGGTGATACTCATGATGATCTGTTCCGTGTCCTTCCCCAGAATTGAGGTCAAGCTGACAGGCCTGTAGTTGCCTGGATCCTCCTTACTGTCCTTGTTGTAGACAGACATTACGTTCCTTCCATCCAGCTGAGATCTCCCTGGTTAACCAGGACTGCTGGGAAATCATGGAAAGTGTCTTGGTGAGCACTTCCACCAAGTGCCTCAGTACCCTCAGGTGGATCTCATCCGGCCTCATAGATTTGTCTGTGTCTAGGGGTGTAGCAGGCCGCTGAACATTTACTCTTGGATTACAGGGTCTTCATTCTGCTCCACTTCCCTCTCTTCCAGTTCAGGGAGCTCAGCACCCAGAGAGCAAATGGTTTTACTACAGACCAAGGCAAACAAGGCATGAAGTACCTCAGTCTTTCCCTCAGCCTTTGTCACTGTGTCCCCACACACACACACCTTCCACGTAGCCAATAAAAGATGAGGGCTCTCTATAGCCCTCCTTTTGTTTCTAATGTATTAACAGAACAGGTTTTATTGTCTTTTACAGTAGTAGCGAGACAATTTCAAGTCAAAATTTGGCTTTTCTCATTTTCTCCCT
The DNA here is from genome assembly GCA_013396955.1 of Regulus satrapa. NCBI lineage: Eukaryota > Metazoa > Chordata > Aves > Passeriformes > Regulidae > Regulus > Regulus satrapa. The sequence goes on along the minus strand of VWZN01011464.1, from coordinate 169,259 downwards.
GCATAACCTCAAAACAGCCTCCTAGTCCATTTGTGCAGCCTGCTCCTTCTTCAAAAGGTCGTAGACTCTCTATTTAGTCCTGAGTTTCAGCCAAATATCTCTGTATAGCCAGGCCAATTTTGTTCCCCTGTTCATGTTTGTCTCAATATTATCATTAGATCACACAGTAGGGGTACAGAATGACCTTTTTTTATTGAAAATACTATATATGTCCTAACTGTTTTGTCCCTGCTAGGGATTTAGAACAAAATTAAATTTAATGCAGGGTACCTTTTCTGTTGTGAACTACATATATCTGCTCTGGAAGTGGTGATCAATAAAGATGATGCGCCACACTGCTTGTTGCATATGGGCTTGTTAAATTTTTCATGCACGTTTCTGGTTGCTTAAAAAGTAATTCTTCTTTTTCAGGCTATATGCTGCTTAGGATCATTTCTGCATTTCCTACTGCTGTTTTCACTACTGTTCACATATTCCCTGGATGCTATGAATAGGAACATAGCAACCATTCTGGATGAGATTGCCAACTGAAAACAGCTAAAACACAAGAGATTCAACTATTCAGAAATCAAACTGAGGGCAGAAATAGATGAATAGTAGCCCTATTGCATTTGACTTAAGCTCAGTGCTTTACTCTGGCCTTTTCAAGATCATAGTACTACTGGCACCGCTTTAAATATTCAGCATTTTGCAAAGGTAAATTTCTAATGCTAGAACTGACAGTAAATAAGTCAAGTGTAAGCTCAACTTTCATTGATGAATTGCGGATATGTTTCAGTGTAGTGCAGGAATAAAAATCTGACATATAAGCAGGAGCTGTAAATGGATCTTCCATTATCTTCAAGTTGATAAATATGCAGCAAATTTAAGATATGATAAAATCTGCTCTATGGGAGAGGTTTTTACTAATCTAGTTATCTCTTCCATACTGGGATACGCTGACTCTTACACAAAGTGTTCTTGGATATGCACAATCCACAGGCTCAAGTTTTAATGTAAGAGTAATAGAAATGTAATGCCCTACCACTTAGTCCTCTTCAAAATATGCGTGTACTGAAAAGTCTGATTTCAGAGCTGAAAAAATATTAGTCTTTTTTTTTTTTTTTAGCTTAAACCACAACAAAAAGCAAATCCTATTTCAGACTTCTGAGAGGTTTGTGCTGGAACCAAAATTAAATCAGTTGCAATCACAACTGAACTCAGATTGTCCTAGGGCAAATGTATTTGTTATGTGGGACCCAGAGATCAGATGTTGAAGAACAAGAATGTGGTCCCAATATGTGTTTATAAACTCAGTGATGTTCTGGTGATTTTGCTCTGGTCATTCTCATTTGTCTAATACCTCTCCTTTGGCCCACTTTTCTATCAATTTAATGTATTATCCTTTTAGTTTATGCAACATTTTCACATGTGAACAATATAATAAATATATAAAAACAATAGAAAATTTACAGAAGTTAATTTCCTCCCGCTGCACTTTCCAGAGATACTAACAGTAGCCAAAATTACCCTACCCATAAATATTTTATTTTATTCTCTCTATCAGACTAAAGATAACATAATGGAATCTGACTCAGAAAACAAGAACATTTAGAAGTTGATTCTGCCCTTTTGAACCTTTGCAGCACAAGGTGCCATTCAGGGAAGCTTGCATTGAGAGAAAACCAAAAGTATGGAAGCAGCCTACAGTTAGCTGGAAAAAGCCTTGCACAGACTTCCCTTGTACCTCCCTGGGAAGGAGTGGAAAAGTGGGGGAAGAGTGAGAAGAATCACACCGAGTGTTCCAGGACAATTTAAGCTGGTTTGAGGCCTGATTTCTATCCTGAAGTACTTCCTTCATGCTGTAATTTAGCCAGATACTTTGTCAGAACAAGAAGCAGAACATAAAATGCAAAATATTTTATGTAATCTTTTATGCTGGAAGATGAAATATTGCATCTTCCCAATAAAATATTTAGAAAAAATGCAATTTTGTGTTGTCAGAAATCTTTCTTTTTAGTCTTTCTGTCACTCTTCTTAATATGGGCTTGTTTATCAGCATCATTCCTCCTGGACTGCCTCTGTAGAATATAATGTATTCTGATTGCATAGTGCCTATTCATCTGTAATGTGTTGAGCCAGTTGCAGACATATTTGAACATTTGCTACTTTAACCTTGAAATTGATGGTAGAGAGATGCCTTTTCACCACACCCAAATGTGTTCCTGACTAATCATCATTTTTAAAATTTCTATTCACCTGTCATTAATACAATTCCATTTTTACAGCAGAAAATCATCTTCTCAAAAACATTTTCCTTTATCCATAAATAAATAACCCCACTATCATGCTTAACATGCACTTGTTTTGTGGGGGTGTTTGCAGGGTCTATGGGTGTGGGTGTGGGTGTGAATGCGTGTTCTTTCCAAAATTTCATCTCAAAGTTAAGCTGAAAATCTGTGCCTTGGCTCCAGACAGGACTGCAGCTGCCTGTTTCCTAAGGGAAATAGGGAGCCTAACAGCTGGCCCTGCTGGATCAAAAGCAAAACAGATATTTGACTTCAACAGCATCAGGATGTTGCTCTCCTGATGCTGGAGACTTAAAAGTTATGAAGGTCTGAGTAAAAAGCATTTCACAGGGCACACTGTGCATGCTGGGTTTTGCAAGTCAGTGTTACTCACCAGTAATTACCTTCAATAATTACCTTCACCTTCCAGGAATTGGGTGCCATCTTTAGGAACAGCCAATATGAACTACCAGGAAATACAACTAGCACAAACATTTTTAAAAATATTCAGAAACACATAATAATAATTATTATTCTTACCATCCCTTCTTCTCACATGGATGCAGTGGTACCTATACTAACAGAACTCAGGAAAGAAGGCTCTTCAAAAGGTAGTTTTTAGGTACCACCTGAGTAATGGGTATATTCCTACATGGAAATCTTTCTGAACTTAGCTCAATGGGCTATAATTTATAATTTTTTCAATCTACAATAAACGTACATTGCTGGTAAAATTCTTTTTTTTTTTTTTTCTTTTTGTTTTGTTTTGTTTTGTCTTGTCTTTTGTAATTTTCTGTATGAAAAGAGTTACCAAGGAATCTGAAAGAAGCCTGTATTTCAGATCAACTGGCAAAAAAAAGTCTTGTTATGATAATGATATATACCATGCAGACTGTTAGCATTTTTCTATGGAAGATTAGGCATTTGGCAGTAATTCAATGAAGTATAGTGGACCCATAAAACTGAAAAGTTAGAGGGTCTATGGTTGCTAAAAATGGAAACTTATTAAATTTACTTAATAATGGTAATAAAAGTTTTACGCATTACAGTCTATAAAAATAATACAATCATAATTAACTAATAATGAAATATTCAGGAAAAAAAGAGTTCAAAGAAATGAAAGAAGAAATGTTAATTTTCTTTATAATGATGTTGTTCCTGAAAATAATTAAGTTTGTTCTGACAAGATTAGTTTCATTTACATTCCTTGTAAATAATATTTCTTCAAATGTGCTCCAAAAATTTTAACTTAGTGTTGATCTCCAGGATCATGAATAAAATTGAGTAAATTAGGTTTTTAAGCCCCTTTATTATAGTAAATCATATAGATATGGTTTGTATTTATAGAAAAATATAAATAATCAAAATTGAGTAAATTATTTTGCAAAGTGACAGAATCATGTCAAATATTTCAGTTTCTCAAACTCAGATTGTCTTTGCCCCAGTATTGTCTCTTCATTAGAGTTCCTGCAGCTATCACTGAATGTTTCAATATGGCTTTGTATTCTGACACTAATATTCACAGAGTGCTTTTCTTGTTGGTCTCTGGTAAATTTAGCAGACTGCAAGGTGATTGCCTTGTAGGTAGGGTTGATTGCTTTCCTTCTAAATGATAAACTGTTTTTAGATTCCTGATAGTTTTTTGACATTTCATACTGTTCTGAAATGATTGCTAACTGACTTCTCAAAATTTTCCAAATAAAAATTTTAGACTTAAAAATAAAAATACAGAACAGCATTATCCCAGGGGAAGAAGAGTTTACTAGCATAAGCAAGAGAGCTTTTAGGTAAAGTAATATAATTATGCTGTACCCTAAATAACTTATAAGTAACACAATAATATAAGACAATAAAATAACTTGTAATAATTTGCAATAACTCTTCCTTAGAAAGTCTGTAAAAAAAATATGAGGATGATTAATCAAATGAGAAAAAAAATCTGAGTATTTAGGATACTAATACAAAGCAAAAATTGTCCTGCCTACCTTACAAAATAGATAAAAGCCAGTAATTAGCATAAAATCTGGACAGTTGCCTGTGAGGAGTCAAATATTTTAATGATGCTTGACAAAAAACAGAACCTGAATACTATTGTATTTAATTAAAAAAAAAAATTCTTAAGATTGGGAAGACAAATAGATTTCTTTTATCCTTCTGAGCATTCAGAAATCCTATTTATTGCTGTAGTAAGCCATCTAAAAACATCAGGAAGATAAACAGGAGATCAGATGAGGTGATGGGTAAACAATTTTTGTAGCAATACCATATACTACTTCTGGTTTTGTTTCCACATATCAGTGACATTCTCATTAGCATATGCTAATGAGCATTTCTTGTCAGTCCTCAGTAAAATTCATCATTTAGGATATATTTGTTTATTCCTCTTACAGGGCCTGCAAATACAGTCAAAAGTTGATACTGCAAATTCCCTTGCTTCTTGCTTCCTGTTCCAGTGTTTTACCTTGGTTGTTTTCACCTGCTTAGTTTTCAAAGCACTGCCTAGGGTACAAAACCTGTTTTTCACCAGTTTCACATATTATATCTGCCACATCAAGCACAGGAGACTGTTTAATTGTGCTTCCCAAAAGCAGTGATCCGTTCTCTCCTCTGCCACCTTCTTAATGCATTTTTATTTTCTTTATTACAAGTGCAACAAGGATCATTGTACTTTCTCAGTAGGCTAGAGACAGCTTACAAGAAAATGAATGTTTTAAAGGTGGTGTATTATCATCTGAAAACTGGCAAGGGGGCAAGACAGTGGAATTTAGATTTAGGACATGAGAGCACAATATGTTATATGCAGAGAGGCTTTGATATGGGTAATAAATGAATGCTCAACCAGAATTCTCAGATGAATCCTCAGACAATTCAGGCAGAGATTTCAAAGGCGTCCCTCCACCTCCTCCGCTAACACTTGAACACAAACTAAAGCATCTTCCTGTTCTTCAGCAGCTGGCTGGCAGACAGGTGCCATTTGACAGAACCAAAATGATGTAGTAAAATTGTGTTATAAGGCCACGATATTGTTCCCTTCTGACAAACAGCAAACACGTGTGTTGCAGTCATTGCTACCTCTCTGAGGGACCCAGCTGGCTGTGAAAGGGAGCTCCTTCATTCAGAGCAACGCGTGCACCACAGTTTCAGATGTAGGTGCACAGAGTGCACAGCACCCGAAGCTTAGAGGGTTTAGTGATCACCCTACATCCCTGCTACACAGAGGTAAAATGTGTATGGTGCTCCAATAGGAAAACAAAGCCAAATTTAGCCTGTCACTAAACAGAGCTCTCAGGCCTTAGGGAGAGTGAGAGGACAAGAGCTGGCCTACACTCAGCCATTACAAGAGGTGCAGGGGATGTGCTGCAGCTCTGCTCCTGCAAGGGGCCAGGCCTCCTCATCACAGGGCTGCAGCACATGGTCTGGGCTGTGAAGGCCAAAATAAGAAGCTCAGCTAATTTAATTATTCCTGCGACTTACTATTTATACATTGTATAATGGTATATTTATATAAATGCAATGCCATCCAAATTAAATCCAGAAAAAAAATTTACTGCAAGAGCATCATATTAATGTAAAGCTATATAAAATTTTATATGAATTCAATACTGTTATATTTACATAAATGCATTAAATATTTGTATTTTTAAAAGTAAATGAAAGTATAAAAATACATATGCTCATCTTGAAATGACTGAAATGTCTGAACTTTGTATTCTATGTAATTTAAAAACAATACTCCATAGGACACTCACTTAAATGAACTGCATTTAAGGTATTTCTCTGTATTAGAAGTAGGTATGATAAAACTATTTCATGTCAGGTTTTTCTTTTAAGGAAACAGAATTAAAACTAAAATATTCCTAATTCAAGTATGCAGTTTGATTTTCTATGCTTTTCGTATCTTTTGTGATTACAATTAGCATTAACATTATTGGAGTAAAAAGGAATCTTTCAAGAATTTATTTTTTTTCACAACAGAATATACAGACACTATTTCTTTGCAATCTAAACATAAAATTTTATTTTAAAAATCATAATTACTATATTTAAAAATAAATACACTTTAAAAAAAATAATAGCTCTTCAGTTTGCTTAGTTTTCTGAAGGACTATGCAGCCTATGTTTCCTAATATTTCAAGTGGAAAGGAAATGCAGACTTTCATGAAATTCAGTGTTCCACTGAAGTACAGGAAACAACAGTCACAAAATACTGCCCAGAAAAAAAACATAAATTAAATTCCCTCATGACAAATTACACTGCTTGAGGAGGAACCCTGTATTGGTTTAAAACCTGACAGAAAAGTACCACAAATTTCCTCCTAGGAGAGTGATTGTATTTAACAAGTTTCCCTTCACATCTTTTGTATCTCTGATGGCAGCTGCATCTTCCTTCACTTACTGGAATATGTCCAATGCTACAAGAGAAGTTTATGCAATACATGGAACTGCTGGCTTTATGTATAGTTTTCAAACCAAAAACAGTTTTCAGAAGGCTGTTAATTTGGTGCTTGTTTGTTTGTTTTTACTTTTCCTGGGATCTTTAGCATCAATGTATCACAGAAAATTCACTTTCCGTTTACCTGGGAGCCTGTGTGACCTTCAGTGGACTTCCTAGGAAGGGAACCACTGTGACCGGGCCACTGTGGCCAGCATGAGGTGATCTGGAGGTGACCATCGTTCAGGTCCACATCAGCACCTGCCCTCTAACCCCCAGAACTGGTGGTGCTCAACTACAGAAAGCTGAATTCCCTTCCCTCCTCTCTCCAAGTTATGTCAGATTTCCAGATTACATATCTTATTTATGTATTTTCTGTAGCTAATAGTCCTCTCTTCTAATTTCTTATGGAAATCATGCAAATGTAGATGTCATCTCATTGTGCAGACGTTGTAATTGTGTTTCCCTGTGGACATGTAAGTCTTTCAGTTGGAAGAATCAGCTTCCATACATCATGCTAAAGAGATAACAAATCATATCCCTAATAAAGGAGAAGATTCACAAGTGTTTTGGCCTGGCCTGAGCACTAAGCCAGATGGATCATGTTATGGGGATTATAGAAAATATCATCTGCAAGGAGTGTTCTGTGCACACACTCTGAGAAGGCAGTAGGGAAAGAGAGGGGCTGTAGTAAATTGACCCTGGTTGGATTTCACTGACCCACCACAGCCCCTCAATCACTCCCTTCCAGAGCTGGACAGGGAAGAGAAAATATAAAGGGGGGGGGAGGGGGAGGTGGTTGTGGTTGTGTTGAGACAAGGACCAGGAGAAAACACTCATCAAATGCCATCTCAGGTAAAAACAGGCCAGAATTAGAGATATTAACTGAATTTGTTACTAACAAAGTCAGAGCAGGATAAGAAGAAGAAAAATAGGACCTCAAAAACACCTTCCCCCCACCTCTCCCTTCTTCCCAGCTCTAACTCCTCCCCCAGAAGTGCAAGGAGACAGGAAATGAGGTTATGGTCAGCTCATCACAGGTGGTTCCTGCTGCTGTTCAAGGAGAGGAGCCCTTTCCCTGATCAGCCTGGGGTCCCTTCCACAAGAGACAGTTCTCCATGAACTCTTCCAACATGAGTCCATGTCACAGGCAATACTTCTCCATAGACTGATGAAATCTGAGTCACTCTTCCATGGGGTCAGTTCTCCAACGACAGGTTGCTCCTGCGTGGATCACAAATCCTCCCAGGAAACCTGCCAGGAGCCTGTTCCAGCATGGGACTCCAATGAGTTCACAGCCACACTCGGGCATTTAGCATGGGTGTCCTTGACGGGCTGCAGGTGGATCTCTGCATCCCCTCCATGAGCAGCAGCAGGTGGATCTCTGCATACCCCTGCCCTCCCTCCATGGGCAGCAGGGACCTGGATGCCTCACTGTGGGCTGCACCTTGGGCTGCAGGGGAATCTCAGCTCTGGCCCTCCCCCTCCTGACTCTCCTCCTTCTCCACTGACCTTGGTGTCTGCACAGTTGTTCCTCTCACATGTTCTCGTTATTTTCTTCTCTGGATGCAATTATACCTGCAAAATATTTTTTCAAATTTCTTTTTCTCAAATATGTTACCACAGAGGTGTTCCCACCATTCCTGATGGGCTCAGCCTTGGTCAGCAGTGGGTCCATCCTGGAGCTGGCAGGCACTGGCTCTGCTGGACATGGAGGGAGCTTCCAGCAGCTTCTCACAGAAGCTTCTCCTGTAGCCACCTCCCCCCCGCCCCATTACCAAATCTGGCCATGCAAACACAACAAAGGGATAAAGACTGCCTCTCCGTTCTCATGAAACAAGTATACCAAATGTCAAAGGAACTTTAATACTCCCTTTCCTTGGTATAGCCTTAAAATCTGAGCCAAGAGAAGGAAATAATTTCCATGACCAATGAGTTCATGACATGCTGGCTTTTCCCAAACAGGAAAAGCATTAGTAAAGCATTAATCTGACTAACTAACAGCAGGTTTGGTTCTGTTTGCTTTTCCCCACCAGTGTCAGGAAAGAATCCAGACTCCAGAACCGCAGCAAAATTTGCTTGTGTCAGAAGGTAGGACACAGCAGGGTCAAAGACCAAGCCTACACAGGAGTAAAGCAACAGAGGAGTGTACTGAAGACATATCTGAAGCTCCGACTGAAATAATTATATCTATATGTTCCCGGACTCAAATCAATTTTGTTGGTTCAAATTTTACTACTACCACACATTCTTTAAAAAAATAATATTTAGAAGAAAACCTAAAGAGAAGGTTCTGATTTTTTTACATTTTAAATTTTTTAATTTAAAAATTTAGAAGAAAAGAAAACTATATACCTACATGGTCACAAAAGTTACAACACTATAGTGATTATCTTCTTGTATTTAATTTTGAAGGAAATAAATTTTACCCAAGTTACAATGCTGAAGGGAAAAGAATATGAGCTTTTAAGAACTTTTATTTTTGTTGTGAATTAATATACCTTAAACATCAGTAAACATTCTAATGAAATAGCAGCTGGAGCAGTAGTGCATAAAGTTAATATGCATAAAATGACAAGCAGGAGATGATCTGTTGATAGGTTGATCCATAAAGTTTGTATGCATAATTCAAATTATGTTTAGCAATTCATATATCTCATTTATAGCTCCTTTTTATTGCCAAGTCACAGATTGTATTTGTTCAAGTAATAATATCTTTTTTTTTTCATGGCAAAGTTTAAACAATTCAAATGTCAAGTATTTGATTTGCCCATGAGTGTCTTAAAAATATGGGCCAAGTCTGGGGATAAATTAATAAAGCAAAGATTTTAAAAAATACAAAGACAACAGAGCAACTTTGTTTGTTTGTTTTGTATTGGTTTGGGTTGGGGTTTTTTTGGTTTTTTTACAATATAATATCAGCATAGCTTCAGTTCCTGGAGAGAGGCTTATACTAAAACTGAGAAGTATTTCAGTTTTCAAGTTGATTACTTGAACATTACTGAGACATAAATGCCTGCAATTTAGGCTGTGAATAATGAGAATACTGCCTATAGAAAAAGACCTGGAAAGGGCTAAGATATAGAATGTTTGTGTGTGGTACAGAAAGAATTTATATTTAGTAATTGAGAAGGAGTCTGACATATTCTGCAGACATATTTGCATTTGATATTGAGATAGGGGCAAATTGTTTTACTTAATGTAAAATATCTTGAGCTTTAGTCCTTTCAGTCCAAGATTTATACCATGGGCACAAAGTGACTCTGGTCTTTGAGTCTTCAAGAACAGTCAGCAGCAAAAATGGCACAGCAGCGTAACAGTGACAGATATCACAGAAGGATATGTTCCCATTATATATCTGAGAAGATGGATGGATTCATAAACAAGGGGGGTGAAAGTAGAAAAGGAAGAAGCATGTATCAGATAATTACACAATAATGCAGTTCTCTGCTAGTTGGTGTAAGAAGTGAGCTGAAGTTATATATGCATATAATTTAGTTTTCTCTATTTTTTTTTTTGTTTTTAGAAATCAACTGGGTAATTACAGAGAAAATACAGTCAGATGGACTTATAAGAGTCAGTATAAAGGTGGTTATTATTGTTTAAGTGTTCATGTGCCTTGGGAAGCCTTATCACCACTGATTTTAAACTAAACAATTTCTCTTACTCTGAGACTTTGAGGACTCTCTTCCAAGTTCAGAATGCCTGGGAGAGGCCAAATTAAGGTAATATACTGGCTAACTGAAAAGTTATTAACCAGGAGAGAATATCCAGTGGAAAATACTTTCAAAGTGTGTCCCAATATTTCACCTCCCATTAGTGAAAAGTCCAATGATAGGTTGTGTAAAATATGGAAATTCTGTTCCACAGAGAATGTAAAATTTTTCTTTGTTTTGATTGTAAACCAAACACAGAATTTTTTTACACAATCTGCAGAAGAGCTCAGGGAAGGAGGGTAAGAATGCTGTCTGTCAACCAAAGCTACATCTTGCTACATTATACTGATGCTCATCAAAGCCAAATGTAAAATGTTTTAAAAAGCGAGACAAGCAATTTGGGAAAAAAAAAAAAAAATGCATCTCATTTCAGTGCCTGTAAGAAGGATATTTTGCTATATTAAAAAATGAATACATTTCCTTTCAAATAAAATTGCTATCAAACTTCCTGAAGCTTTAATATTGATAGTCATGCATTCTCAGAGGATTTAGCTCTTCTGACTGAGAAACTGCATCTAAAGAAAGGTAGTCACTAGGGCCCACATATTAGGAAAACCAAAAACCTCAGTTGAACCACACGCCTGTGTTGCCTATAGAAATAGAAGCTGGATGCAGCTGGATTTCTGAATGGGCCCTGTGGAGACATTGCATGTGTAGCCCTGAAAAATGCAGTTGATATACATCATATTTTTGAATATATTCTCCCTCTCTAGAGGCAGGGTATGATTTATATAGTGGTCCAAATTAGGAATTTTTTAAAAACCAAAAAGAGTATTAAGTTTATTTGGAATTCCTTTTGGACACTTTTAGTCACTTGGAATGGAATACTAGTTATGCTGAATTTTCAGGGAGGCTCCATGATTATTTTTAAGTACTCATGAAAAATTTCACCCCTTAGTGTCTTAGTGTCTATTTCAGCATTGCAAACTTGCATTTAGCCATTTTAGTCATTCAGACTCTCCCCTGCCGACAAGAAGAGAATGATTTAATATTGTGAGGATAAAAGTGAAGATCCCAGAGCATTTTTTTTCTTTTGATTATGTGCTCTCATTTACTTGCAATTTTGTCCCTTTGTCCTCTTCTATTTGATTTTCTTGCTGAGCATCCATTGTAATAAAGTGCCATGTTCAATGAAGTTGCAGTGAGCAATTTAAATAATAGCAGGTGTAGATGTGTAGGAATTTTGATTGTAATGCACTGCTGTGAAGAACTCATGCATTTATAGTGCAGCATACTTCTGAAACCATTATGGCAATAAGCCAATCAACTCGAATGTGCCAGGGGCAGTGCTGCAGATGTATAGAGTTGATGGAATTCATTTCAGTCACTTATTCTTGAGGTAGGATTAGAGGAAATTTTGATCAGTTCATGCATCTCCAATTTGGCCTGCAGCTTTGAGCTCTGGCTGCAGCAGAGCTCTCAAACTGAGCACAGATGGGGCTGGATGAGAAGCTTTCAAAAAAATCAAAATGCTGCAGTGTGTAGGTGTTGGTAACTCACTAGGCAGCATGCTTCCTTTGGGTCTGCTCCTTAAATTCCTGCCTTTCATCATGCTGGAAAATGCTGGCTTGTTAAAGGTATTTCCTTTGAAGAGAAGAGTTAAGATCAAGTTCCTTATCAGTTGAAAATCCTATTGTACGTTCTCCACAACTAGCCTTGATAATATGTCTCGCTTCCAGCTCTAGCAATTCCATTACATTCTGTCTGCTTTTTCCCATTTCACTTTTTAAAAGGAGCAAAGTTAGGACTACTGTCAATATAAAACAGCTATGATTGCATTTTGCAGAGAATTAGTAGAGGCTATTTTTGTTAGAAGAAAAGGAAGGGTTGTTCTGGGTACTAGTCACAATCTACTGCAAAAACTCACTTTCATACACACCTGTTGAGAAAATTTAGGGCAGTTACTTTGATAGTGTAATCTCTATAATCTTTTCAAGTTATCCGTTATCTTGCAGTTCAAGTCAAGCCTTAGTTTTCAAACTACATCTTCAGTTGTGCTGGAGGAATTAAGTTAAAGGTTCAAGCACCGCAGCTGGGAACATTTTCAGAATGTTATGCAGATAATCATAATATGACTTACAGCTTATGTACTCTATGAAGCACTTACTCACCCACTGGACACAATGTTGAACAAGAATTCATATGGAATGGTCCAGGGCAAAGTTAAATGCCCATTTTTTTCAGGTGCTTAACAGCATTTCTTATCATTGGTTTTAACACTACTTTGCAGTCCTGGATAGGTATCTCTCAGATCTACTTCTAACACATTTGCCACTTAGGAAACTCTGTTAAGCTCTTCAAACATGAAGGAGGTTTGTAGTGAGTTCTCTCACACCACAACTGTGCGAGGAAGCGGGGAGTAGTGTTGGTGCTCAGAAGTTCTGCTGAAATACCACTGGGGACAGAGGTGGGCGAAGTGGCACCATGGCTGTGTGAAATGTCAGTCATGCCATGGGCCAAATTCTGCTCTAGTTGCTTCTCCAGCCTGTAGAAAAATCAGTGAAGTTGCATGAATGTATTGCAATCGAGAGCCTCGTCTTAGCCTCAATTTGCTAAGCCACTGACATTGCTTTGTAGTTACACAATGGATCATTGACTTTTTTCTGCTTCACACTTTTTACAGGTTCAATGTGTTGGCCAAGGTGTAGTGGGGAAAATATAGGCAACACTGTGAAGTTACATGCAGGAACATGACTTTTATAACGTGCTTAGGAATCAGAATGCACCCATTGACACACTATCATCACATCTCAGTAACCCGCCCCCAAAAGTAACAAATGTAGACAAGATGATAACTGGTGTAATTTTGGTGAAAATATCTGTGATCTACCAAAATTTAATCAAGAGATGCTATCATCCTTAACTTCTTCAAAGAAATATAGAAAAATATATTTTCTGTAGTGGTGGAAGTGCATTTTGAGAGATGGGAGATAAAGTAGCCTAACATGCAAATAATATCTGTAGTAGAATGGCACTAGCTGTCATATATTACTTTTAAAATGCACACTGGATATCTCAGAAAGCAGAAGCTTAAGCTCTCTTATTCTCTTACAACTGAGAGACTTTCTCCATTTTAATAGTTGGCCCCAGTAGTTACAAGACAAAATGAACATGTTAGGTTATCTGAGAAAAGCTCACCTGCATACCCACAAAAGGGCCCAGAGAGACAACAGAGCAGAGACACCCCAAATAATACCCTGTCCAGCCAGTTCAAATCCCACCCCTGCCATAAACCATAACCATAAACCATTAGCCATAAACCCAAAGGAGTGCAAAGCGACAACAACATCAGGCAGAGGGAAAATCCCAATTCAAGCCTCAGAGGGAAGGGAATCCTGTCTGGGTCTTGTCCAGGGCTGCCCCAGCAGAGTCTCAACCCCAGTGTCCAGAAAGAAAATTGTCACCATGAGTCACTGAGGGCAACTCTCTGAGTCATCTTTTGGATTCAGAATGATTCCTGTCTAGGGGCAGGACACATCACGGGATGCAGGGGAAGAAATTTTAGGATTGCACAGGATTTCTATGGGATTCTTAAGGGAGGACTCAAATATTGGAAAAAGAAAAGTATTTGGGGAGTTTGAGGGGAAAGAAGGGAGCAAAAAGGTCCATTAACACATAAGCAAGGTCTGGTCAGTGCAGTTGTCTGTCCCTGCCTTGCTCTTAGATCATCGCAGTCTGCCTCTCTACTTACTAAAGTCTACCTCCAAGTGCTTTCCAGCAAGGGACTCCTCTACCTCTGTGTGTGTCCCTGTCTGTCTGTCTGCCTGTGAATCTGTGGTGCCAGCAGCTGGAGTGGGGCTGCACCCCTGGGAGCCCCCATGTGCAGGTGGGCTCAGCTGGGGGGACTGAGCAGCCTCACTGTTGCTGGATCCACTCATGTGTGTGTTCCCACAGATGGTCTGCTGTCCTGCCCAGCCAGACAGGGGTCAGGACAGGGCTGGTGGTACTGTCTGTGCTTTGGGAATGCCCTGGGTGTCTGTCAATGACCTTCACTGCCAGACATCTCTATATGTGCCCTGTGCCTGCTGGCAATTATTTTTCAGGCTCTTTATCAGTTGGAGCTGGAGACACAGAGTGGCAGCAGCCCTGTCTTCCTCAAGCTCTCAGGTCCAGCATGACACACTCTATCATTACAGATTTGGAATTTCCAATTCCAGATACCTCCCAGCAGAATGGCCACAAGTTTTAACAAGTCTGAGCAGGTCTGCTGCTTATCTTCCTGCGTGCAGTTCTTTCCTTTGACGGGACAGATTTATTTCACTTGTCACAGGAAATGTCTGCCCTGAGAGCCCATCCAATGGTCACCATGATAGCCTTGAGATTCTCACTTGGTGCTGGCAGACACAGTGTGCAGATTTAAAATTCCCTGTTAAACTATTCAAATACATTAATATATCTTAATGTACCCTGCCACTTAAGTGTTGGATAATGAAATGTCAGACAGCTGAGTTGCAAATGGAAAAGGTTCTACTCCATGTCTAAGAAGTGATTGTTCTTCTAAATTAACAACTAGGCACACTAATGAGGACTTGCTTAGGTATACAAAATTTATGTGAATGCATGTGCCTGTTAACTAATATTTATATGCTAAATATTTTGAGGGAGAAAACTATTCAAACTAAGAAAAAATAAACAATAGAGATTTCTTAAAATCAGATTCAAAGGAAAACTGCAAGATGTCACAGAACAAAATAGATAAAAATACTGTTATGAAACACCACTGTAAGTTACTGTAAGATGATTTGTATTCATTCTGCAGATTACTGAAAAAAGCCCCATAGATGTTTAAAAACCTTAATTGGCTATTCCAGTCGAGAGAGAAAAAATAAGCCTGTTATTGTAAAGTACATGAGGAAGAAAGAAAGCTTTTGATAATGTCAGCATGGATCCAAATCATTCTTTCACAGGCTTAAGGTGAATATTGATTAGTGTAATTTCCTTGCCTTTTGGACTGTGCTGTTTTTCACATTTCTCTAAGGAAGTTTCAAAACAGTCTTCAGTTGGGGTTTTTTCTTCTCATTTCTTAGTATGCATATGAACAGCATCTGCTTTCTTCCCCAGCAATAGCAATGATACGTTTCTACTGCCTCACTTCTAACCAGTTTAATGTGCTGAAAAGCACAGTGTTGCACGATAACAGCAATTCTGCAGAGCAAAATGTTGATGGAAATGGCAGGCTGCTGTTAGAGGCAATGATGGGGTTATGGGAAGCCCAGATTCTCTGTGAAAGGAGTCGGTGAGGGTCTCTGGGAAAATATGGAGCAGCAACATCTGTGTTTCACTAAGCTTTCATGAGAGAAAATGTTCTGGATGTATTTTATTACAGGTTTTTGATGAAACTGAGATGGCACCATTGAATGCATCTAAAATTAGGAATGTTAACATTTCCTTCACCACACTTGGGAGCTGCTTTTGACTGAGTATGGCACAGCAGACACAGGGAGACCTGCTGTGTAGCAGATTTTGCCAGGCTCTATAGCAGGCAACATATGCTCCTTTAATCTTTCTGCCTTCTTTTTATTTTATTTCATTTTTCCTCTTCTCTAGAAAAATTCCTTCTGTAGAAAAGCCTGTGTTGTTTATGAAGTAAAAGGTCTGCAGAAATGAGTGTTTCACTTTTGATGTAAAGCATTCTTCTTGTTGCAAACAAGAATAGGTGTTTTCCTTTCATATTCTCTGCATACTACTTCCAGAGGAACTGCTATGTTACACATGCACTTGGTACCTTTTCCTTTCTTTAAAGCAGTTTAAATTAGTAAATTAAAATCCACCATAAAGTGGACCCTATTTTTCTCAAGAAAGCAAAGAAATGGTTATTGAGACAATGGCATATGCTGATGATGCAATGAACTTCATTTCACAGACTCAGGGCAATTAGGCACTGAAAACTAACCATCCACCTAGCTCATCCACCCACATCGACACTTTAAGAACAGTCCCACTAGGGAATTTCTAAGTGTTTTGAACAGTCTTATTCCTCAATTTCACAACTGTCAAGACTACCTTGAAAAAAGAAAATCCAAGAGATATTTCAAATGTAACAGCATATAGCATCAAATACTACAGCCATTAAGTTAGAAAAGTATAAATGCAATCTTTGCAGAACTTTTAGAACTGAAGCTGGAAAATATGTTTTAACTGTGATTATTTGCTATCAGAAAGTGCTAGAGTGATATAAAAGAAGTATTTATAAAATTGGCTATAAAAGGTTCATTGTGCTAATTAAAAATTGATGACAAGATAGTGTAAATGGATCATAGAGGACTATAATTCATAATTTGTATTTTTTTCTCTTCCAGTAGAAAATCTGTGAGTTGCAGTTCAGTTGACCAAATGGGTGTGTAGGGGAGGTTCTAGGGAATATGGGTGATTGAAAGAATCCGGGCAAGAAACTTTCCACAAAATATAAGATTAATAGCCTTCAAATATGCAAGAGTCTTCTACCACAAAGTTTTTCCACGTGGCTGGTGAATAAGTTGAGAAAAAGGGTGATTATGCTACAATACAGAAGGGCCAGCTCAGATGCCTGGGAAACTTTAGAATTTTAAGGGTACTGACACAAAAATAAACTGAATGGAGGTGTCATAGAGTCCCCATCACTAAAATGTTTAAAGACAAATTAGACAAGCTCTTGCCATATATGACATGGTGTACAATTCATCTTGTCAGGACAGAAGGATGGATTAGATGATCCCATGAAATTCCTTCCAGCCATACAACTGTGCAGTACAGAATATGCACCCACTGTAATTTATAGCCTGTTTCAGTTTTACTGCTTCTCTTAATTTTTATTTTTTTTTTGTCACCTTTACTGTTCTTTAATTAAATAACTGATGGAAAAAGAGGTTCTTTGCTGAATTACTTTTATGGTTTGTATTAAGGAAACACTGAGACCATAACAACTCCAGGAATACTGGACTCTTCAGGAGCCAGGCAAAACTAAACAAGCAGTGCCTCCTTCATGCTATCAGTAACTGCTCTACACTTACAAGGGCTCTATGTCCTGTAAACAAGGTAGAAAATACTTTAAAATATTTGTCCCAACATGCAAGATAGTGACAAGGAGGGAAAGACATGGATAACAGAAACGCGAACAGCTCGGTACTGAGGAAAAGAGTGGTCTGCAACTTCCCTGATGCACCTTGAGTAAGCAGGGCTAGCTGCCATGTGTGTGGCTGTCCAGAACAACAACCTAACCGGAAGGAGCCCCAACTTCCTTTCAGCCCATGTATCTGCTATAGTTCCCATAAAAACCAAAGCACTGGGAGGGAGGGCAGAAGAACAGAAGAGAAAGGAAACTTCAGGCATCACACTGTGGTTTTACCCCAGAGCTGGGCTGTAGCTTGGGTGTGCCACTGGTTACACGACTTCAAATTGAGCTAGAATCTCAAAGTCTAAGTCCTTTCTGATCACCATCTCTAGAAAGAATAATGAGTTCCAGTTGATGGCCAGTAAGTGTCTCAGAGTTGAGCTGTGTGATGTACGTACCTTAATTCAAAGTGTTAACTAGGCTGTGTTAATCTGACCATAGCAAATGCCAGTGAAAGTTTTCTGTTCACAGCTCAAAATCTCAGAAATTATAGAAAGGACCTGCTGAAAATCAGTTTAAAGGCAGTAACTTCTTGAAGTTTGAGACTTCTTTATCAGAACCCACTCCAGCATCATTCTTACATCCTTCAATTTCTGCACAGATTAGTGTGTCTGGAAATCAATTAGAAAAAAACTTATAAATTAGAGGTCATAAAAGCTATCTCAGCCATTTCATCTTGTTTGGGAACAGCTGAAGTTCCCAGCTCAGATGAGTTCAGATCTGATCCCCAACAGGATTTTGCTCTCTTTACCTTGTTTGAGAGTCAGTTGATGGAGAAGCAGGATTTCCACCTAATTATTCTAGAATTAGAAATGCAGCACTGCTCCTCAGCTTTCTGGAAGCTCTTCTTAAAGATCTTCTCCAGCTCTGGATTTTCAGGACACCAAAGTGCACTTGACAAGAAGTAGTATACTGAATGGCTGCTGCCTGCTAAGTTGCAACATTTTGAAGACAGAGACTCATCTATTCCCACATCTCCCTGATCTGATAAAGATAGCATGGGAAAAACAAACAACCTAAACAGCTTATAACAACAACAATAAACCCCCCATTCCAGTACTGATTAGTAATTTGATCAGTCAAGCCTATCTGCTCATTCCAGTCTCAAAGAGACAAAACAAACCAGATTATCTCTTTTTTTTTTTTTTTTTTTTTTTTTTTTTTTTTTTTTTTTTTTTTGAAAAATAGATTCATTTTCTTCAGCTGGTGCTTAGAGATGGCAGATATTAGTTGTGTACTTAAAACTTGGAACTGCAGGCCGACTCCTAGGGTGAATGGAGTTATATGTACAAAAGTTTTTTTTTCTTAAATACTCTTTCTCTACTTTTGGAGGGGGGTTTTTTGTTTGTTTGTTTTTGTTTTTGTTGTTGGTTGTTTGGGGTTTTTTGGGATTTTTTTGTTATTTCTATTAAGCCAGCTCCACTAGATGAAGAGGATATGAACTGTCCTGCTAAAACTTGCTATGTATGTGTATGAGTACGTACATATGTGAGAAACTTCATTATGGTTTCAGCTGGGAGAAGAGGCTGATGGCTTGCCAGAAGTGAGGGTGACTCCAAAGCTTCACCAAATGGTAGGGATTGACAGCTCAGTGTATAACTTGAATCAAGCCTTATTCTGCAAAGTCCATGATGCCACCCTACAGTAGGGAGGCTGGTATCAAAAGGAACCCAGAGGTCTTTGTGCCTCTTCATCCTCTCCAGACACAGCCCAGATGCCCCAACCATAGTGAATATTAAATTTCCAGACAGCTCAGTTTCAACAAGGTGAAATTCATGCCATGGGACAAAGCAGCGAGGGATTCTATACAATTAAAGGTTGGGGTTTTTTTTCTGAAACTGAAATTACTGTAATTTCCCTTATATAAAATAAGTAAATAACATAACTACACACAGAATAAAAAGGGTCTGTGTATCATGTATGCTTGCATAATGCTTATGTGGCTATTTACCTACATCTAGACCTATTGCAAATAAGTAAATGAAGCCAATTTCATTACTGACACAAGCAATGAAATGACTACCCATCCCTTTCAACAATTTATATAAACAATGTAAACGGTTTGTAGATTTGCATAGAGCTTATAAGTTATAGCCCTGTGACCTCACAGAGCTTGCAGATTTAGGATTTTTTTTGTCAAAGGTCCTCTGACAGTCTCTGTTTGCCTTAGCTATTGAATTTTAGAAGTCATGTACATCTCAAATTTAAAACACTTTCATAATTTAGAATAAATATTTGGAGTCCAAAGACAATATGTGTGTTCCAATCTCAAGCTGCATCTCAAAACTTCTTTTTTTTTTTTTTTTTTTTTTTTTTTTTTTTATTAAATTTTTTTTTTACCCTTTTGGGGTTTTTTTTTTTTTTTTTTTTTTTTTTTTTAATATAATATTTGCTTACACCGTTTGGGACTTCTTTTCAGTGAGTTCAAAACTGATAAATTGCAATGCCCAGAAGGTCCACTAGTTCTGTCTGAAAAGAGATGAGTGACCAACTACCATAATTTCAAGCCAGTATATGAGACAAGAAAATTGAAGTTGCAGAATCCTGTCTTTGCTAGGAAAGTTACTACTCATTAGGCACTAATAATGTTCACAGTCTACCCACAACAGAAAAATGCTGCAAAATGTAAAGCAAAGTATTAGAAAGGTTATCAAAACAAAGGTTATATGTATTAAACTTGGAAATGTATTATAAATAAATGCTATGCTTTTCCTTATCTGAAATAAACACTCATAGAACTGAAAATGCAACTTTGTTTTTAAATTATGCCCTCTCAGATCTCTACAGAGAAAAGGACATGGCAAGGCTACACTGCCACATGGTGCTTTGTGATTAGAAGCTGGTGTCTGGATTGCTGGAGGTGGCAGACCTGACCAGGAGCAATGGGAATCTCTGCTGAGGTGGGTGGGAATGGCTTTTTACAGCTCTGCTTCTGCCTGAGACGCTGTGGGGTTTGCAGGATTAAATTGCTTGGGCAGCTGCTCTTAGTTAAAATGTCTCTAACACCCTGGAGGGCTGAAAGAAAATGGTGCTCCTTAGGAGACCCATGCATGGAATGACAGGGCTAGAGAGCAAACATAGAAAAGGCTAAAATATCCTCATGGTGATATCTGATCTGAAAAGTAGTCTTTACTGGTACATTTAGGAACACAAGGAGAAATTCTGTGCTTCAAGTGGCAGTGCAGAGTTCCCAGCACAGTGCAGAGCTCACAGCACAGCACTGCTCAGCAGCAGGCAGGCCTGGAAGCTTTTATCTCCACAGGAGTCCCAGGCAGCTGACAAACAGAACTCTCACACACTACCTGAGGCTGTGGGAAGGTCTTGACCTGCCCCCCATCTTCTAGTAAAGTCTGCATTACTAAGAAGATTCCTGTAATGGCTTCTTTCCTTTCCACCCTGCCTCCCTGAGGCCTCCAGTGCCTTGTCTGATTCCTGCTGCCCAGGATAGCCAGAAAAATCAGCCCTTGTGTCACAGCAGTGGCCATCTAGCTCAGTACTTCTCCTTCCAGGGAGAAAAATGTGCCGTGGAGCGCCCAGGGCCAAAGATCCGAGTAGTTTTGCTTAATTCTGTTGAAGGCTGAGGAGCTTACTCTCCAACCTGCACAGCTGCCCCTTCTGCTGCAGCAGCAGAGAGAACAGGCCTGCTGGCCCAGCAGGTCAGTGAGGATGCCTGTGCTCTCTTCAGTGTCAGCTTCTGGGATTGGTTCTTCCCTGCTCTGCAAATTTTCTGGATTTGACAGATGAATCCTACCACAGTGACCTTTTTGTTCAGTGTCTGGCTTGTTTTGTGAGTTACAATCTCTCCCCATCTCCTTCTACTCAGCACCCAGCACATTGTCCCCACACTAATCAGACCCTACCCCACAGCATTCCAGAACCATACCCAACCCTTCTCTCTCATTCTTGCATAGTTCTCCCAAGTTTTCAGTTTGGTTCTTCCTACAAATCTCTTTTTAATGTCTTGCTTTGTCATTCCTCTTCCTCTGGCTTATGAAGAGAAACTTACTACTTTTTTCTAGTTCTCTGCAAAAACCTTGATAAATGGTGCTTCCATTAGAATAAACAACTGAATGACTAAATAGTATTGCTGGTCCAAGAGAAATATGATAGAGTACAGTTCAAGGTGGACTTCCAGTGCACATTTTTCATGACAACTTCAGAAAATTGAGCAGAATATAGAATTTGTTGAAACATCAAACCCAGGGATGTAAGCAGGTACCCCCTGAGTCATGAAAAATACAGTATTTAGTGGCACAATAGATCCAAGATGTCTCAAGGTGACTGTTCAACTGAAAATACTGGCCTGTAGCCAAGGCTCAGCTATTACAATTACTCGTTAGGAGTGCTGCCAACAAATTTGTTCTGCAACTTAGCAGAGAAGTCTTAACACTAGCGTGAGTGCAAATGAATTCTGGGTGGCAATGAAGTTGTTTCAATCTGAGGCTGTCAAAGTTAATTTTAATCCTTACCCAAGATTCATCATCTGCCACTAGCCACTCTTTAAATGTTTTAGTGTCAAGCTTTGGGCTTTTGTGGAAAGAAGTTTCTTTATCAGCCATCCTTGAAAGCTAACTAGTGTGAGCTCATGCACTGCCTACAAAGAGGGAAATGTATATACATATTTATGTTACAGAGATATCAAATAAGTTCAAAAGCTATTGTAAACTCACAAAACATTTACACATGGACAATAAATGTTTTTCACATGTAGATGTTTGTTATAGGTGTGCACATATGTGTGTGTACATATGAGGATCAACCTGATATAAAAACTAAGCCTGCTCTATTAGGGTCTGAACTGATCTGAAGTCTGGGCCAGGAGTAGAGATAACTTTACTTGCATATTTTTTTCTTCTTTTGAATTTTTGGGATGTTCCTCATGGTAGACAAACCTACACAGAGTTATGTGAGTGCCAGAACACTATTTATTTATGGACCACCATTGCTTTTTGGGATAGGGGTTGTGTTTCTCCCTCGGTTATTTTTCCTCTGTGGTAGTGTCCATGAGGAGATCTTTAGTGCCATGACAGTACAAATCTCAGTGATATTTATGTAGCCAGGAATATCTGGCTACTTCTCAAACAATTTCTGCTTCCCCTAAGTTTAATCTGGGTAGGTACAAGCCAACAAAACACCCCTGCTCCTCACCTAAGTGTAGGAGCTGTGATTATCCTTTGCGCAAGGTGGCAGCAAAAGAAAGCTCTTCAAACTCCTTCCTCTCTCCCCTGCACACCTCCTATTAAAGGAGAGTTACTCCTTCAACCTTATTAATTATGTTTTAAAAAACACCTGTTGCTAGTGGTTTTATATATGTCTGAGCAACAGTTAGTCATACCTTTTACTTTGGGAGCATTGTCACATTTCACTCTTTATTTCTTTATCTATATTCCCTGGGAAAAAGCTAGAAAACTGAATGCAAAGAAAGGAAAACCATTAATTAAATTCCCCCTTAAATCATTGATTTTCCTTTCTTATTTTATTTTTACGGTGCGGTATTTTTCCAATGATAACACCACGACTTTGAGAGAAAGGATCAAGTTATGGAAAAAAAAAAAAATGTTAAGCTCAATGCTTAATTAAGACATCATCACATGAACTGACAAATTGTGATTGATGTACCAGTGGTAAACTCATGTTTCAGAATAATAATTTTGTTTTTCAATAGGAATAAGTAGTGTGGAGAATTTGTCAATTGAAGTCCCAGCTAGCAGTTACCTAGACAAAATAAAAGTGTGGAGTCCACCCCACTAGTTCTCCTGACCCTAATAAGCATTTGCTGTTTGCATATTTTTGGAGGCGGTTTTTATTTGCTTGTTTTTTGGGGGAACAGATTTATTTCATTTTTCTGGAGCCCAAAATTGAATGTTGAATGGAATGTTTTATTACAAATATTAGAGTTGCTGAAGCTACTTTAAGGTTCATTAAGCCTCAAAATACTCCTAGCACATTTTCCCCATATGGAAGAAAATCTTGGGTGAATATTTAATAACCTTCATAGATTTGACTCTGTTAAAGTCTATAGAAGTAATAAGAATAGCAGTGGCACTGTGCTTATCTTGAAAAGGCAGGGATTACTCACCTTGAAAGTACAATATAGTAAATACATTCTTTATTCAGATGCATGGTAAAAGAATAGCCAGTTGACTTTGGATATGAACATTCTCTACCACCTTAAAACTTATTTTGATGGCCAAAACCTTATTCCAAAACCACCGTGTTTAATAAAAATTACTTTCAGAACTTGAAGAATATTTTATTATGGAATATACAAAAATACTATCTATGTAAAAACAATAAGTTAGTTTATTTACAATACTTTACACTATCCTGCTCTTGGGTTTCCTTTGTACTGAACTTCTTTTCATTATTTTACACACCTTTATAATTTTACTTATAATTTTGCACAAAGCATTTCCAAAAGCATGTCATCCATGTTCACTGCTCCAATGATGGGCCTGAAGAATAATTCAGCAACCCCATTAGCATTAATAGACCTTAACAAGGAGAGAACAACATTCAGCTTGGCAAATCTGGCTTCATCACCTCTGTGAATGAGTCTGACATGTTCATTTAAAGCTTGCTGGGCTTCCCTCTGCAATCCTTCAATGTACTGTGTACACTGTAGTCCAGGTAGATCTGAAAAGAAAATTAAATTATTTTGTTTACACATTTTTGTTTATAGAATGACACCATTCTTACAGAGCAACTCCTAACTGTTCACAGACTGTAATTATCACTCAAGGAAAGAAGCAAATTAAATTGCTAGAGGACTTCTTGTATGCAAAATCAACATGTCAAACATTTTATTGGGCAGGTCAAATTCTTATATTGGTGTTCTGTATACTTAACACTTCTTCACAAACCTGAAACATGATGTTTGTCAACATTCACTTAAGTTTTAAACTAATTAGTTGGTAAAAACTTTGATTGAAGAATGATCTCTGAAACACCATTACAGTGGGGAAAACAACAAAAATACTTTTTCAATTTTTAAGTTATCTAAATAATAATGCATAATTTACAGCTTCTTTAGTCAACTGTTTCTACTCCAGTTTATGAGTGGCAAGAAGTACTGACTCCAACATGCAACAGGCAGTTTCCCAATAAATCACAGTAAGGATAGTGAAAGATGGAAGGTACAGAATCATTTCGGATGGGAAAGACCTCCAAGATCAGCCAGTCCAACCATTAACCTAACACTGCCGGCTCCACCACTAAACCATGTTCCTGAGCAACATATCTACACATTTTTGGACACTTTCAGGGATGATGATCAACCACTTCCCTAGGCAGCCTGTTCCAAGGATTGACCACCCTTTCAGAGGATAAATTTTTCCTACCAGAACAATGCCTCTATCTTTTCCCATTAGACCAGCTTCCAAATTTAACTTGCATAACATAAGCTTCACCTTAACTTTTCCTCTCTTATCTGTGTAGAAAGCAAAGCTGCACAAGCAGGATCATAAATGCAAAGTACCACTATGGGAACCTAATGGGCAATAACTAAGGGTTTGGCAGTGGCAGCACCAGCAGAGCCCTGTCCCTCTTTCACGGGGCACTGCCATACTTGGGAAGTGCCGTATCCAGCCTGCCAGTTGCCTTTCAGGTGAGTCACCGGTGGGATAATGTCCCTTGGTAGAGCTGCATCTATGGGAGCCTCCAAAAGGAGAGATGGAGAGATGGGAGAGAGGGGGGGGGAAAAAAATCCCCGATCATAAATGCTATAGCAAAAGCCACAACAGCACTTTTTGCTGGAAGCCCTGAGCCTTCCCTTGCTCTCCGGGGCATGCAGACCTCCGTGCACGGCCCGGGCAGACCCACTACCCTCGGGCCTTGGAGAAGAGGTCCCGTCGCTCCCGCTGGGAGGAACGAGCGAGGAGCCGCTGCTGACTCCCAGCTCGCCCTAACCGACTGCCAGGCGCCTGGAATCCGCCTTGTCCGTGGAAAGCATCTGCGGAAAGCGCCAGACCCCCTCCCTGCCCGCGGCCGGGGTCTTGAGGAACGGGCAGAAGGCGAAACCGTGCTGCGCGTCCCTCTCCTCCAGCACATTTTCACCCTGAGGAAAGACCCGCATCTGCCCCGGGGATACAGGAGGGCTCTCCCCGCCCTCCTCGCTGCCCCGTGGCGGAGCGGCCCCGCTGCCCCGCCCGGCCACTCACCCGGGTTGAACAGCACCGTCCCCTTGAGGTAAGCGTACTCTTTGGTGCTGATGTCCAGGCTCCAACACTTGGCCAGGAAGCCCTTGATGGCCTGGATCTCGCCGGCCGAGGGCAGGTGCGGGCCGGGGTGCGGGCGGNCAGGTGCGGGCCGTGGTGCGGCCGGCCCGGTGGCGGTGCCCGCGGCGGGGGCTGCTCGCCCTGCTGCCGGGCGGTGAGGATGCGCTGCAGCATGCTGGGCTCCGCGCTCTCCACCGTCTCCAGGTGCACCCGGTCCTGCGCCAGCCCCAGCAGTAGCAGGGGCGCCCAGCAGCTCCGGACCAGCAGTAGCTGCTCCTCCAGCGGCAGCTCCTGGAAGCAGGGCACGTTCTGGACGAAGCGCAGCGTCTTCACC
>VWZN01011464.1:102882-134750 GCA_013396955.1 Regulus satrapa | reverse complement strand
TTTTACATCCAGAACCACACTCACCTTAAATCTTCCACTTTCTTCACAGTCAAGTTTCCTCTGTACACCTGTATCACAGTAAATCACATCACCTTGTCCTTTTAATGTCAGAACTGTAGTAGCTCTGAGAATTGAATCTGTTCCTCATTGTAGATATTAATATTTTAAACTTTCGCCAATTACATGAGGGTTACTTTGAATAAAACCTGCATGTTTTCTTTTGATTTTAAAAATGACTTTTTATTTTTTATTGACTATTTTCTATCCTTTCAATAAAAGTTTCTGCATAAAGCATAGAAAACTTAATCTGATATTTTGTAGCTTTTTACTTCTCCTAAAGCAAAATGGTGTGGGTTTATTGCTTTACACACACAAATCCCAGAAATTCCCAGAAGACACGTTCTTTCTCCCAACAGCCTCCTTCCCCTCCACCTCCAAAACCTTGGCGAGTTTAGGTCTTTCAAAAGTTTTAGTCACAGCCAGCCTGAATCGTTGACACTCTTTCCTGGTAAGGAAAAGCCTTGGAAACATGTCAGGCTACAATTAAAAATGTGTAAAGGAGAGAGAGAGAAAAGTTACCTTACTGTAACAGAAACTGGCTGAGTTTTTTTCCAAGGTGTTACTTACCAAAGGATATAAAGAGTCTGAGTCATTGCCACAGTAGATATTGAACTCCACCCTGACTCCTGACATTCTTTTCTGATCACTGGAATTACACCAGTGTTAGGGCCTATGTAAAACTGCAGTGCCTTGGACTGTTCAAAGGAAGCCCTATAAGGTTTTCTCCATCCCACCAAATTAGACAGGAGTAGTTTTATTAAGTCTCAGAGGAATAGCAATGACATGGCAGAAATTACAGTCCCTCTCCATGTCCTCTAGGCTGTCAGCTGTATCACCTTCATCTCAATGGTTAAATTAAACCTGCACTGGCTTCACATCTTCATTTTGATGGGTAGAGATAACCTTAATAACTTTGATTTGTTCCCAGTGATAAGTACAACTCCTGATGTTACAAAGTAACAGAAAAGGGAAATCCCATATGTTTCCAGCATCTGGAGCCTGTGTTGTTCTCTGAGACTGTAATTTGGGAAGGATGATACACTACTGAAAGAAAATTAACAGTGTTTTCCCAAAACATTTAAAAGTTAGGGTGATGTTGCTGAATCACCATCATTTCATGTTGCTGACATAGCTTGTGTAGAAACAGTTTTAATAAAGTCATTACAGGGTCAATGGAAAATCTCTGAACACATCTGAAGTATTTTGAGTGATTTATGTAAGTCCCTGGATATTCATTATGATGATATTCTTCCATGTTTCCATTGACAGGCAGAGCAATGTCACTGGTAATGTCCAAAATAAATTATATCATCATAAAGCTGGACCTTAAATGCAAAAGAATTAAATTTAAGGTAACTGTTAAAGTCTGACGATTAAGGAAAGTTAAAGGGCATATTTCAAACAGTAAATTTCCCTGTGCTGGGTAAGTGTTGTCATTCAGTAGGTTTTGTGACACAGAAATAGATATATCATCTGTAATCTGTGCTACAAGTGCAAGGAGGAGAATGTAGTGAGAGAGCCTGTCCTAAATTCTCTCACCTTGCCTCGTTTATAGGTGCTTTGTATCTATACATTTTTTTCACTGCCCTGTGTCTCTGAGCACTTCAGATTTCTGTATTAGGTGTTTGCAGCTGTCCATAACCATCAAGAGATTCTTTAGTGAGGGCTCTTGTGTACATACTCATGATTACCCCCAGCAGTTGTGCAACAGTGAAAACAATGAGTGCTCATGGATTTCCTGATAAAGTCTGCTTTTATATTGCCATTTATGATAACTAATTATGACAACTGAAAGCTGAGATGTGTATCATTGTGCTTAGGATCTCCGACCAGTAATAAGAGATGGTCAACAGTTTGACACAGGGATTATCACAATTGACTGAAGAGGATCAAAACCTCAGGGACAAGCAACAAAGATATGAAATTATTTGCCTGAGACTATTTATAATCAAAAACATAATTGTGAAGCAAATCAGCCAGTTTGTTTAAGCCAGAACTAAATTTTCCCCTGGGTTCAATGAGGCCAAGGTTCATCCCACATATTATGGATTCCAAATTTATCCTCCCTTCCACACCAGGCCTAGCACACACCTTAATTTTAAAATACTGCGGGCCATGTTCAATATAGCATGTTCATTTTCCTGAATATACAAAAACAGACTGGAAATTTGGTTCTCTAATCAGCTGAAACAGAGTTCAGCCAATTTCCTCACCAATGAAACACTGAGAGATGTGAGCAGTGTTCACAAAGCTCTGAATCATGCTGACTATTAAATGTTCCTGGTCAAAGTACCACTTTCAGAGAAATAGTGGAAATAACAAAAGGGAGTAGTCAGCATTGCTGGCTACTTTACCAATACCGGGAACATTTACCTTTTTATCCATCACTGGTGATGTGCCAAAGCCCTTCCCACTCAGTAAATATGCCAAGGCAGAATCAATTCTGCAAAAGTTCCCATTTAACTTTCATTAATCTTGTTTCCTAATGTGGTGGTTTTATGCAAATTTTCATTCTCTAAAGCCTGAGTTTTTCTCTGAAAATGCTTTTGTAGGCATTTGGCATTTTGTTAGGCATTAAGCTAACTTCAGGATCCAGTAATATCTGTAGTAGTTTTCTCCAAAACATAGAAGATACTGATACACATCTGTGTCACGTTTCTTAAAAGCATTCACTGCTCTGTGAAATGGGACCTGAGAAGAAAAAAAATCTTAGAAAAGATGGATAGGAGGGCCTGTTCTTCCATAGTCTTCTAAAGCCATGAGAGCAATGTTTTAGTTCTTTGTGAAAAATGAGAACAAGCCGGAGGAAGATCTAGTGAAAGAGAAGATAATTTTCCTATGTTGAAACCTATCATTATGATGAAATTAAGAACATGATTAATATTCTCAAGGACACTATCTGGAAAAAAAAAAAAGACAGCATTTTGAGACTCCAACTTAATACACACTATTTGCATGCTGTTATCCTAGATTTGACTGCTAAAAAAGAGTGAAAGCTTCAGTTTTAATCCAATGATAAATAGTGTTTGAATGAAAGGGGAGAAGCTTTATTTTTCCCATTTAAAGTTGTACCTGCATGAAAGCCTTGCTGTATATCCCATATCCAATATCAGGGCATGCAACTGCTCAGCCCAATGATTTTGGTCAGTGGAAATACTACAGCTTAACAGTGCTCTGGTTAACTCACAAAAAAAAAGGTATAGAAATAATGAATCTTGGAGTTATGTATATAAAAAGCATTGCTTTTTGTTTTAGCAGCTTTACAGCTGTTCAGCTGCTTCCTTGCAGATCAAGAGCCATGCAGAAAGAAATTAAACAAGATGGGTAGAAATAGGCAGAGTTGGTAGAGTCAAAACATATCTGCAGTTTCCCACTAGGTAAGGCTGTTTGCTAATATCAAAAGCTTTATTTGATACTTAATTGTATGCAAGAGTAATGTATTTTATTTTTTTAATTAAAAGGTAAATAATAAGAAAGTCTGTGATTTCCTATTTCCAATAAATTCACCCTTGAATTAGTGATTTGGACTGAACACTTCTGTTGACTTTTTTCAGTAAAATGGCTCCAATTTGATCTAATTAAAATAGTTTTATGGTCATATGGTCTTACACTCCTAGTCCTTTATTCTGGTGCTGAGAATTCAGTGTTTAACTAAGGATAATGAAGAAATTCCAGTTCAAGAACAAACCAGCTTTTCTCCTTTTATTTATTTGTATCTAGATAAAATAAACCATTTCCATATATTTATATACCAATAAATCTATAGCAATTTTTATACTAGGGATGACATTAAATTTGCTTTCAGAACTATGTATTCGTCCCTATTATCATATGGATGTGCTTTCCTCATTCTGAAACAATGCAGCAGCTTCTGAGACCATGGATGGATTAATGAACTGAAAGCTTCAAGACTTGACTACTGAGAAGCTGATTGCTTCCTTTAAACATTCTAATCAACTAGAGAGACCGTCACAGAGCAATACAGATTCATTTGATTCACAATCAGATTCACATATTTTAATGCAGCCTTCTCTGCCAATTTTAGTTTTCATTTTAATTTGGATCATACAAGCGTATAATAGGAATAAAATCCATTT
Source organism: Regulus satrapa (assembly GCA_013396955.1). Lineage (NCBI taxonomy): Eukaryota > Metazoa > Chordata > Aves > Passeriformes > Regulidae > Regulus > Regulus satrapa. The sequence goes on along the minus strand of VWZN01011464.1, from coordinate 130,593 downwards.
TCCAGTATTTTTTGGAAATGAACAAGTAAAATACTTGAACCTTGTAGCTCAATGTTCAATTTACCAGTGTGAGGATGCTCTAAGTCTATATAATCTAAATAATAAAGTCACTTAAGTAAACCCACTGTTTTGAAAACTAACTGCATAAAGGAAAAAACAAATAAAACAAAACAAAAAACAACCAACAAACAAAAATCAAATGTCCAAGAAAATACATTCTTTTAAGAGATGGGAAAAATAATCAGGATACCATGAGTGTCTGAAAAACAATTCATGACCCACGGTGTGATTCAGACAAATAGTTCATCAGAAAGTTGTTCTGAGAGGTTGTGAACCCCTTGATTTGCCTTCTAGTTGATTTTATTTTGACTCTAAGAGTCATTCATCATCCATCCTTTAACCTCTATAACTGCTAGTTTCTCCTATGACTAATATGTTTTATGTTTTTGAGTTAGTTTCTACTAAATCCTCAAGTTATGGTGATTTTTCATTCTCTTATTCAGATTCTGCACTGTATGAAGAGGTGAGCCTAGTCTTTGTAGTGCTCAGCCAATGATGAGGGGAAGCAGAAGCTTGTTCATATAAATTGCATCCTATCTTTCCAGATTGAGTCAGTCCCTAGTTTTCCATTTCACACTGTGTGTCTTGCCATGTTTGTTAACAGCCTCACTACAAGACCTAAAACTATGGAGAGTTCTCTTAGTGCTTAACTTTAAATTCAGTTCTTTAAATTTAAAAAGTCCAATTATTTATGTGAATTTGAGAACTCTGCCCTGAGCATAATATTTGAAATAGTTGAATGTTGGAGAATGTGCCTTTTTCACTCCTAATTGCATTAAACCTCTCCTTGTCTGTTCACCTCTTTATCATAACTTTGCAATTTAGTCCTGTAATACCTAAATTCAAACCAAATTACTCAAATAGATTTGGATACTTGGCTTGTTTAATTCCTGCCTTCTTGGCTGCACTTCTGCTGTCAGTCCTTTCCAGTGAAATGAAGTGAAATAAAGAAAATCTGCCTTGTGTCTTTCTGTCCTAGTTTTTTGTTGTGAGAAATGGATGGGGATGGCATAAAAAGGCTCAGAGAAAAAGAAGCAGAAGAATGCAGAAGAAGCATTCTGCAATAATTTCTGTAATCATTAAATATTGGGCCACTCTGTGTCTTAGAGTTCACACCATAGAAACACTGCAGTATATTCTGTATGAAAAAAATCCAAAAGCACTGGTTAACTACAGACCTAATAAATTTTGATTTCTTTCCCCCTCCTTGTACTTGTGTGACACTGGACTGTGTTCAGCCAGGCCTAACTCAAACCTATCTCAAAGCAATTTGTCTTACCACAATATGGAGAAGTTTTTTGGGTTGCTTGGGGTTTTTTATTCCTTAAATAAAATTTCATCAGCAAACAAAAACATCTGGGCCATTTTTCAGGTAGAAGGCAATAATATGTCCCTGTCACTACTGGATAAACAGAAATACAGACTGCCTCATGCATCACTGGTAAAGCAGGACTACAGCGTTTGTTTCCCCTACAGTCTCAAACACCTCAAGCGTTGTTATGGGTAGAGAGACTGTGAATAACCAGAAGTTATTTCAGCAGAACTTCTACTGCCCATTTTCCACTGACTACATTTTTTAAAATATTTTATTATTATCCCCATACTAAATAACAAGCAGGACAAGCCTGTCCAGAAAATGTGTGATAAGGCAATGCAGATGTGGGGGTTTTTGTGTCATATTAAAATAAACAGGAGGCAATTTTTCCTGATATACCACAGCTGTCTGATATCAGTTCTATTTGTTATCATTGCTATTAGAAGAATGATCTATTAGGACTTCTCTTTCCCCTAGAGAAGCTTAAGTTAAAACTCCAAGGACATTCCCAAATAGACTGTAATAGTTCAGACATCCTTATCAGCAGCACATGATGAAACTGTGCTGGCTTTCTCTTGCTTTCCTACAATCCTATAAGACTTTTCTCAAAACATCAGCAAAAGAAGGGCAAATTCTATGCACATAAGTGCAAAAAACAACACTACCAACCTGCATGGTGCTAGCATATAGACAGCCATAGATGACTTTGCACATCTTCTGTAGCCAGTCTTCCACACTTACTGTCTGTAAGCTATCTGTTGAAATTCTGTTTGTAAAGAACTTGTCCATACCCCAAAGAAAGTTGCAGTGGATTTACAGGATGATGATATCCTTTGTAAAATGCAATGAGCAGCTTGTGGTCTTAGTGATGAGGCTAGGACTATTAAGAAAAAAGATTCAGCATGGCTCTCCACACACTCACAAATACTATTTCAGAGTAGATCATTAAAGTCTTAAGCACTATTAAGACTATGACCTCTTTTGACTTTGGAAAATAGTATCTGATATTTAAAAGTTTATCTGCTTAATAATGACATTAAAACCAAATTTATCCACCAGATTAGGATCAGAATTTAAGCAACAGAACAGGTAAGTACATTCTTATTACATGTTATAGCTTCTATTTTTATTTTTTTTTTTAGTTGTCTGCATGAACTGTACATAAAATCACTCCTATTTTTTTCTGATTACCTTGCGCAACATCCTTGTTGACTCATGCCCAGTACACCACATTCACTGTTTTTATGCCACAATTCTTTGTGAGAACTTTTCAACACACTTTCTTGAAATTCCCCTTTCTCCATACCCTCTTCTGTGATGGTCATTGGGCAATGGAAGTGCAGCGCTTGAGAACGCCATCACAGAGCATAGACACAGGTGTGCTGAAGAGAAATGTGTTACAGCTCTGAATTACCTCAACAAGACAGATTTCAGCACATTGTCAATGCCCTTCTCAGACTGCTGTTTATGGCATGTAGCTGTCAGTCTATTGGTTTCAAGTACACCACATAGACACACTCTGTCATGTGTACTCACACTGTGCTGTGCTGTGAAAAGAGCAAAGGTCCGGGGATTTAAAGTAAAAAACAGTCTGATATGTTTTCTTCAGTGTAAAACAATCATTCAGATCAGAGGCATTTTGCATTTGACCTATGATACTGATAATTTCTCATATGTTATAAATTCACCTGGTGGTTCACAGAATTTTAGAAGTGCATACTGCTGTCCAGAGGAGTTTATTGCATTTGTTAGAGGGTTTGTTCTGGGTTACCCTGAGCCCCACTAGCAGGAATGGAGCTTTGTCTGGATGTTGTACACAGCAGTTCCTAGGTTCCTGTGACTGTCTAACTACACCAAGATTAGAATTTGTTTGTAATATTGTGATTTTCCTTTCCCCTCATAGCTCAGTAACGAAAAAAAGGTGTCTTGTATTTTCTTATTTATTGTTAAATTCCTTGCTTCCTTTTTATTTGGTATTGTATTGAAATTTCTTAGAGTTTATTTTTCTGAGCTTTAAAGAGGTTATGGGCAGTGCAAAAACATAAGCAGAATAGCCCTGCTTCTATCTCAGTGCTTGTGCTTTGACTGTCAGGTAAACAAAATTGAAAACCAAACATGTTTCTGACTTGGTACACCTAAGTAAGGGGGGGGAAAAAAGCTTCTTTACTTAAAGTTCCATCTATGACCTTTAAAAACATTATTGCATTATTCAGAAAGCAAAGAACAATGACAAACCAAGTGTTCTTTTCACTAGAAACACTCTTCTAAAATTATTTCATAATTACTAAATTTTATGAGATACCAAGGACAATAGAACTACAATGTTCCTCAGAGCCAAAAAAAAAAAAATAAAAATTGTTTAACAAAAATGCTGGCAGTGCAATGGAGCAATTCAAGAAACTCACAATAATATGTTAATTTAATTTCCCTCTTGTGCTCTATTAACAGAAGCCTTCATATATTTCTGTTTGCCACCTGTTTCATCCTTCTGCTTACCATTAGATGCTAAATTATTTCTTCTGCATGTTAATGGAAGAAATCTTTAGCTAATAACTATCCTAAAGTATGGTATCAGAGGTTTTGGCTATTTTTGTTCCTGAGGTTTTTTTTCATACAAAGAAAATGAAAATTATGGATACACAAACTGAAAGTGTTGTAACTGTTACCTTGATTATAAAAGTCTACATAGTTGGTTTAATAATGCAAATAGGGCACTATTAATTTCAAGTTTTAGATCTAATGTATTTTACTATGTTATAAGAAGAAAAGGACTCTGATATTATGGGCTTTAACAGCAATAGAAGATGTGACCTTACAGAGCTCATGTTAGTATTGTGAAGAATTGAAAATAAATTCTTTTTCTGTATTAGCACTATATTTTAAAATGTAGTCTGGAAATAACAAAATAGGATGATTCTCCTGGTGATTTAAATATTAACTTTGATTAATTTTGTGTTGCTGTACCATTTAATCCTTGATATTGACCCACTTTTCTCATTAATCTTTTGAAAAAGTTATTGCATTGAGACTTATGCCATTGCCGTTTGGAGAAAAAAAAAAATGTCATACTGTTGTAGGCTGTAATTAAAATAAATTGTATTTACTGAAAGTTTTAGCCTCACTGTGTTAACTCCTTACAAGCTTGCAAGGAGGCTTGCAGGCAGCAGCTTATTTTAAGGTGATAACAAGTTTAAATTAAGGTGGTATTCAATGCCAACACAATGGTGGAATTAGATGGAATGCTGGCGGAGCAGTGGTGCAGGGCAGTGCAGGTCTCTGCTCATTTCCCAGCTCAGACAGCAGATACTGTGCCCGACCTTGGATAAAACAGTCTGCCTCAGACTTCAATTTCCTGCCTGGGAAAGAGGGCTAAATATCTTCCTGCTGCAGAGGTCTGTTTTGAAAGGGATGTTTACTCATGACAAAGAAACAGTTACTCAGGGAGGCTTATATAGATGCTTGATAGTTCCACCAGCTGCAGCTGCAAGGAGGAGGTGCAGTTTATAAATAGTGTGCCTGGGAAGGAGGGGTTCTACCTACCAGAGCTGGTTGCTCCTGTACAGCACCTCAGAGCATGGCTGAAATCCAGCTTTATTATCTTTATGTTTATGCTATTCTTTTCTTTAATTTCTTTTCTGTATCATATTTTTCAGTTGTATTTGAATATACTCTCCCTCATTATTTTCTAGGTCTGTAAATTAAGACTAAATGAGGCTGACCAATACACCCCCACTAGGGAAGAAGGTGAAGAGGAGATGGGCAAGGAAATGTTCCTATGAAGCTCAGGGAAAAATGTGGAGTTTGACTGACCAAAGTTGATATATAGGCTCAGCCCCAGGGTGAGTTCCCCAGGGGACTAGAGGGTGGCCTGTGTTTCAGGTAAAGAGCTATCAGCAGTTGAGTGGACCAACAGGCATTGTACAAGTTCTTCCCTGAGCTCATTAGAGGAGTGGGAATGTCTCCCTTAGTTAATCAGACCAGGAGAATACCTGACTTACCACAACAAAGAGTATGAAACTTCAAAAACAATGCATTTTCAAAGGGAACAAAAGGCTTTCAGGGGCTTGAGCCTACCTACAATTTCCTGGTGACTGGGGACCCCACTGTCATGGTGGTGAGCATTTTCTAACGGCCAGAAATGGAAATCACATTGATATTGTGATTGAACTCCATATTGCAATTTCTATACATGCATTTGGCTAAGTGTAAAAGTGTAACTTGCGTGTGTATTGTGGTGTGCAGTATATTTTGTATCACACTGACAAATCAGAAATCCCATGTAACATAACCTTTAAATAAGTATATTTGATGTTTAACATTGCACTGCCTGTGGAATATCTAAAATAACCTGATCAGACGGTGTTGAGCTTTGGTGCTACTTCACACTCAGCTTCTGAAATATGTAAAAAGAGAGTGGTGGCTAATGAAAGTCGCTAAAAATAAACTTTGAAATAATAATTTCTCAGCCTTTTAATAGGCGTAAATCAACAATTTTGATGTCTGAACATAACGGCTTTTTTAATGTATGTGTTTTTCCTTTTGTTTTCAGAATAGTTCCCTAAACATGCCAGAGTTTATAGATGCTATGCAGAGTCCATCTTCTGGCAGCTCTGTTTGGTTTTCCTCATGTTTCTCAAAGACAACATCTTTTAAAATAACAGCTGCAAGAAGATGAGAGATTCTTTGCTGTCAATAAGAAAGTTGTGGTGGTGTATAAAATGCAAGGGGTTGTAATAACCCTGGTGCCACACCATCTTTAACAGCTGTTCTATGAAAAGACCAATTATAAAAATTTCTTTATACCTAAAGAGTGCCACACTGCAGAGCTATTGTTTCCAAATTTATTTCAGATTGTGTTTCTATCTCCTGGTCACCAAAATAATCCCAAATAAGGATAAGGATTTTCATTNAACTCATGTATGGACTTCAAAATATAGAAGTATGTCTTTGTAGAGTGCACTTCAAGCAGAAAGTACTTTGTTCTTGATTAAGAATTCTCAAATAGGATTGAAGAATCATCTCTTACTGCTAACACTAAGTACATGCTGGTCTGTCAGTATGGGTCAAAAATTACACCCAGTAGAAAAAAAAAATGCAGTAGGAAAAGTAGGAAATGCAACCTTTGCAAGATGTTTCCACTTCACTGACATTAGATATAAACAGTCTTTTTTGTCAAATGTTTCAGAATAATATAGTTTGTTGGGAGCTGGGACTTTGTCTGAAGGCTGACATCCATGAGCTTCATAGTGGGTTTATAACTGGAACTCCGATCCCAAACCATGCAATAATGGCTAAAGAAGAAGACACATTTATTATAGACAATTCAGTTACTGATCTTTACAAAGTTTTTGTTTTCATGAACCTTTATTTTTAAGCACCAAAAGCTTAATAAGCTTAACAATATAAATGAAGTTCATATTTTGACATAGTAAAAGATAATGTGTCCAGATGTTCAAGATAGCCCTAAAGGTAGCTGACCATGGAGAGCCTCACCAGATCCCTTTCTTCATTGCATGTTTTAGTATTGTAATTTTTTCTCCTATCTGTAGTCCAGTTCTCTTACACCACTAGTTAGGCAAAAGATACCAGGGATCACTGTGATATCTGTGGTTTGCATTGGCCATGAGCTGTCAGTCGGACATAGGAAGAGGTTGGACTGAAATATTTTAAGTGGTTGTTTTACGGATTTCTACTGTTTAATATTGGCATACCATGACTGGATGGAACTGAGGGGTATTTTCCCTCTTAGACTGTGCAAATACTGGGGAATCCCTACCAGTGTAAATATTGTTCAGTTGAGTTTCTGGAGGGAGCATTGTTCAAATTCCAAATCTGCTCTAAGGAAAGACTACATTAAAAATAACTGCTCTCACCAGCTCAGTGCTGTGTGCGTTTAGGCTGAGAACTAAATTTAATTCACCTTGCCTTTAGCTCATAATAATGATTTCAGATTTTCATATCTGTACATAGCCACTCACTCTCCTGTGCTCTAGAATTTCTGAGGAGTATTGCCCCTTTTTTCCTCAGATGCTGACATATGGTTTAATGTCTGCACTAATGAAAATGCCTACAAACTGCTAAGGGAAATGATATTTTTATTATTGTTTTATAATTTTTGGTTGATTAAATTAGCAAATACCCCATCTTTTGTAGATTAGGAGTTTGTTTTCTATTTTTTTTTTTATGTGGTTGGTTTAATTTGCTCACTTTGGAAGTAATTGTGATTAGAAATTAGGGATAAGAAATCTTAAATTTAAAAAACCTTGGTATTATTTGGGCTAAATGGAGTTGTAGAATTTTTTGGCTTTAACTTTGAAATTGTATGCAGACAAAAAAATAATTCTGGGAAGGCGTAGGTCTTGAAATTTCACAGGCAATTTCCTAGCATTTTTCATCTCTATTTTTTCTTCGGGGGTTAGTCTATTTTTTGCTGTTTTCTTCACAAAGATACGAGAACAGCATGCCTGACCAACCTTAAGTTGGCTGCAGATGAATGAAAACTCCAAGTTAATTGCTTCTTTCTGTCAAGGTCAGGAAAATCTTAATTTGGATCCACTGAGGGAGAAAGGTTTTCAACCAACAGGTTCAACCTATTAAGAGTGTCCTCAGCTTTATATGACTGAGAGCTTTCAACTGCACACAAGGGCAAGATGACCTCATCTTTCTTGTGAAAACTTATTGCCAATTTATACTTTTTATCGTTTGAGAAGTGCACGTGCTCTGATGCATTGTGAATCTGATTTTGTCTTTTTCCAAAGCCTCTGTTTTGAATCCCTTTCCTTCTCCAGCACAGCCTGTTGTGGGTGTGCTAATCTCAGCCTGCTCATGCATATAAAAAAAGGTGCAGCAGCAAACACATATGTGAGGTTGTAATGAGGTTTTTGAAAGTTTGAAAGATTGATTGTTTTTTACATGTTAATACCTTGTAATTTTTATATTCTAATTTTTTGCTTGGAAACCACAAATTTTAAATAGGAAAGGTAAGGGAGGACAGAAAGATCATAAGAGAAGTACCAAAGTCTTTTTTAACGGAATATATTTTCCTGCATGTCTTCAGATTGTTACTTTAAAAATTATCTTTTTCCATATATTAACTGATGTACTTATTTTCTGGGACTTCTAAGTGACAATTTTCAACTTGCACTCTCACTTTTCTATTTTCTTCATACCACATACAGCAGCTAAAATGCAAATTTTTATTCATCTGCTTTGTCTAGGATGCTATGAATAAATATTTACTACCTCTGTCTTGCTTATCTTCTTTTAAAATCTTGCTTCATTTAATACTTTATGCTATTTCTTCCCTTCCTAACTTGTTTTGGGTGATGCATTCACTAGTGTTCTTTCTTTTTAACTTAGACAGCTCTGCCAGTTCAATTTATTGATCACATTTCTTAAGAAACAGCTTGTTGTTCTCTGATATCAATGAACAAGCCACCCCTAATAGTTCAGAAACATCCAAAATAGTATATAGGCATAATAAATGTCAGATTTGAAGATGGTGTTTAAAATATATTTTGGCTTAGTAGATTCATTCTTTCACAATGATTTAGCTGTTTTCTTCTTGTGATGTGCGTTTGCATAACACTTTTTTGAAAAATATTCAAGACAATATTTTACTATCTGCTTGTGCAAATATTAAGCAGAAAATCAAGAGAAGGAAAGTGTAGTAGAGTTGAAAATATTACCTCAGCTGTGACTTCCACCATCGCAGGTGCAATTGCTAGTGGGAATACTCTATTTATTTATCTCAGAGATCTTGCTTCACATCCAATTCAGATGAATGAAGAGACATGGGGAAGAAGGAAACTCAATTCTAGTCGGTATTTTAGTTCCGCTCAACATCCCTTGAGACTGTTTGTGTTGCAGGGTGGTTTTGGATTGTGCAAACCAAATTCTCCTGGGTGAAGCTTGACTGAGATATTATCCCCAGAAATGTACCTGATCCTCCCCAGCTGCCATTGGGATTGGTTCAGCTGACCAGGATGGAGCCAACCCAAAGGAAAGCCCCTGGAATGCAGATATTATCACTGCTGAATCCTCAGCAATCCACAGCTCCTCAACCTGGCTGCCACTGTGCTGCACTGCAGGGCTTGCTAGCGTGGCTGCAGCATCGGTCTGCTCCCACTTCACACTCAGCTGTCCATCTACCCCTCACAAATCTGTTGTAGCAAATCCCAGTAAGAGGCAGATGACACACAAAATCCTCCCAAGGGAAGGAAGGGTGAGGCTGTGTTTCAACAACTAGAATTGCTCTTCATGGAGGATGCTCTTGCAACGCTATTAATTAGTGTTAGAAAAATATTAGATAGAGAACCCTTAAAGAAAAAGAGAATAAACTGAATTCCTGCAAGAGATGAATCAGCAGCAGGAGACAACTTTTCAGAAAATGAGCATTTTATGTGATCAGGCCAGGGTTCAGAAACAGAATGAACAGAAAAAACATAGATGCAGGTAGAAATGAGACACATCACCTCTTTCTCTGACATTTTGGTTTTAGAAAGAATAAAGTTTTTAGAGGAAAGAGAAAGTTCATAGGAGGGCATTGCTTCTTCCTCTACATGCAGTTTTTCCTCAGGAACATTTATCATCATGCATAGTTTCTTACAAATTTCCTCAAGGTGCATTAAAAATAACTTGCTGTGGAGTAAGATTTTTGAATCAAAGTTTGGGACAAAAGTATCACTTTCACAAACACTAAGTAGAGTCTGTGTGATGACCTCCCAAGGCACAGAGATCACATATTCTTGAGCAAGTGTCAGTCCCAGACAGACAGTCCCACACTGTTACATCTTTGAAGCTTCTGGTCTCCAACTCTGTACATGTTCTCATGCATTCCCAGCTGTTATATTAATCTTTTCCTCTTTCTTATTGACGACGTAGAAATAGCTCATGAATGCAACACCAACTTTTGATTTCTATTTAAACGCAATTTTTTTCTCTAACCTGTTGTTCTTTAGTGCATGATGAACATATATATGATGTTTCAAAAGCCATTCATGGTGTGGAAAATACAGAAGTACTTTCTTGAATTGTCCACTCACCATTGATCAGGTAGCACAAGGAAATGAAAGAATACAAGTATATACTCTTTAATTTGATTGAATTATGCTTAGAATCTACTGTTTGTACAATTTTTTCCTTTTAATTACCACTTAATGGTTAAGTTTTACATTTTCTCATCATAAATCCAAAAGCTGATGGGATTCTCCTGATTTTTTTTTCTTTTTATGTAACAAATTTAATGCTACTCCCTTTCAAAAGTTTTTTTTTACATAGAAAAGAGTTAAATCTTATAATGAATCTTCATCTTTTTACTGAAGGCAAGAAATATTTGAGTTGTGGTCAAGGATTCAAACAAGAATTCTATAGTGAAGACAGCTTTGAAATATATTTGCATAGGTGCTGTGCAGAGCAAATGTGTTCCATGGATCTGTGATGATATTCACAATGTGCTACTCCAATAATCTTATGCTTTGGGGATGAATTTACTGTTAACTCTTGGCTTTCCTAATACTTTGGATATAGTCCTGAAATTTTTGTTATTGGGAATTGCTAAATTACTGCATGAAGAAATGTGTTCAGCATCATATTAAGTCTGTTTTGAAAAATTAAATTCTGGATGACTTCTTCCAAGGCTGCCTGAAAAGTTTCTTGGATAACAACCAGACACTGCAAAAGCATTTCCAGGAGTATTGGAGAGTGAGGAACTTCTCAAATGTTCAGAAAGGCAAAAGCCCCAGGAATGTTTCAGTGCTTCATGTTTGTGGCACACGCACACTTCCCACACAGTGCTCTCAGTGCCAAATAAAAATAAAACAAGGTCTGCCTTTGGGTCTCAGGAGCAGCTACAAGTACAGATTTTTAGACATCTAAAAAGACAGAAACATGTAAATTAGCCTTTTTTTGAAGCAGGATCATTAGTAGAGTTCCTTCCCACTGCATCAAGTTACTTCATGTGTTACAGGAATGTAGTGCTTTCCTGACTTAAAAGTTACTGAGATGGAGAGCAGCTACACAGATTGGTGAGCAAATTTCGGGTGATTGTTTAATTATTATTCTTTTCCTTAGAGATACAAATTAAAATTAAGATGGAGTAACAGTTCTTAAATGACTAGCAAATATTCCATACATCTCTGTCTCCATCACATCTCTGTATGGATTAAAGTCAAAATTTATCTACCTTAAAGTATTTTTCTGCATAAGCTCACAGACCTGTGTTGTAGTGTCCAAGTCCTACATAACTTATGAAATGTATGTGCTACAAGCAGGTTAGGATCATCCACTCCAGAGCTCTGAAGTGGAAATGCTGGTTATTTCAGCATGCATCCAGTAAAAGGGGCCTCATCTGCTGCTTTCTGTCCAACACACTAAGGATACAAATAGTAATATTCCTTTCAGAAGGACCCAGTGTTCAGAGTCCTTTGGTTACAGCTTGGAGTGCTCTTGAAAGGCAGCAGAGATTAATCAGAATTCTTTTCATTCTTATTAAATATGAAATAAATACTTGTTAACCTGGCGGGTGTTTGGCATAAAAATACGACAGTTTTTTATGCCAAATAGTTTAAATGGTAAAACCAAAATTACTAGTTTTTATTTTTCAATTTCTGAATGCTTATTTATTTTAGTGCTGTAACTGTTTATGTTGTTGATAGGCCAAGCATTCATGCAGGTTTTGTCAATAGGATTATGCTGCAACAATTGATTTTCTTACAATGAGCAAATAAAAAAATAGTGTTGCTTTGCCTAGGCTTTAATCAAATATAGGTCTTATATTTTTCTGTGGGAGGCTGCATGCTCTTATCTTTCAATAGGTTATGTGTGCACTGATGAACTATTTCTGCAAGTGTTGCAATCCTTCAAAAGTCATCCTATTCATGTTTTCCCCATACACAATATCAACACATACTATTTTTCCAGTGAGTTACTATCTTCATGGTGTCAGCCCGATTATCTTGTGTTATGTCAGGTACAGCTCATTGTTCAAAACCTTAAAATAGGTCTTTCTCTGCTGAGGTATGTTAAAAAAGTAGATTTTTTTTACATTTTAAGAATAGGAAATGCAATTTATTTGAAAGAAATAGCACCTAATTATTTATTTCTAATGTGTATGTTTAACAAAAAAATCTTACAATCAACAGGATGCTAACATAATTCCATTATTTCAGTGGAAGTGCATCAGTTTACAAACAAGTTAGGATCTTTTCTTTGTATTGGCATATCACAACACTAAAGTGCTTACATTCTCAGCATGGTATATATTTTGTTGCCAGGGTCAGACCTCATGATGGTGGGGGGAGGCAAAATGTAAGTAACACTGTAATGATTTCTGAAGGGGTTTTTCATTTGGGTGGGGTGGTGGGGGTTTTGTTTTGTTTTTTGGTTGGTTTGTTTTGGTTTTTTTTAGACATACTAGAAGCAAAATTAAAAATCCTAAAAAACATTGAGAAAATCCTGTTTGATCTTTGAAAATTAATGCTGAATGGTTTCAGTAATCAGTGTGAAACAAAAATAGTGTCTGGATCTTAGCTAAAGAAGTTTTTTTTTAAATTTCTTTGTGTAATTTCCTCTGAGAAGGCAACTGAGTCTCAGCTGGACCAAACTTCTGCAGAGGGTGGAAAAAAGAGGTGATAATGTGTGTCATCCTATTTAAAATGAAGATATTTAGTGGGTGTCCTTCAGTGTGCTAAGGGGGATGACTGGCAAAGATAAGGAAATAAGGAGATATCAAAAGGTTCTGTGATTCTACAGCTAAAGTTGCATTTCAGAATAGACTTTCTATGAAACACAAATCTAGCTCTTGAAAATCTTCATTTGTGAAATTTTATGCAGAATTATGGTATTGGATAAAATTAGCAGAACGTCATTTTACACACTTGACAGATTCTCTGTATGCAATCCTTGTCTTCAGATCACTATTGCTCTGTTTTTCCAAGCTGCTGACAAAATCTTTATCCATCCTCATCAGAAGGTTTGAAGGCTTTTACCAAGCATTTAAAAATTATATATGTATATTAAGAATTGTACTTTGAACCTTTCAAAATTACTCACAGGATCTACCTGCAAAGAGCAGTAATGCCAGAGTCCCATAACTGTTCTCTTCACACACACTGAAACAGTCTTTGTAAGACCACTAAACTTTTGTGATCTCCTCTCCCATTCAGTCTTCTCTCAGATCAATATGAGTCTGTGCCAGATTCCTCAGCAGCTGATAAGAATAGCTTGCTTGGGATATAACAATGAGAAAGCTGAGTGAGGAGAAATAAAACTACATGTATTTACAATTTTCTAACATGTTGTGGTAAGAAAAAAATGGGTATGTTTTAACCAGGTGGTTTAACTTCATTTCTTTGCTTTTCCAAGACTGATTAAATGGTATCAACCATGAATTTCCTTATAATCTGCAAGTTAATAGAATTCTTTAATATAGAAACCACTCTTACAATTTTTAGTACTAGCCTTGCCATAAGGAAAGATCACTGACCTAGTGCTTTTACCAAAGTGAAAGTAGTAGAGCTTCAGCAAATCTGCATTTTGCAATTCCCTCAAAGTAGTGAAGGTAAAAATCAGCTTTGTTTGACTTCTCCTCCTGTAGCTGAGATCCTGGGAGCAACAAGAATGTTTTTATTTGCCATTTTAAAGGTGAGTGAAATCACAGTTTGAGCAAGCAGCAGGGCAGCTGCAGGAAGAGCTGGCATCCTATGGAGGGATGCTATTGAGCAGCCCTCTGTTCTGAAACGTAGCAAGAGAAAACTTAGGTTAGACCAAAGAATATATGGATTTTTGGGGAGGGGAAGACATTAGAGAAGTTGTAGTGCACAAGACAGACAAATCATCAGTTGCAAAAAAAATGTTTATGCTTGCTACCTACACCTTTGGTTCATTATTTGCTCTCTTATGAATCAAAGTCTATATTCCAAGTGAAGCTGGCAGCTGTTGTGAGATGTTATTACCTGAAGTACATAAACTGACAATATGAAACATTCATTTACCCTTAATAATCACACAGTAAATGCATGGAAAATTCATTATATTAATCTGTTTCCTGTCAAACCTACAATGGAAAATCCCTGAAGTGAACTAAATAAATATTTTTGCATAAGTCAAGCCAAGGTTTTCTGTGATTTTTCTGTGATGTTTATTCAGCAAACAAGCCCAGTATCTTTTCTGCATTATCAGTGGCTGAGATGCATTCAGTCTGTGACCCTAGCTTTTAAATCTTTCATCAGTGTGCAGTGTTCCAGGTTTCTTTGACAGATGACAGGTGACTTTGGACATATTTTTTTCTGTCAATTTTTATTCATTTGTTTATGTGACAGCTTATTTTGGTATTGGTGACTGCTTCTGATTTGCTTTTTTTGGGTTTTGAGCCTTTTTTCTTTATTTAGTCCATGAGGTCATTGGATTCCAAGTTTGTGTGAGAAATTAAGATCTTCATATAGACACGGTGGTAATGGATTTAAATTCAAGAAATTAAATTATAGTTGCCCAATTGCATGGGAGTAAAAAAGATTGGGGACAGAATTACAATAGTCAGGATAATGGAGTAACTGCTGTTCTGGGGACCGCCTCAGAACTCTCCTTAGGTGTTTCCCTTTTTAGCTTTAGGTGAGGGATATCCAGTACAGCTGTCTAGGGCACAGTCAGTAAATAAGTGGGAGGAAAAAAAACAAAACTTAAAATTTTATTTCTTAATATTTTATTTGATTTTTTTTTCCACTGAAAGTATTCATATTTTGAACTGTGTGATTAAAACCAGAGAACATAACTGACAAAGAATTATGCCCTTTTAGCAAAAAATTCTGGGGAATGAGTATATGTATATTTTAATGATCTGTGCTAACAACAGCATGATTTATTGAACAGATGATATTCTCTCCTTTCTCTCTGTAATAACAATCAAACAACTGAGCCTTAAACATTTAGCTCTGGTTCATGTCAACTCTTCATTTTAACAATATAATTGTAATGCACTATTAGTCTAAGAAATATGAAAATCAAAACTAGAAACTTAATTTTGGCAAACAATCATGTCTATTTTCTTTTAATGAAATATTAAATTACTTTGTGAAGGCAGTAACAAAACTTGGAAGGCACCCTATTTACATTACCATATATATTATCCTATCTTCAGAAAAGTTGGTGTTACTTTTTCATTCAGAAAACAAACATGAAAAATTTCTGCTACTTGTAAAAATTAATGTAAAAGCAATATAAACTCATTTTATTTGCTAATGACAAAATTAATTATGATTTTGGAAAAAGCCTCAGAATTTTGACAAGAAAAGATTTTTTTTGTGGTACAATGAAGTATGACAGAGAACTTGTGGACAGGCTACTCTTCCAGCTCACAAGTAAATGGCATTACTCAGAAATATTTCAAATAAATTGTGTTCACTTTCTTGCACCTCCTTCTGCACTTCCACATAGAATTTCTTGTAACTTCAGAGAAAATCAAGGGAGAGCAGTCTGCCAAAGAAACATTAGAAATAAGTTCATGTTCAAGCCTGACAAAGTTCAAGAAGTTTTTTGACAACACTCTCAGGCACATGGTGTGACTCTTGGGGTGTCCTGTGCAGCCCCAGGAGTTGAACTTGATGATTCTTGTGGGTCCCTTCCAACACAGGATATTCTATGATTCTATTTCTGTATTTATAGGAGATATGAAGAAAATACAAAAAGTATAATTTAAAGGAATGGAAAGAAAAAAGAAAAAAAAAAAGTTGAGGCCTGTTTCTGTTTTAATTTTAACAAATTAATTTGTAAAAAACCTTAAGCAAAACTGTCAAAATATGCTGGAGGTATTTGATTAAAAACAGTAAAGATACTGAAATGGAAAATGCTGTTTTATGTATACAACTTATCATTCTTTCCCTGTCAAGTACATGAGGAGAAAAGAATTCCCTGTTATTAACGCAAGCTTTCCAGTGAGATTTTAGTCTCCTCTGAAACTCCCTGAGTGGTTCAACTGTGGGATCCAAGCTGGGTCAAACTCTTTCCATAGATGTGGAATTTTCTGGAGCTTTCCAATGATATTTTGTACCCATGCCAAGAAAAGGATAAAATATATTGTTATTAAAAGCATTTTTCTGAGTTAATACCACAAATAGTTTTGGAGGCCTTCATTATCTATTTTACTAGTACAGTGTTTGAATGAATTATGGCTGAAAGTGCTCTCTATAAAAAATTTCTTCTCTCAAAGCAAAGATGACACAACAGAAAAGGACCCAATTTATTCTCAAAGGCTTGTAAGAACTCAGAACTACATTTTGTAGAGATCTGACAGCCAGATTGTAGCTTCCTATTATATTACTGCTCATCACCTGTGTCAGTGCAGCTGCATGATGCCCTCCCTTTATTCAGGGCAAACCTTTGATACTTAGGCTGAACAGTACAGTGGGGATGAGCTCACACCTCAAGAGGTGAAATTCATCTCAAACCAAAGGCAGAATTAATCAAAGTAATTTAGACTCCCTTTAGAGAGTCAATAAGGGGACAGAGGTGCCCTTTGCCATCATTAATCTCATCCTAGACTGCTGTCATAGGGTAAGAATGATGAACTCAGTCTGGAAAGTTTCCTCATGGGCTACTGTAAGTTATTAATGGGCCTTAGCCCTGAAGCAGTTCTTCAAACTGGTCTGCAGGATGGATAAATTCCACCAGAAGAACTGCCAAACAACTGGTCTAATGCTCTGTCCACCACCTGTCCTTTCAGTCATTGCAATGGACAAAGGTGATTTAATGCATTACTTCTGGCACACTAAGTTATTTCCTTACATCTTCTACCCTGTTCTGTGTCCAAAACGACTTAATTTCTGTCATAGGGCAGATGCAGCCAAACATTTGAGAGGGGCTGTCCATCTGCCCAATAAGCATGTCCTGTCTCATCAGGTATTGAAATTCTGTCCATGGACTCATCTGTTCTCCTTTGTCTTTGTGCAGCTACCAAAAGGAAAGCAATGTTTTGCTTGTTCACCTTATGGCCAAGGTAGTTAATCTTTGCCTATGGGCATTCTTTTTTTCTAATATAATAGCTGGACCATTCTGTAAATGTCACAGGACAAGTTCTGATATTTATCAACTTCCTTTTCAAAGATAAGGCTCGCACAAGAGGAGCTGACATATTAGAAAAACAAACTAGAGAAAAAGTTCTTCACTCTATAACACATCACTACAGTGAGAGGTTTAAAGCTTGACAAAGATGCTAAAATCAGTAGAAAATATTTTACATCGTGCAGCAGGTCAAACCATGTGGTCATGTTCCACTCAGGTCTCAAAATCCCTGACTTTAGTCTGCTTATTCTTCTCTTTTGCAACTGGATTTCTCTAGAAGTGACTAGGATGCCAGACTAATTGAAGTTTAGGATAATCAAGCAGTTTCAGTTGTTATGGAAATAGTAGTCCATATTAGATAAAAGTGATTGTAGTAACTTGAATGAATTTATCTACAAGGAAAGAGAAGTGAAAAGCAGCGAGCCACAAGGAATATGACAGAGCAGATACTTAACTGTTTTATAGACCTTTCTGTGTCAATCATGGCTGCACAAGCCTAGAATACATTAATGTTGTGAGTCCTGTATTATTTTTTGTTTGTAATTGCTATTTATTATTTCTAGAATTATTATCATCCTGATATTTATGTAAGGAAGATAGACTTTTAAAAACATTGAAATATCAGAGACTTTTACCTTCATATATTTTAAGTTTCAGAGGATTCAGAAGGCAACTGGTAAGAAAAGGAATTAATCTAATCTCTGAATTGAGTTTGGATTCTCTGTGAAGAAGGTCAGAAATATCTGATAATCTTTGCTAAGATTCTAGTGTGTGTTTAATTTCTTTCTGCCAAGAGATAACTTAGCCTCAAGAAGCAGATTTGTGTGTCTTTAAGTCAGTAATTGGCTAATGATTGTCAAAATACTGACACCAAGGTGCACAGGGGCGCCAAGAACTCATATTGGCCTTTTTCAAAGGGAACACATCCCTACACCTCTGCAAGGGCAGGGCAACCTCAGCTCATGGGTTAGCACCCTACCTGGTGAGGTTGTAAGCAATTTCCAGCCTCAGCTTCAGAATGAGGGCACCTAAAAAAAACTTTCTCCCTTATCTTGCACACTCAAGCCTTTTATCCCCTTGCCTATGTGTCTTTGAAGTATATTCTTCCTATTTGTCTTTCCTCCCTTTATTTCATCCTAAGAAACTTGTAAAAGAAAGTTTCTACTGTGCACTGAACCAATGAAAATAAAAGATATATCCAACCTCTAATCAGTTTTACATAACTGGGATCTCAGAGCAGCACAGAATTTATGAATTTACATCTGAAAGATGGTTCTCAGCATCTACCATCTTTTCTAACCAAAGAGCTGAAATACTGATGAAGACTATAAACCATTTAAGGTTAAAATATGTACTGTAAATCTGAAACCAACAGATGACTCCAAGCTGATTATATATATATAACTGAATTAATTTTGGTTCAATGTGACGTCAGTGTGGCCCATTTGGGTGATTTATGGCTTTGCATTTAGTCTGGGACTATCTATTATCCAATATATCTTACTTGATTTTCAGTTTCAGGCAGGCAAATTGACCATGTATACTGGCTTGTGTCAGTAGCTAATTTTAGGTAGCTAGTCTAATTGAAGATGTTATGGTCCTTTATCTTGTCAAATAGAAATTCACATTTTCTGATTAATGTGATTCATTTATATCAGATTTGACTTGACAGGATTGACAATGTGTAATATACAACACAAGGATGACAGGGTTCTCCATCTCCTCTGCCACATTTCACTATGAATTTTCTAGTCAAGGTTGTGGCTTCAGTTTCTTACCTGAGATATGATAAGATTTGAGAAGTACTGCAGCCACATATGGCAAACACAATCTGTTTCTACAGCTAGGGATGTGCTTTCAAAAGGGTGACAAGGTAATCTGCTTTCTTACATTTGTAACAGTTATACATAATTGGCTTCGTGACATTTGGGTATGACTGAAAAAATACTGAGGAAAAACTTGAAGAAAACTAAAAAATCTTTGAAAGAAAGTTGAAAAAAATTTAAATTATACTAAATAGCAAAAGTATTTTGAAAGGCAGGGGAAGTATACAAGGAAAATTATTGATAAATAACACATCAGATGTGGAAGGGAGAATGCGTTAGATGGTGAACGTGGAGCAGCATCTAGAACTTGAGAAATATGTCAAGAAATAAAAACATGGCAGCAAATAAAAGAATACCAACAGTTCCAGCACAGAGAAAAAAGCAGGAAAAGCAGTTATTAATGGAAAAGTGGTGCACAGCTGAGTTCATGGAGAAGGAGTACGCATAAACCCATCTGCAGCCAGCAGTTGTGTGTTAGAGATGCAGAGGGTGCTCTGTCAGTCCAGAGCCTCTCACACTCAGGGACACAGCAAGCAAAGGACAGAATCTCACCCGGACTACAGATGATATAAAATACGTGAGATTAAGTGGAAAATTGTTAATTATATGGAAAATTAACCCATAGATTAAACGCCTTGCATACATATAGTGCATCTTGAATACTCAGTTTCCTGTTGGCCACAGCAGTGTCCTTTCTCAGTGAACATCTCTCCCTTCCTGATAACTGTGGTAAGGGCAGGACTTCACCTGCTGGAACTGATCAGTCTGCACAGCCAATCCTGCCTCTGCTGGCCCACTGGTGCTACCAAACTCCCACTAGAGCTGCACACACACAGCTGCCACTGACTCATAGCACCACTCAGTTTGGACAAACCCTTGAAACACATCTGCTCCAATCTCCTGCTCAAATTAGGTCCAACACCTGAGTTCAGGTTTTTGGGATTGCAAAACTGGGTTGATGGTTTTCTTGTAGCTTATCTGCTTCTTTCAGGGTTGGGATTAATGAGTGAGATGGTATTACTTGTTTGAACTCAGATTTTATTAGTTCTTATCTATATTACAGTCTCACAGAACATGAATTCTGCAACACACCAAGCTAGCAAGGTGAAAACGGAGTTCAATGTCTATCTCTACAAGGCATTTAAGTACAAATTTACCAATTATAAGATGCCACATAGATTATTTTTACTTTTAACCCAATAACCAACTACCCATGGCCTGTATTTTGCGCTTTTCCATCCAACCACACCATTTCACCCAAATCCATGAAGAAGATGAAGAAGAAGGACAAGTCTATGCTCTAAAGCCTCCATCTTATTGTATATCTTTTATTATATCCCAAAACCTTGAACTCTAAGTTTTCCACCACATGATCTTGCACACTTTTCTCTAAACTACACACCCATAATCCCATTCCATCACACAGTTTTTGGAACCTTCTCCTGGCCTCAGGTCAAATGTAGTGTTCTCCTGAGAGTTCACCTGGAAAGCTTGAAATTCTCTGTGCCCAGGGTTCCAACACTGGGTCGTTGAAGCAAGAAATGTCCCCAAGGACAGAGACACACCACCTCTGAAATGTCCCGGTTAAAGCCCCGTCTCCCTCCTGTTATAAGAATTCTCTTCAAGCCCTTCCCTACTCCCTGTAAAACCGGATGTGCTTCCCCATGCTTGCTCAACCCTCCTCGTACTACAGTAAAATAAGAGAGTGAGAACTGAGAAATCAGGGGCAAAATGGAGCTCAGTCTAGGTAAGGGATATATTCCAAAAGTAAAACTGCTGCTACACCCACAGTGGATAAAAGCAAGACATAGTGCTAAAGACAAATCTTTTACTAAAACCAACTGGGATGTCAAGGAAAACAAATAAATATTGGTATTTCCTGCCAACCAGTATATCATAGATATAAAATATGTCCTTCAGAAATCAGATACTTGTTTGAGATTCTTTGTTCCTTATGCATATTCTTGTACCTCCATCTTTGCAATTTTGGAGCTGAAATGTTGATGTAGCTTAATAATCTAAGGAAATTTTCTGCAGGTATATTACATTAAATATCTCTATTGTTGAAACACAGGAGAAAATTCTGGTGTTTTTTGGCCAGGAAAAATATAAATAATAACTGAAAAAAAATTTTTTAAGTACACTTGTAACAGATAAATTCTTGAAAGTGAGGGACATCTACACCACATGCTCCATGTAATATGAAGATTGCAGAAGATGTAAGAAGTGGCTGGTGGTGATTTATTTTTTTGAAAATAAATGAAGGCTTTTTTTGTCTTATCTTCGTTTCCAAATAGTAAAATTTACCACCTGTTCTCCCCATTCTTAATTTTTGAAGAGAAGTTAACAAAAAGACGAAAAACATGTAGATAAGTTTTTAAATATTTTTTTATGTTGTATGAATGTCATTTTAAAATGTAAAAAATGTTAATATTCCACACAGATATTTCAGTTAGCCTACTAGTGCTAATATTTATGAATGGTAATAAAGATCTACAGGTGACTTAAATGAATTGACAAACTTGAGCTGTGCTTCTATTACTTCATAAATACAGCAAAAGGTTGCCTCTTTTCTGTGAGTAATATATGTGACTGTATACATAGAACTATAAATATAAATACAAGAGTAATGAAAGTTGTGTGGAAAAACTCAGAGCAGTGTTTTGATGCATCAAGTATAAGTGGAATCCACTGTTCAGGAATCCATAGAGGAGGAGCAGGGTAGGTTTGACATTGTATTCCACTGCTAAAAAAAAAAAAAAAAAGAAAAAATGCTCCCCTTTTATTAATCCTTGTTAAAAGGGCTTTTTCCAAAGAGCCATGATTCAGCCAGATCTTAAGAGCACTTCTCCTGTTACCTACTCTCAGCTTGTCTAATCAGGGTCCTTGTAGCGTGAGTGGCAAGGCCAGTCCAATTTTATTCCTCAATAAAAATATAGCACAGGTAAAATGATCCCAATGTCATCATTGATGTTACCCTTCCATCAGTTTCTGAGACTTATTTCTTTTTTTACCATTAAATAAAATCTGATGTCTCAGTATGCATTGTAACCTTAGCACAGATTGTATTTATTTCAGAATTCCTGAGACAACCATGTGTGCAATGATCATATTCCTTCCACAGGTACCACTGTGGTAGTTGATACAGACTTGGAGATGAAGATAATGGAAGCAGAAAGTTTATGGTAATAATAGATCTCTTTCTCTTCATTACATGAGGCATTCTAATTCATGTAATGCTCCTTCTCCAGTGGAGGACTGCAGCAGATTGCCACTTTTGAGCTCAGTATTAATTATGCTTACTAGTGATTCTGTAGTTGAAGGTCCCATGATAAACTCCTATTTTATTTTTAGGGGCTCATAATTCATCTTTAAAAGCCCACTTTGGACTGAAATATGTCACCACCATCTAACACCAGCTTATCTCACCCAGCAGTAATATATGATAGATATGGAAGGAAGAAGCTGCACTTTGAATAATTCAAGGTGATTATCTCATGTGCAAAATCATTCTTTTCATGTGCATGCCATCAGAATGGCCATATAACTTTGCACCTAGCACTGACAGGCTGTATCTCATCATAGCACTATGTCAATAAACACAGGCTGGGTTCTTTAACTTACTTTCTCTTCCTGATACAACTAGCATAACAAGAACTGAATTAGGTATTTTTTAAAAGTCAAGAGAAAATATGTAAAAAGCTAAATTTATCAGCCTTTGGACATTCTCAGTGCTAGGATATACGATAGCAAGATTTTTAATAGGAACCTTGAATTATATACCATCAGAGGAGAAATAATCTCATTCAGTACTTGTAGAGTGGCTCTTGGGTTGGGTTTTTTGTTTGTTTGTTTTTGTTTGTTTGTTTGTTGTTGTTGTTGTTGTGTTGTTGTGTTTTGTTTTGGTTTTATTAAATTATGCAGTTAATTGATTTCAGAGCAGAGTTACAGCTTTAGAAGACAGGTGTGTGCATCACAAGGCCTGATGACACTAATGAATCTTGATCTTCACAAAATCATCAGACTTACTTCTCTTCTTCCAAACTATAGACTCAGCTCAAAATTGAGTATCAACTTTCTGCCAAGTAATACAGGTAAATTACAAATCAATGGAGACAGCGAAACTTGTATTTTGAAGTCGATCTGTGCTTTTCAAAGATGAACTAAACATATGAAAAGCCGCTGCTAAAATACAGCTAGATGTATTAAGACCTTTGTAAGAAACAGCTGATAGTGTCACTACTGCTATAACAGAGTTCTCTGATGCTTTCCCTTTCTCTGTTAGATGAATACTATGTGAATAAGCACCAATAGCAAGGAAACCCACCAGTGCTATCATAAGACAGCTCCTGTTTCCCCAGCAATTCTGTACACAGAGTGAAGAATCACAGCTTGGGTGCAGTGGGTATTCTGGCTCAATGAAGCTGATAAGGGGAAAGCAAGAAGCTTTCTTTAGCAGTGCATGTGTTCTGGCTGTCCGTGACTCTTACATGTTTTGCTTTTAGGGAAATTGTCCTCGTCTTATGTCGTCCAATGTCATTTTATCAAAGCTCTTATTTGAGGAACTTGTTGAGAAAATTAGAAGTGATGAAGTAGCCTGAGGAGGTAATGCCAGAGCGCACAGGAGATTTTGATGTGAAGCCCTGGCTTCCTAATTGTTATTATGTTTACAAGGACGGCCTTAAAAGAAAAATGAATGCCTTGTTTCACACCTGCTGTAAAAGGTGCTGCAACTCTGGAGCTTGCTTAAATCATTCTTCCTGCAGCAAACTACAGAATGAAACTCAGGCCATTTAATTTCCAGATACCAGTAATTAAAATGAACCACATCATCAGAGTTTGGCAGGGCTACAGCTTTCTTTTATTTTTTCATTTTCACATAAATTTCAGCGAAGGTCAGATTTGTTGGGGGAGGAGAAGAACCTGCCTGCTTTTGCACTCTCAGGAGGTTAAAATATGACTTGTTCACAGTGTCCCTCATAGTTCAGGACTTAATGGTCCTTGACGGGGATAACCTAGAAGTTAATTTTACTTTGTGTCCCAAAAGCAGTTATTGTCACTGCAATCCTTCTTGCAGGCTGAAGGGTATCTTCACCACCTGATCAGACTTTCAGTGGCAATTGATGAGCAATATCATCAGCCACAAAGCACCTTCCTGGCAAAAGACAAAAAATAAAAAGAAAGAATTGTACTAGTACACCTTTTTAATAAATTTAATCCTTTTCAGTACTCCTTAATTTAAATGTGAGATTTTGCTATTTTTAAGAAAGTACTGCAAAATGAGAAACTGCTCCCTCTTTGTTTTCTTTCATATTGTTTAAGGCCTGCCAGGAAAAAGGATAAGTATATAATGCAGATATAGACCCTCTTTCCAGATTTTTTTTATCCAAAGAACACAAGAAGCCAAAACCTCTATCAGGAAGACTTCTTCTCTGATCTCCTGACAGCAAAGTGTCCCATTTGTGAAGAACCCCCAAAATAAATTGGTTTCCTGATTGATAACCTCTAATTAAGCTGGTTTGGATAACACATATTTGAAAGACATACACACGTGGTTTCTTATTTGTTTAAACTTTTCCAGATTCAGGAATGCTATACATGGTAGACAGATCTTTGGCAGAAGAGTTGCCCTCCAGTCCTGTTAAAGTTACTCTTCAAAAACACAAGCAATAAATATTCTCAAGTCAACAGTTGTAAAAGTATTTTAACATAGACATAACAGAATGCTTTTCTCTTCACAAACTTCTATACTAAAACTGAAAAAGCTAATGTTTAATTCTACACTCATTAAACACTAATGTTTAATTCTATGCTATAAAGGATTTCCTCAACTGGAATCAACTACAAAAGCACTGGTTTGGGGACAGCTCTGACTTTGCAGCAGTAAGCTGTTTGTCTCTACAAAACTGCATTAAATTGTATCAAATTATGGAAACAGAAATCATTGCTGTGTGATGGATTTTGTATGTAATTCTATTAAATTCTGTGTAGATTAGACAGAATCACTTTAATTGTTTGAGTTACAGAAAAGAATTCCTACATTCAAATTTCTCTAATTGTGAAAATATTGCTTCAATAGCAACTATGATCCTAATCTTATTTTTCAAAGAAAATGCCTGTGTTTTTTTACCACAGTGAAGATGTTAACATGATAATTATACTTATTCCTAGGAATGCTACTTTCTGTTGGGAAGATTTATTGGGTACTTTGATAGGTTTAGTCATTCTAATAACTCTTCAAGGGCTCCAGAAGCATCTCTGTGAGCAATGTAAAATATCAATTTGAAATATTAAAATAAAAAAATCATGTTGAAAATTGTTTCAATTTTATTGCTAGAGAAGTCAGTCTAACTTCTTGTTCCTAGAAGGGACAGTCTTGCCTACTTAAACAGGTTGGTAAGACTGACTTTGGGATTTCAGCAGAGCCCCTGAAAACAGCACAAAAGGTAAACTGGTGCTGTGGCTGACAGCTCTACCCTACCCATGAGTAGGAGCTGCCAGATTAATCCCAAACATCCTTTGCCATTTGAGGAGAGACCCACCTGGCAAATTTTAGACTATAGGAATTGAATGAACATATAAGAATTATTTGTTTTTAAAAGATGTTTAATATTAAATGAAAATAAATTATAAATATATCTACAAATGGGTGCAATAGTCTTAAACACACTGCATGGTAGAAGTTTTTTATCATAGGTGATGTCATTAGAATTAAAGCTGTATTTTATTTTATTTTATTTTTTTATTACTAATAGTAAACATTCCAAATATGGTTTAGATGGTTTTCTGTTAGCAGAATGTTTAGGTTCATGTAACATTGTCTCCTAACTATGATAAAACCTTCTAGCCTTGAAAGACAAGAAAATAAGTTTCTTGATCCCTGTTACCCTTAGTAACTGATAACATCACTTCATGAGCATTAGTGACAGGAAAGGTGAAAGCAGTTTGTTTGTTCAATGGGAAATAGGCAATTTTTTTTCCCAATTATATGAAAATGGAATCTTTTTTCTCTGATCAGCTGGTATGGAGGAGATCAGCCTCTCTCAATAAGCATCGAGTTGCTTATCAACCAGTATATGCAGTATTTTAAGTACAAATAAGAGTAAGCAAACACAATAATTTATTTTTATATAAAGCAAATAGTACTTTAATAGTCATGAGGAAAATTCACTTCCCTGACACTGCTCACATGAGTGAAGATTATTCAGTTTCACAAGTCCTGTCCTTGAATTATTTTTCTCTGGAGTCATCTCTTGTAGGAGATTAACACAAAGAAATTTAGCAGTACTAGGAATGATCAAGCATATTCTCTAAGCAGAAACTTCATAGTAGTGATAATAACAGAGTAAAGAACAAAAGAAAAAGAAAAAAAAAAGCAGCAAAATATTCCCTAAGGATTCATATAAGCAAAGAGACCATTATCATCCTCTTTGGCCTCCCCTACTATTTCCAGATTGGCTGCAGTTGAACACTATAAATTTCCAATTCAAACATGCTTTGCCCTTCTGAACACACAAAATAGAATTAACATCATTATAACAGAGTGGAATATACTGAGCATGAAAATGAAGTGTGGCCTGGTTTGTTCTAAAATAAATATGAGCTTATGAGGCAGTGTTCATTTCTGGGGCCTAACACCTCCCAGCACACACCAAACCTACACTGAGCTTGGAGTTCAGTGTCCCTGCCCCCCTGGAGCTGTGGGGTTTTATTTCCATGTTCCCAGCACTAAGAGCACACTCCGCAGCAGGAACAATAGCAAGGGTGACTGCAGGTCTGTGAATTCCTCACAGCTCCATCATTCCTGTGCCAGGCTCAGAGCCCCCCTGGGTCCCAAGAACTGCTCTGGGCTCCCTTTCTGCTCCCCACAGGGAGGCTGCCCCGTGGGGCTCCTGCAGGTGGCTCATCCTGTAGGATTTAAGGAACTCACAAGGGACAGGATGATAGGTGGGCTCAACCCCTTACTGCACAACATTTCAAAAGTTATTTAAAGTGAAGAAGAGGGGAAAATGCAAGTATTTTTCCAGTACATGCTGGAAGATCCTCAATTTCTCCTCTTTTCTCCATTAGGCCCCTCATTTAAAGAGGTACTTCCACGATTTCCTGGTAGCTGTCTGCCAAGGGCAACAGAGCTTCTCTGAAAGAGACTTTGCTCAGGAGCACACTCAGGCCCTGTCAGGGGTGAATTCTCTGCTGTCTTGTAAAGTGAGGTCACATTGCTCTCTTCTCTGAACATTTCTTCAAAAGTTATTTATGGGAAACTAATTGTCTTTGAGATGTCTGTCCCCTGACAAATTTAGATAAAATTGGCCAATGAACTGAACATCATTATAAATTGACATATGAGGGCATATAGGCATCTACAAAGAAGGTGAGTTCACATGCAAGCCTTAGGAAACCAAGCTAAAAAAAAAAAAAAAAATATATATATATATATATATATATATATATATATAA
>VWZN01011464.1:83977-99944 GCA_013396955.1 Regulus satrapa | reverse complement strand
GGGGGGCGGGGGGAGAGGGAATAAAAAAGAACCACAACCAAATAAATAACTTTAATTCATCACCAGAGAAAGACTGGGCACACAGAAAAATTAGCAAGTACGCTTTGTTGCTATCTAATTTTACACTTACCCTCCCACCTGCCTGTGGTGGGCAGCATGGCAATCAGGTTGAGAAAGGACGATACAGGACATGGCAGAGGGTATCACAGAGGGGACAACACACATCTGGGAGGTGCAGATAACAGCAGCGCAGCCTGACCCACAGGCTGTTATCTCAGTGTGAAAAATGCATCCCACTCGCACAGTGACATCCTGGCACCGTTAGGAATGCACACAGATCCTCCAGCCTTCGCCTTGGTGTGCTGCAAGGAAGGAGACAGATATAAAAATGTGCATCCTCCTGGGAACTGGGCTCTTTCTTGCATGCTAGTTTCAGTTGTGCATACCTTGAAATCAGGGAGTCACCACACAGACTTTTCCAGAAGGCTGCAAGGAAAAACCTTCAAATGCAGAACTGCATTGAAGCATGTTACAGATTTCCATGGGAGGCAAAAGGGGTGAAGTTAAACAACTTGAAGTTGGTTCACCTTGTCAAATTCCAAACAAAAAGGGCCACTCTCAGAAGGTGTACATGGGTACCACATCTAACTCATCATAACTTCCAAAGATTTCTTAACACCTCAGGAAAAATTAGAGAACATTTATAGTACCTTAAGCATTTGAGAGAATGAAAGAACAAGTTTTTCATTACATAACTTGTGGAAGCTCACCTGCATATTGCACTTCCAAGCTCTGGTCCCACAAAATTGAGATGACATTAAATCATATTGCCCGGTTCCTTTATATCCCTGATGAGAAAAAGAAGTAATTCCTGAAGCTCAGCAGGCAAGCGTGCTGCCAAATCCCTTGAAGAAACCTTTCTCAGGCAAATAATTCACAAGAAAACCAGAGGGGGAAAAAAAAAAAAATTTAAAAAAAAGGAAAAAAAAAATCTTCAAATAAACACTGGTAAGGAATATGTCTCTGGGACAGGATGACCCAAAAACCACCCTTATTTATAACTGAATAAATTAGGCTAAGTTATGGTTATTTGTACTGCCTATTGTTAGGCTCTGCAAACACTAGACTCCAAGAGAGTTTTCATCTCAAAGAGTTTGCTGGCTAAGAGCAATTTATTTCTAAAAACAACAACACTGAAAACCTCCAGAAGATAGTTGGGTCAAGCCTATAACATTGCTACAATTAAATTCATAATTCTCACAAAAGGCACACCTCTTTTATAGGTACTTACTTATGGAGTTTAAAAATGTTCATTAAAACACTTTGATTTCTAAGGCAAAATACTAATTAAATTATTTTCTCCTTCATTTTCTTCTTTTCTACATTCTTATATTTTGTAATAGCATGAAGCAAAACAATCTGAACTACCTAGATTTATTTTGTTTTCCTAAGGAACTGAGTTTTAATAAGAGAGAGCAATAAGTAGAATATGAACTTTTTTTTCCTGAGGTTTAAATTAAGATTTCTGTTTTGTTCATTTTACAAAAGTCTATTTATGTTCAGTAGCACAAACACGTTATTCAAGAGAGTTGGCTGCACATGAGATAGAGCTGTGAGTCTACCACCCTAACAGAACATTAATCGTACACCCGTAAGGGATTTGTGGTTTTTCCCACATAATAGTCTGAAAAGAATATTATTGCTAGAGGATTTTTTCATTATTATTTTCATGCCCAAAGGACCAAGCTGACAAGGGTTTTATAAAAATGTATTTTGAGAAAGTTCCTTTCTCGTAAAGATTACAATTTAAGCAGAAAAGAGAGAAATTAGAAGGGAAGGTTTGACAATAGAGATATTACCCAGAGTTTTGCAAAAAATTTTATAGTGTTAATTATTAAATTTATTGGTATCTAATCCCAACAGTAGTTCTGTTTTGAAACCAGGAAAAATAATGACTAAATCCTGTATTTGAGATTTCACTTAACACTGAGGAACAACTAATATTCCTGTCTGTGTGTGTGCATGAAATATGTTAAAACAGGCTGAGTCTCACAGAATAGCATGTGGGACTTGTTGGGAGTGTTTTTCAAGTTTCATGTCTCATGGAATTTCTGCTCTTGCATTTCTTGGCCCAGGGAGCACATCCTGAATGAGCCAAATCAAAAATAATAACTTGGAATTATACATGGGCCATGGACATAAACACAACATCTCTGAGGCCACAACGCGTCCATCACTGTTATTAGAATTTTAAAAATGTTTAAAGAGGAATAACAGACAGATGGCAAACTCAAAAAAGCTATGTTTGACTAGTAAACTATATTGGAAAATTCTAAAAATATAGCAAACTCTAGTGTCTTGAAGGGTGGTTATTTTTTCCTTTGGTTTGAATTTTGGATTAAGACATCTCAGGAGCTGAGATCTCACCTGACTCTGTTAGATTAGTCCTAATCAGTTTTTAAGTCCCACATGTGTTGAGTCCTTCAGGTTTGGATACCCCAGCTGAGATGCTGGGCTCTATAGTGCATACATGAAGATGTTACCTTCTCTGATCAGGTTGTGGCACAATATCTACTACCAGCCACAAAGGACTAAGTTGTCATCCTTCAAAAACTTTTGTTTTATAAATATTATTTTAAAATCCCTTTTTACATTCAGAGCCATATGCTTTCTGGCTGATATGCATGAACTTCAAATAAAGCACCAGCTCATCTTAACAATATGGCAGTGTATGGAATTGTCCATTGAAAGTTTAGCAGTAGACTTGAAATGCCTACAGGGTATTCTAGAAATAATTTCAATAGGCCACTAGTTCTGTAGTGCTTGGATTGGAAAGTGATTCACTCCCAGACACCCTTACCATACTACACACTGCTGATAAATCCGGCGCAAAAGATTTTTTGATTAAAATTAAAAATTCCTTCAGGTACAAGATACACTTTATCATTGATGAATCCTGAAGAAAAGTAGTTCAGCTGTGACAAGTCTGACAGCTTTTTTTGTGAAACATATGTAATAGTATTAAATGAATTATAGACTCATACATTCCTAGTTCCAATATTGGGAGGGAAGCAAGGGAGAGGTTCACATTCAGCAGGCTTATACTGCCTCCTGCAAAACAGGATGCACACCAACATGCTCCCAGGATAGAAAAGGCTAAGAAATTCAAGCACACCTAATCAAACATCAAAGGAAAACATCTACTGTCAAAGTGATCTTTTCTTTCTTCTCATACATCCCGGATGAACAGCTAGGGAGCTGACAGGAGGGTGAGCTGCCAGTGAGATTGATGTACCCCAGGATTTACTGTAGATTCCCTGCTCACTTACACTACAAGACCACAATCTTGACACTGGAAAACATCTTAATCCCCACTAGCCTGGCCACTTAGTTTTCATTTAAATTCATCCAAATAGAAGGATTACATAGCTGTAACTGTCTTTTACTCACCCTCATCTAAAAAACAACCCACTGTACTCAGCACATTGTCTAAGGAAGCTCCAGTCAAGTGTATTGCATAGGGCCCTGTGGGTTGGAAGAGGCTGTCTGCCCAACCTGCTGCTTGAAGGAAGTCTGGTTACAGCAGGTGCCTCTGGGCTGTGTCCTGTTGCACTTTTAGCTCTCTCCAAGAACAGAGATTATGAATCTCAAAGGTCACAGCCACTGCTTGGATTTTACACTGCTGGTCATACCAGTTTTACCCCAGCAGTTCAGACAATTTGTGAATCACCATCCAACCTATGGCTCACCAATTTAAGGATATTAAAGGAGATCCTGACAAAAGTCTTGCTAAAAGCATGGTCAACATCTGCTGCTCATCCACACTGTCAAGCCCCTCAGAAGAACCAGGTTATTCAGGGATAATCTACCCTTATCAAATTCCCCTTCATGTTTCATGTGGCTAGAAGTGTCTTCCAAAAAATGTTGGTACCACAGAAATTGAGGACAGGCTGAGCAGCCTCTGGTTCCCTGGATTTTCTTTCTTTCCCATCATCTTTCCAAGAAAATCTTTTCTAAAGGACGCAGGGAAACCAAAATTCTGTTAAGTAACAGCATTCAAAGTTCATACCTCAAAAATTCCTGCTTGCTTTCCACTCACCTCTGAGAACACCTGAATCTACAAGCTTTTACAAATTCTTACTCACAGGAACATAGAAGTTACTTGAGGACATGCTCAAAGCAATCTCTCTGTTGGACAGTGTCTAGCTGAAAACTAAAAACTCACTTCAGCAAAGTCTCAGCTTTACTGACTCAGCTGAGCATGTGAAGCAGAATTCACAAATCATGGCTTGCTCCCTTTCACCTGGATGTTTGTTGAGTAAAACTCTTATACAAAATGGGAATTACACAGGTTTCCTCTTCTGCCTGAGGAAACCAAAGCTGTAATATAATTTCTACCAGAGCTGTGACTATCTCTCTCTTCAAACACTACATGGACAGAATTCCCTCGATTTCCCCAAACAATTTGCTTTATTGGTACACAGTCCTACATCCTTCATTTTCATCTTTTTATTAATGGAAATTTAAAACAGCATTCTTATTTCCAGAATGGAGAATGCTACACATACTTGATGTGGATTTCTGGAATCCAGGAATGTAAGAATCACCTTGATCCTCCTGTTACCTTCTATACACACTCTCTATACTCTCATCACATTGTCCAGAGTTGGATAAACCCAAGCTTCTACTATGCTGAACAAAGATGGAACAGTCTTTGACAAGCCTTAAAAACAATAGCCTTGTTTATGCATCCTGATTTTTATATGCCTTTTTCACAGCATGGCATTCTTAACACTGAATTTGTCCCCCACTGTTGACCCCAGAACATTTTTGATGGTCTGGTGTTAGCCAGGATTCTAGCTAGCAAATTGTGAAGTGATATTTCTCCCTCTCTTTCTCTCTGTTTTGTGGAGTTTGGGTTTGGGGTTTTTTTTGTCCTTTGGGGTTTTGAGTTAGCTTTCTGGTTGGTCTTTTTGGGAGGTAGAGAGGGACGGTGAGGGGACATGTCTCATGGGTTGCAGGGAATGCCACAACACTTGATTTGAAAGGTTTTAAGTGCAGTTCTTCAGGAGGGATTTCAGCCTGTGTAACCCAGAAGACTGAGATGTCTCTGCACAGCACGGTGGTGAATTAGTCACCTGTGTCTCTGTAACTGAAATGTTTCTCTCACAACAGTATTTTGAAAACAGAATTCACAAAGGATCTGAAGACTCAAAGGTACTGCTGAGGCATCTGGCGCCCTTTGTGTAGTTCACTGTGTTTTCTGAACCACAAAGACTGGACCTGGTTACCTACTCCTATAGGGATAAGACATTTAATGAAGTCCCCATGTGAGTTGTTTTCTACTCTATTCACTCAAACTTTACTGGCACAAAGAAAACTGCCAAGAGTGAAGTTCTGAAGAAAACCAGCATTTAGAAGAAAAATACAGACAAAAACCTTCTGGATCCTCTGACATTTCCCTTTGAAAGACCCATATTTGACTCTATGGATTCTAGTAACATCTGCTTTGTTGTTACGAACAATGCATGCCCTGTTTGCATTCAACCGGAAAGTTAAACTGATTTTGAAGTACTAGGAAGCAAGCAACATAAAATATCCTCAGTTAAATATCTTACTGTAGTAGCCTGAAATGAATGTCATCCACCTTTCTCTGGAGCCAAGGATTTTTTTTGAAATTATAAATCTGTTCTTGCCTATGGTATATACACACACTATTTTTGCTACCCAAAAAAGCAGTCTGGAAGTTTCCTCATTAGCATTTTAGGGTAGGCTTTTGTTTTAATACAAACTGGACAAGCTTTTGTCCTAACAAGAGGTAGACCCAGACGAAGACATGAACTGTTGCAGGGCAGCTGCCTCTGTCTCAGGTGAGGGGAGAGAAGGGGATAGGCAGAAATCCACCATCCTGTCTCTTGGTTTCTCTCCACCTTCAGCCTCCAACACTGGCTCCACACAACAGAGGAGCATAAAGAGTGTTGAGTGCCCCAGTCTGCCCCTAGATTTGAAGGCAACTGAGTATTTTATTTTGGTAAATCTCTGGTAGTTGTGAGTTTGGATGCTGTGACAGCAGCTCTGAGGTGCATTGGAATGGAAAAAATGCTATTCCACACTCTCTGTCCCAGTTCCCCCCCTCCCCCCAGGTTACATCCCTCTG
The DNA here is from genome assembly GCA_013396955.1 of Regulus satrapa. NCBI lineage: Eukaryota > Metazoa > Chordata > Aves > Passeriformes > Regulidae > Regulus > Regulus satrapa. The sequence goes on along the minus strand of VWZN01011464.1, from coordinate 93,787 downwards.
AAGGCACCCCACTGAAATAAAACATCAGGGTGGTTTTATTGTGTTGGTTTGGATTTTCTTCCTAAGTGAAGACAGGAGCTACAGTGACATAAGAGACTGAGTGTGATCTGATGTAATTAAAAGGGTAAGGAACACACAGTGCATACAAAGACTTCAGCAGCCACAAGCAGAAACTGAGGCAACATCCCCTGGAAAAGGCATTTACAAAAGGCATAGAGATCATTTATCAAATGAAGACAGTGAAGAAACATGCTACTAACTTATGGGCAATCAGCACATGTAAAAAGAGGTGGTAAGAGGGGCTGAGGAACACAGAGGGCTGGGCAGATATTGCAAGGGTGAGTAGCAGCACAGGAGGAGGAGAAATAGTGGATGAGGTGGAGGGCCCAGTGCTGGAGACACGGTTGGAGGCACACACCTTTATGGGAGGAGGTAATGGGGCCTGATACTGTGCTCACACCTGCTAAAGACTGCTGGAGGCGATGGCTTCACACACAGTTTGAGTTATGGTGCTGTTGTCCCTGGCCAGCATGATGTTTTCACACAGGCAGCAGTTATTTGGGTATGTTAGAGCTGAGATCATGTTTGAATACAATTTTTGAACCATCCTGTCCCGAAGCAGGATGCTGAGCACAACTTAATTGTCAGTGGAGAACTGAGCAGAGTGAGTTTTCTTATCATTCAGTCATTAAAAGTTCAAAGAAACACCTCAGATTTTATTCTTTACTGGTGTCGAATAAAACCTCTAAAATTTTTCAAGGGATTCACTGATGTCTTCAGCTAATCACTAGTTATTGGCAGGAGTTGAAACAGTAACATTGAAAGAGGGGAGGAGAAGGGAAAAGAGCGTCAAAGTTTTCCATGATGTCTTATGTACTTTGACGTATACCAGAAATAAAATTGAATACTGATCTGTGCTGTAAATCCTGCAGTAGCCACATGAGGTACTCCCTTTACTTCCATTTGACCAACCAATACTCATGAAGGGGCTAATATTTTTTCTGCTTCTCAGAAAAAAAAAGTGTCATGACAGTATAAAAGTGATTAGAATTGCCAGCCAACTGGCATGATCTTAATGTGAGCTCTCCAACTGTGCAGCTGCTGCCCTGGCACCCTCTGTTCTTTAGATAGCAACAGTTGCATATATTAATTATGACAGCAGGGAGACAGCAAATTTATGACAGTGCTTAGGGGAAAGCTGAATGCACCTGGCATTTACACAGAAGAGCAGAAAAGGGAGCAAGCAATGATCTTGCCTTTTTGCTGATAATTTGACCAGTTATTCTTGTAACTTAGGCACTTTGGCATAGGTTTAGGTGAGTGGAAATGTGTTTTTAAGCAAATACACAGATTTAATCCCTTAAAATGCTTTTAATTACCTCTATTCCAATGTCTTTAGCTTGGATAACTCCTGCCTGCAGCGTCCTGCTTGCTTGTGTTGCTGCCATAGTGTGAGAATGCTTTGCAGGCTCCCCAAGGTGAATCCTCAGGGGCTGCCCCAAGCCCCCCGAGACAGAGCCTGAGGAATCCTGACCTCAGGTGGGGCTCCTGCTGCCAAAGAGGCCCTGGAAGCTCCCCGAGCCCATGCCCAGCCCTGCTCCTCCCTGCTCCCTCCATCCTGCCCCAACAAAGCAGCACTCCTGCCCTGTTTGCTGCAGCAGCTCAGCCAAGGAAGCTGCAACAAGACAATAGACAAAATAACCTGATAACCTTGTTAACTTGTTTGAATCAGAACTCCTAACAAGTAGAAGAGTTCTGTAAAGTGGGATAAAAACATTACAAATATTTGTTGTCAATGGGTTTTCTGCTGCGCCTTTGAAAGCATAGCTTTTCTTGTGCTTCTATTTAAGATTAAAGCTAAGCTCAAGGACACTAAACAACATTAACAAGGTCAGAAATGACTTTTGAAAACCCCTACTACAAATCCTAACTAGAGCAGGCAGGCAGACTTGTTCACTGTGTTCAAGTATCAGCAAGTAAAATGACATTAAAAGATATGGATATGCTATTCCAAAAATTCCTGTGCGGTAACAATCTTCAATGCCCTGTTTCATATTTTATTAGGACTAGGCTGTGACAGTGCCAGAAATCTGAAATGAGGGGCAGCATGTATTAACACTGCCACATTAGCAAGTGAAGAGCAAATTGGTGACCCCAACCATATGGTGACCCCCCCATGGCTCTTCTCAGAAAACAGTCTGAGCTTCCCTTCCCACAGCAGCCACCCTGGTCTGACTGGTGCCCCACAGCAGGATAGAAGGCAGCACATCCCACACCCCTGCTCCTCCTGGGCTGTGCTTCCTGACACAGAGTGTGCACACGTGTGTGTTCTAGTGAATTAACAACTGGATATCTATCAGTCACACTTTTCTTCTTCTGTCATTGTTGGTTTTTTCCTCCATTACCTAACCATAGTAATCACACCTTTCATTTCAAAGCAATCTGCCTTAAAGTCCATTGAAGACATTTATAAATACTTGAACAAAAAGTTGTATGCAGTGGTAAGAAATGTCTACAAAAACTAGAAAGAGAGAAAAGAGAGAATGGTTATCTGTAGTCTCAACTTTCTTCCCTTGGAGAAATCACATATCACAAGGGATGGGAACGTCATTTTGCTTTGTACCATTTTCCAGAGTCCAGTAAAGAGTCATAATGTGAGATGCTGTTTAAGCAAGGAATTTTATTTTTTTTTTAATTCAGGGAATTAAAATTAATTAAATTGGTAGCATTTTTTCTATTTTTAGGCAAGATGAGCAGAAAAAAACCCTACAATATATAAATAGTTGGAAGAAATCCTTTCAATCCATATTTGCCTGTCTTTCAGTGTTTCTAAAAGTGGAATTGGTTACTAAAAAGTAAACTGTTTTCTGGGAATCTGCCTAGTGCTGAACACTCAAGAAAATCAGATCACTTGTCTATATGCCAGAAAATAGACTGAGAGATCTAACTTCAGGCAGCCAGACTTGAAAGGGAAGAATCAATCTTGAGGAATCTTACTGCTCCATCTGTACAGTTACATCAGTGTAATTTTTGGTGTCAGCATTATTTTTGTAGAAGAAATTGTCTTATTTATCTCTGAGAAGATATTTTAGGGTCCGCTTTCCCTGGCAGAAGGCAATTGCAGTTACATTGGTAGATCTGTGGCTTGTTTTTTTTTTGTTTTTGTTTTTGTTTTTGTTTAAGAAAAGCAGCACAGTACAAGCTCAAATTTTGAGGAAAAGTAGCTATATTTTTAAAATGTATTGTTGGTAGTAGAAGTGCAACCCTCTGGGATGTCCTGCTGACACAAGTGCTTTGAAGATTGCAATTCTCACCTCTTCAAACTGTGCTATCTGAGCTTGTAAGAATGTGTGTGATGGCAGGACAGGGTCCTCACTGTATTGGATGGGATGAGGAGGGGGAGCTCCAAATCTCTCTTCACATGACCAGAGAGACAGGGGAAATATCCTTTACAGAGCTGCTAGGGAGAGAGAAGTGGACCCATATTTATCTGATCATTTGGGCAAGGGCATATAAAATTTCTGGGAGTCTTCCTCAGACACAGCCTGGGGCTATGGTTAGGAGAGGGCAGGTGATCCCCCTTCCCTGGTGCTGCTGGCAGCCAGGTGCCCAGGGACACAGGGGATGGACAGGGCTTGGGCAGGCTAACACCAATTCCAGTCTGCTTTAATCAGGAGCCTGGAATTGGTGGCCTTCAGAGGTCCCTTGCATCTTAGTTTATTTAGGCTTGTGCAGTGAGACAGTTCCAGAGAAAGGAAGGAATCAGCTAGTTCCCTCTCCTCCTTCTTCTCTCCTCTGTCATCAGCAGGGTGATATGCTAGAAATAATTTAAGAGTAGGGAGATTATTCCAACCATAAAAAGACAGTTACAGAGGAAGCATTTTCCTTCACAAGTTTCTCCTCAGCCTCATGAACTGGGCCTGAATGCTCTTTGTTTATTTAAAAATCTCATTGTTTAACAGGAATCTTTTAGTTATTTTATTAATTTCCAGTGGAATACTCAGCATTTTCTGTGCTGAGTACATTATTGAAGCCCTGTTTCAAATCACAGAACTTGGGGCTACTGAGAAAAAGGCTTTTGGGGAAAATATCTTGGTTTTATTTTTCAAAGATGGCAAAATAATTTTGCAGCTTTAAAAAAAAAAAAAAACAACAAAATAAAACCAAACCAGATGCTACAAAGTCTATACTATTTCACTGAATCTCCATGCACATCTGAAAAATAATCTTTTGCTGAAAATCAAGAACCCCAGTGGCAGCATTGATCCAGCAAACAATGTAAGTATGGGTTTAAAGTGAGTGTTATCCACTTCACCAGAAAGGATAAAAATTCTGTTCTGATAAACAACCTTTTGAATAATAGAGTTGGGATCTATCTGAAACCATGCAACCAGCTGCTTAATTTCTGCCAGTGTGCTCCAAAACCTTGCAGAATATGAGAATCTTTAGTTCTGCTAATGATGCATCATATGAAAGATTAATGGATATGGATAGCTTTAAATCCCCTGAAACTTAAGTTTCTATTTCCAAATAATTCTTTATTAGAGCTACAGTTTCTGATGGCATTGTAGTGGATATTTTTAAGATTACAGAAAGTGTTATTTCTTATCCAGTTCAATATTATTTGTCATCTTTCTTTATTTAACACTAGAAGAGGAAAAAAGACACTTAATTTCTACCTCTCGTTTTATAATTAGGGGTAAGTGTAGTGAAACAGTTTATCTGCACGACTTTTACAAGTTTTCTCTTATAATATTTGCCAATACTTGTAATTCCTGTGTGATTTGAGGAGACTGTTGCTTTTCTCCAAGGTGAAACCTTGAATAAAATAACACTTATTATATCCTTGTTTAAGTTTAGCATTTGCTTTACTATTTATCATCTTAATGAATTTCAGGTTAAAATAAACAAAGGTCTTTTCAGCCTTGAATATTAAGCCTGTAAAAGCAGTTTTTGGAAAGAGTTTTAGAGTTCCTTTACTTATCTGGAAAGCAGACAGAAGTCTGCTGCACATTGATATATCCCCTCTGGATTTCAGGAAGGTGCTGAGCACTCACATCTTGTGGGTCTAAAGAGGAACTGGACATACTTTGTGCAATCTCTTCCTAGATGCCTCAAGACATGCAGGCTGACTTTGTTACCACTTTATCAGAATGCATGTAAATAAAATTCTTGCATAGAGTAGCCATTTGCCTCATTAAACACACCCAAAGGAAGTTCATATTTTGTAGTTTCTGCTGTAAATTTCTTTACATTCCTTGATATTTAAGATAAAATAAAAATAAAAATAAACATTTTAAAAGGCATCCCAGAATTAGCTCAGATTTCACAAAGGAGTCTTCCAAGGTTAGTAAGAAAATAGAAGCTACTCTTGGCACTAGCAGTGAACTGTTTGTTGGTGCCTATGTGCAGTCTTTGGACACTGCTAGAAAATAACCCAGGTCCTTCTGTCCCACTGGAAGCAATACTGCTGGTTCCAAATGTGGAAAACAAAGCAGGTCTGCTTTCCCCATGCAGGAATCTTGACTTATCCTTTTTGGGGGGACTTGCTTTGTCTAACTAAAGTCAGCCTTTGATAGAAACAGCTCCAGCCTGTGGATATATAATATATACATAAACATATATAACATATACATAAACAGGCCTAGGCAGCAGAGCAGCTCTCCTGCTGTTTGCTCTGTCCGAGCTTTGAAGGATTCCCAGTGCTTGTGCCCCTTTACAGCCACACAGCTGGTCAGACAGGGCAACAGAAACCAACCCCCAGAGTGAGGCCATTCCAGCTGCAGACTTGGCACTCACCCTCTGAGTGCAGAGTTTCAAGACTTTACTCACTCAGAGGATGAAACGTGACATCCTTTTACTCTTTCCCAGAAATAAGAGTTGCCAAATTAAAATTTAGACTCCATCACTGGTAGCACATGCATTTTCTGCACTGTGCACTCTATACTTTCCCACCTATGAAAATATTTGTCTTGCTACTTGCTTATCCCATCTGGCAATCCATCAAAGCAAAGGAAAATGATAAAAAGAAGCAAATTAAAGCTTAGAAAGCTACTTGAAAATCTTCCATTTAATTGAAAGGTTACTAAGGAGGTTATAAGGAACTCAATTTGGGCACATGTAGTGGTGCTGTAGCCCATGTTGAGAGGGAAGGAGCAGTGTCAACCACTGGAGTTTCACTCTGATGGCTGGGGACTGTGCTTTAAGCTAAGATGAAACTTGAATGACTTAGCAGGAAATAAATTCTTCACGTCCACCACTCTTTTCCTCAGGATCCCCTCATTTGGAGTTGCAGGACACAGCAGTGCAAATAAATGCAGGCAAGGGAGCTGCCTGATGACCCAAGGGGACAATGTGGTCCATGCCTACACAGCACAGCCCACTTCTACAAAGTTTTGGCCAAGCTCCCAGTCCTGCTAATTGTGGTGTGAAAATAAGGTCCTAGCAAGTAGTAACTGTTAATGAAGCAAAAGCTAGAGAATTTAGTGTTGTTTTTCATTGGCTCCATCGCAGATCAGCCTGTTTGCTAGTATCCCAGTCTCTCACTGTCTCTCACTAGGATACAAGTAAAGCTTATCTCCTTTCCACTTCCATGAACTTCCATACACTTCTCCATGTAGGAGGTTTTCCAATTAGTTTCCCTAAATCCTTACCAGCAGGTTCTGAAATCTGAGTGGAATTAAGCTTGAGGTGAACACTCAGCAAAGGGTGAAAACAACTGAAAGACAAATTGAAAAAAAAATTGTCTTTAACAACTATATCAGGTAAAATCCCATTATTTTTTATTAATGTGATGACTGGTAAGGATTAACAACTCCATATCATATTGCTTGACAACTTCTCTTTTTTGAAAAAGCCCAGGACCTTTTGTTTGCCATATATTATAGATTTGTAAATCCATATGATTGGTAAAAACATAGAATAAATTATTGCCACATCTGAAATACCAACTGCATTTTGGGCCTCCTTTACCTCTCCCCAGCTACCATTATTTAATTAAATGCCAAATAAAATGCACGAAGGTAGGGGAGGAGTCTTTGAATGCAAAGAGATTCAAGTAATTCCTGAAACATCCCCAAATCTATTGTGTTTTATAGCTCAATTGACCTAAAAGGAAAAAAAAAAAAAAAAGGATGTCGTAAGTCTAATGAGATTAAACACCCAGTGAACCAACATGGTTTTATAACATGGCAAAAAATAACCTATTTTGCCCTTTTGTGTACAGACAGCATTGTTATTATCATTATCAAGTATGTCAAGGGCATGAATGCAACATTCATATCAAAGGGGAACATTCATATTAAGCATTCAAATTAAAAGGAACTCATTTAAAAGGCGAGTGAAGTTGTTTTTCATGCAGAAGTCACTGTGGTTTATCTGGTGCTGTGATGTTGCTGTGTTCAACAGCATGTATTAAGCAATAAAATGTGACAGAGAGCGCAATGCTGAAGGTTAAAATATGACTAAAGGTGCATTGTGAGTCACAAGGCTGAGAGAATAGAGATTTCAGTCTGGAGAGCAAAGCAGTCACCTTCTGAAAATGGACTGCCCAAAGTGACTTATGATGATTGTATAAATGTAGAACACCTGTAATGTTATGGTTAACTATGGATTCTCGGATCCAGGTCATTCTGTTACCTGCCTGGAGGTGAGCACTGACAAGGAAGGCAGCTGCCTGCACTGCCAGTAAAGAAATATGGCCAAATCCAAATATATATCTTTACCAGGAACTATAGATTCATGTTGGTAATTTCTTAAAAATTTCTAAATGCTCGAAGTCTAATTCTCTGAACTTCTTAACTCAGCTGATAAGCAAGAACCTCATGCTTTGCTCCATGTATTCAGGTATTGCATAAATCACATTATTTTGGAAGGAAAGAGAGCTTTAATGTTTAAACAGTATCTTGGATATATTAATTTCCAGATAAATCATTAAAAAATTCAATTTCTGACCTACGATCTTGAACAAAGCCAAAGTTAAAACTTTATTTATTTCAGTGTAATGTAGGACTTATTATAGAATCTCATTTAAAATAGGAAAAAAGCCCTGTTACCAAATTAAAATCTAGAATATGGCAGTAAAATTAAACTGTCAGCTGTTACTTAGAAAATCAGAGGTATTGATTCTTTCCTTTTGAATCAAGCCTTTTGATGTTCTTCTAAGCTCTAAAATTGCCACAGAAATCTAATTAAGACAGTGTCTCCTATGTATTTCAATATCCCGAAGTCCATTTCTTATTTCTCAGTGATTGGGATACATTTCAGGGTATATGAATAATTGTCCTCTCTTTATTTATATAGTTCTCTTTATCCACAGAACTGTCAGTGCTTTGTATTTGCCTACAAAAACTTTAGGTTAATTTAAACCTGAACAAGACTCCTTGAGATACACCACTTCAAAAGATAGGAAAATAGGAAAATGTCACCCGCCCCATTCATGAATAGTTCTTCAAAAACAACAGAAGCTTCCAATGGGAAATTTCTACTTGTGATCAAGCAGTTTAAAGAATCATTCTAAAACCAAAATATAACGCAAAGGTTTTGCAGAGTGCATAAGCCTGTGAAGGTCAGTTCATGTAAAAAAAAACACAAAACATCATCTCTAACTGTTTTCATTGTTTTGCAGAGTGAAATGCATTCCTTGCTACCTAATGAATGGTGGTTTAGTACAGCCAGAAGCAATGACACGCCCCAGCCAGCATGGCAACAGCCACTGAGGAAACTCGTCCCCATTCCTTGTTCCAGCAACCTAAGGGTGGAAACTGGTCATAGGAGCAGCAGTGATTTCCCCAACAGATATTCATTCTTGCATTACAAAGTCTCTTGCTTTAAGCTTTCCCTAAAACTGTGAATTGCACGCAAGAATTTAGAAGTCAAACTGACAAAAAAAAACCCTGTTGATATTTATCCTTCTCTTCCTGTGATCAATTGATTTTCCTTTGAATTGCACAATCTCAGATGAGGTCCACAATGCACCATTTCTTAGGCTGCTTTGATAAAGATACCTCAGGCTCTTCTTATCCATCTCTCAGGTTAGGAGCTTATTTTGCTTTCCAAAACATGCTATAGGGCATTTATGCTTTTATAGATCAAATGACCTTAAATAAATTTTAATTAAAATTGTATAACAATAAAAAGAAATAGAAAGAAATACAAGCATGAAAATTCAGTGAAGTATTTTCTGTCTCTGTCAGCATTCACTCTTGTAATTATGTGTAATTGATAAAATTACATTAATAAAATTTATGGTTCAGATCCAATAGTATGCTCCCAGGCCTGTGTGGAAGTTTCCAGGATTTTTTTCTGCCTTTCTTTTAGTGTCTTTATTTTTCTATCCATGTTGCTTCTCTTCTCATTGATCTTGTAATTATCAGGCATTTTGTGCTCAAAGCTCTCCTTACTACCAGCACAGGTTATCCCACAGAAAAGTTCTATTTTATAAAGAAGAAAGGAGAAAAGAGGAAAAAGAAAAAAAAAAAAAAAAAAAGCTGTGTACAGTTATACAGCAGAGTCTCTTATTCAACTACACATAATTGTATTCCCAGAATAAATAAAGCTCTTTCTCTCTTATATTTTACTTAGCTTTAAAATCAAACTTTTTTTGAGCTTCTGATGTATTCAGGTATGGGTATGCATGTATGTTGAGTATGTATGCACACAGAAATGGAAGCAAAGATTTCTTACAGGAAAAAGAGCTTACTAAATCAGCATGACAAAGACTTTCTAGCTATACCTGAGGGCAGTGATCCCTAAAGAAATGAAGGATAAATCTCATATTAAAAGGGGAAATGAGATTTTGATTTTTTTTTT
>VWZN01011464.1:53539-81284 GCA_013396955.1 Regulus satrapa | reverse complement strand
GGGGGGGGGTTGGTTGGTTTGGTTTGGTTTTGTTTTGGTTTGGGTTTTTTTGTGGGTTTTTTAAGTAAAAAGAAAGAAAATGTTACTTTAATAAATGGGGGTCTCCTCTGCATTTCTTGTTGTGTTTTTCCTTAATTATGTGTTTGCCTTGAACAAGGTACAACATCCTTGTACACATTACCAGTAACTTATGGCTTCTCATGCATTATCTGTTTAACTTGAATTTAAAACAGAGTTTACAGGAATGGTTAATGTATATTCAGGGAAGACATCCTATTTTTCTAAGGCAGATATGACTTCTGAAAAGCAGAGGAGCAGGGCTTTATATTTGTCAGGCAGACACCATGCAGATTGACACATTGGGCTCTCAGGAGATATAAAAACAAACCCAAAATAACTCATCCCGAGTGTCCAAGCGTAGGGGCAGTTTTTCCTCTCCAGCTGTGCCTACACTCCTGGACAGGCAGGAGTTATCCTAACACTCTGTTAGGAAAACAGACCCAACTGTCCTGATCCCAAGCTGCCCAGGCCAGGGAGGTGCACCTTAGCTCATCCCCAGGCTGTGGGTCCAGATGCCAAACAGGACCTGGCTGGGCATCTCGAGCCAGGGCTGGGAAATGCACTTTAGCCCCCCATGGGCTGCGTGCTGCCTCAGGCACTGAGTGCTGGCACCGTGAAACTGTTCCCATCACCAAGACAGGGAAGGCAGATCTGCTGGTTGCAGCAGCCAGAGCTGAGCACGGACACACCACAGGAATCTGGGGGGGTATGCCCTGCTTTGCTCTGGCTTTATGGATTAATTGCTCATTAGCAGCTGAAGTGCCTTACTGTCAAGACAATGTCTGCCAGTTCACTTTCATCGAGTAAACCAGTTTGCATCCTCCAAGACAAATCTCTGATGTGAGATGCAGTAAGTGGAGACAAAAATTCAATACTGGTTTAAACTAAAATACCACATACAATCATTCCATGGATGTGGCATGTTGATATACTGCACCTGTATGACTTTCTGCACTTTCTGTAGGTAAAGTATGCAAAAATATTCAGGCTTCACAAATATAGATATTTTTTCATAAGAAAAACTCCCAGTGTTTCAAAGAAGACATGAGTTTGATTCACACAGTATATGGGTTTTTATTCAAACTGCCAAAAACACTGAATTTATGTTGACCTAATAAAAAGGTTGGAAGAAAAATTCCTTTAATAAACTTCCTTCTGTTTAATGTATGACTGAAAATGTTTCAGTCTATCTATCGAAATCATCACTGATGTTAACAAACTCATATTTCACAGATTTGCCAGAGAACCATGACATTCCCTTATTAGGAAATAAAAATTCAAAAATACCCTGTCTTAATTTAAGGGGAAAAAAAATCATATACTCAATTTAGGGCATAGCACAGAACATTGTTTTTCCTTCCTTTATTGCCCTGTCCTCTCTAAACAATTCTGAGAGATAAATATCAGCTCCCAAAATTTCTTCTTTTATAAATGAAGCACCAACATCCACATTTGCTGGCCATTAGTGCTGTGTCATGCTTTAACATCTTTCTCAGTTTCTTCAAGCTCTTTCTCTCAAATGAGAATGACATTTTTTCCTTCCTTTCCACCCCTTCAATTCCCTATAATTTCATTATTACTTCTAATTTTGTCTGCCTTGTTTGCTGCTTGATTTCTTCACACTCATCCAGAGTGGTGGGACACTGGAGTCACATTTCTATCACTGGTGAGAACAAAAACCCCCAGTTATTTTTAAGACTGTGGACTGTGCCCCATGGACAGTGGATCCAGGGAGGTGATCAGCCCCACTGCTCTGGTGAGGCCCTCCTGGGGGAATCCATCCAGCTCTGGGATCCCATCACAGGAAGAACATGGGGCTCTCAAAGTGAGCCCTGAGAAAGGCCATGCAGATGATCAGAGGAATGGGGCACCTCTCCTATGAGAGAGTTGAGATTGTTCATCTTGAAGACTCCAGGGAGACCTTGGGGCACCTTCCAGTACCTAAAGGGAGCCTACAAGAGAGAGACAGACAGGATTTTTTTGCAAAGACTTAATGGGGTAATGGTCTTAGGCAGAAGGAATGTAGATTTAGATTAGATACTTGGAAGAAATTATTTACTGTGAGGGTGGTGAGGCACTGGCACAGGTTGCCCAGAGAAGTTGTAGATGCCCCATCCTTGGAAGTGTTCCAGGCTAGGTTAGATGGAGATTTGGGTCTGGTCTAGTGGAAGGTGTCCCATGGCAGGAGGGCTAGAAGCAGATGATCTTCAAGGCCCTCTCCAACCCAAAACACTCTGTGATTCTATGATCACTGGACATAGAAGTCAGGAAATTTTTAGATTCTACTGTCATGAGAACGGGAACTAATGAATTTTGACCTCCACAGGATTAATTGCTTATAAACCTTGTTGAGTTTTTGTTTAGTTTCACCTGACTAAGGTGATGAGGCATTAACTCTACCTGAAATGTTTCCTGTGGGAGAGGCATCCACTTTTCTCTGTGAATGGAGCCTCAGAACTTCACACAAACTGGATATTTACTTCAGTCTTTTTTCAAAGTGAGCCTGGAAAGCATTTTCCTTATCTACCCAGCTTCCTAACATGTGAACATATAACAATTGAGATTTCCACAGGGAGGTCTGTCTGAAATCTGCAAACAGATACAGGTTTATGGTGGAAGAACTAGGTAAAACTAGCTCTAAAATTATTTTCATTTTTACCTGAGGAGAAGGGAAGGAGTGGAATGCTGAAGTGCTTATGAAACTCAGCATATATTGATAAATTATTTCAATTTCTCCATAGATACATTTCAAGAGATAATGTATTAATTTGGAAAATTTCATGTACTGTATTTGTGCATTTCTGTGTCCTGACTGGAGCCGATGCCTTTACCCAGCAGTGCTGCAACTTCAATTCATACACCAAGTCCTGGGTACTCCAGATATTGCACACCATGGCCCAACTGCAGCAGTTTTGCTCGAAATTCTTCACAACTGAAAAATAGCTCAAATAGCATGTTTTATCAGAAATGGGTTTTCATAAAAAATGCACTCCACACGGAGCACATCTAAAATGGAGCTTTCTTCACAGGCACTCTCCTTTTATGCACATACAGCATCTGTAATGGAAATGAGCCTCCCAAACTGCTGCTTTTAGGTAGAGAAAAAAAAATGGGGGGGGGGAATGAATCCACAAGGCAGCTTCATTATTCAGAAGGCAAATGGATGTATACAGGATTTATAAAACTTTTTTAAACTAATCGCTGAGCTTGCTAATGTCTTCTGTTGCTAACTGGGAGTAGACACATGACATGCGTGTTGCTTTAAATGTCTTGGGAGTTTCTGAGTATCAGTTCTTCCATTGTTAATACTGCCAGCACATTGTTGCTCAAGTGAGGTCATCATAATCCTGGATATATCAGTACTTCAGATGAATTTGATTTGTTGGGAATAGCATCACTTGGAAAACTCTTAAAGTATGCCTGCGCACTAATAAGATTTAGTTCACAGCAATATCTTTGCTTCTTCATTATTTTTTCCCCCCAGCCAATTAGAGTGAACATATTCCTTTATTTTATTGTCTTTCACATCATCCCACAGAGTAGCAGTGTGTTGAGGTTGCTGCATCCTGCAGAGTGAGTGAGAAGTTGATCTATTTCCTGCCAGGAGAAGTATGGTAGATGGCAGGGATCCCAGCAGGCACCAGTACTGGCAGGCTCTTCCAGCTACACTTCCCTCCTTCCTTCTCCATCCTGGTGACTCCTCTCCTCATGAAGTCCCTTCCTACCCACGTGGTAAGCACCTCTTTGTTCGCTCTCTTTCTCTACCATAAAATTTAATTATGCATGTTGATCAAGTGTAAAATTAAATAGAATCTGTACTTAATAATTCCTGTGTCATAAACACATTTGTGTGGAGTTTTTTCCCAGATATATTAAAATAAATAGCAGTGTGGTCACTCAAACTGGTGAGGGCCCCTAATATCTAATTTGTGTTTTCATTTATATTGAGGAAATTGTAATTCCTGAAAATTTTTACTTTATAAAACTAATTTCTGAATTTTTCCCATACAAGAACACCAAAGAATGATTGAACTATGAAGCACAAACTCATCCAGGCTGGTGTTTGACTGCTACAGATGTGTGCTGAAAAATTATTGCATCTGAGATGAACCAGCCAAAGATTCATATATTTTAATCCATGTTGATTAAATGAATATTTTTCCAGTGACATTTTACATTGCACAGGCAATCTGGTCTCTTCAAAGTTCCAAGAAACACTAATCGCAAAGGGACTTTAGGAGTCTTTATTAACAATTTAATTTCTCTAGGGCATTTAATTCAGAGCCCTTTAATACTGTGTTTGACCTTTCCTTTCCTACAACCTTATTTAATACTGCTCCTAAAAGTGATTTTTGGGAGACTGTTTTTTGGAGTTTTTTTTGACTGTCAAATGCAGGTTATTCTCATTATTTGTTTCCAAAAGCCACCTTGGAATCCACAAACAAGGACTTAGAATCTTCAAAAGTAATTCTCTTCAGTTTCATACTGTACATTCTTAAGCTTCAGTCTCCTTAGCGACATACAGTCCTAATGAGCTAAAACTCACAAATGAAGTTACCTACCATTTGGCATTACCTGTGCCTGGTGTTTAAATGAGGTCACATGAAATTTTAGCTGTAGTAAAATGTCCATTTCTCTACAAAATAGTCAAAAAATTACACTTCCTTTAATTTGTTCCAAATTAATGTTTTTTTCAACATGTTGCACAAATTGTAGTTAAGCAAAGAAACCATATTGTATCACCCAGCTCTGGTCTTAGCAAAAAGAATTATGCTCAGCAAATGAACCTCTGTTTCCTGTTTCCTCTTATGTTTTAATATAGTGTGAGGATTTAAAAAAAAAAAAAAAAAAAGTAAGAATAATTTTTAAAAAAAGATAGTGAAATGCTAAAAATTTCTTTCAGTTTTCCTGTATTAAATCCTGCTGTGACTATTTTATCCCACCTGGATTTTAGCACAAGTTCTGCCCCCTGGTTCACCCTCCAGGCAAGTAACATACTGGACAGGAGCCCAAGGCCAGGACCAGGTCCCAGAGCACAAGCCAGGTCAGGAGTTAAATCCATCGACACGTCCGAGTGTTGAGCCATACCCTCCTTCCTCCTGCTCCTTCCTGTCCCTCCCCATCTCCAGGTCAAAGTGACATGCCCTTGTTTTCATTTGAAGTGAGGTACCAGCCTGCTCCCTAGGGCAATTCCCATCTCCTGGTTTATATTTGGTCTCAGCTGCTCTGTACTATACTCAGCAGGGCCTGGGCCCTTGAGATAAAATTATTTCTCCTTAACCCTTCAAGCAGAAAATTTCTGGAATTATCATTTATTTCAAATGCTGACAAGCATCTCTACTTACCTCCTGCCTTTCACACAGTGAAATGTATCCCTTTTATTACAAATAAATGCAAATATTTATTAGCAATATGTGCAGCCATTATTATTGTTGTCCTGGTTAATGCTGTCTCTGAGGCAATGGCATATGAAATACTGCTTATGGCATCCCCAAGTGGAAGTAAACTGCTCTTAAAATCTTCTTTGCAGAGTTTAATACAAAGAGTGAAAATAAATAATGTCAGGTCCTTGCCATGATCTGCCCATTTTAAACTTTTCAATGGCACAAATCATCATTAATGAAGCACTTAACATTACACTCCCGACAGCACAGCATAAAAATTACTGCAGTCATCCAAAGGATAAGAAGAAACATGGCAGATAACTTCTGGAGGGGAAAGATTTACACTGTTTTGATGAAACTTTATGGGTTCACGTTTACATTAGAATAAAGCAGAGGAAAAATGCTTATCTCTTGAAAGCTTTTGGAGGAGATATTTGGAAGGAAATTGTGAGCATTTTCCCCAAATGAATGAAGAAATGTCAGAGAGCAAGGTCTCAGCAGCAGTGAAATCTGATTTGCATCATCAGCTATTTTGGTATAAAATGCTGTAGCTGGAGTAATAGGACATAGAGATTTGCATTACAATTAAGAATAAAGTAAATTCTATTATGCAAGTTCCCTTGTTACATAGACTTAGTCACAGTTTGCTCCAAAATAGCTGACAGTAAGCTCAACAGCTGGTATCTAATGCTTAATTTCCTTCCCGTTTATTTGTAAAAGCAGAATATCATGTTCTTTGTGTAAAATTATGCATAGAAAACAATCTGAAAATCGTATGCCTGAAAGACATGGATCAGCACAAAAACTCTTGTTGGTGATGAAGAATATGACAGTCCAGGTGAGAGTGTAAGAATGACCAGGTTTCACTGCCCTCCTCTCAGAGGTGTGGCAGGGTTTTGTGGGGTTGGGATGGGGGCTGAGCAGGTCCTGGTGATGGAGGGGGACATGTCTCATGGCACAAATTGACCGGTGCCATAAGACAAGATCACTCAGTCCACACTGCTCTCTGCTGGGCAATAGGACCTGGCCAAAAGGGAAGAGGAATAATTCTGTAGAGAGTAATTAACATTTGTGATCAGAAGACAGAAAACTTTTAAAAAATGGGGATATTATTTAGTAATACCAAAATGAACAAATTAGAAATTTCAGTGCTACATTTCATTGTGCAGAACCAGCAGAACAAAGAGAGAACCTTTAGCTGGGTTCCATAATATATGTAACTAGCAATAAAAGACTTGTATGCTATGATGCCTTCCAGATTAAAAGAGTTAAAAAACAAACAAACAAACAAACAAAAAAACCCCAAAAGCAAAAACCCCAACCAACCAACCAGACAACCAACCAACCAACCAACCAACCAAAAAAACCCTTACCATTCATCAACATTACACACTATTCAGCCCAGTGAACAAAGAATTCTCTTCTCCCATAGAAAGTCTTTTGAGGAAAACTATGGAATATATTATTTTCAGAGAAGTGTTTTGCTCTCCTGAACTTATAAAGGTGGCATCTAGGTTCTGAAATTCAATTTGTCTGCTTATCAAGAGGAACATTTACTCTCCTCATTGCAATCAATTCCTATTCAAAATAAGGTGATGATGTTAAACACATCTATTTTCTCAAACTTGATCCACTTGATTGAAAATTTGGGATTTTTTTTTCTTTATTTATTAACCAAAGCCTTTCTAAATTTAATCCTACTTTATTTTCTATGCAGGTACGTGATCCATTTAAACCCTATTTGTATTACTTCACACTTTCTCAGAGATTCACCTCCTAAGCTAACATATTTAGCTCATCCTTTGCAAAGAACAGATTGTCTTTGTGGAAGCACCATAACAATCTCAAAGTCTTCTCTGCTCTCTGTGTTCTATACAGGAATTCTCTAGAGTATCACAGACTCTTCCAAACGCTTCTGGGAGGAAATAACAAATAGCAGCATGAAAAGCAATAGAAAATTTTGATATATTCTCATGTTACTAACCAAGGAAACTGTAAAAGAAAGGTAGCCTAAATTAAATTCTTGTTGATCCTAGATCAATATTTTGCTGTTATTTGCACTATAGATTGCTGTAGCTGTCAAATTTATATTCATTATAACAATATCTCAAACAGGAAACACAGAATTAAGTCTGTTCATAAGTTTCTAGAAAATGTATTTGAAATGCCACACAAAGGTGAAAGTGCTGCTTTTCTTTGAGCCGTTAATTTTGCTCTCTATCCTATACAGGTCAAACATTCTTACAGTATAATTTTATTTTTTTAAATTAGAATAATTTAGAGGAATTAGTGTGTAATTCACATCCCATCTTAACAACAGTGCAACCAGCTTTCAGAAATAACACTATAACTCTGATAGTTAGTCTGCCTCTGATTTTGTCATGGAATAATGTTTTCATTTGACCTATTTTCTTCCAGTGTTCCTGATGGTTGCTGTGGGAAACCAAGACAATCCTGAGCTTCTGCTAAGTTGAAACGTGTCCCTGTGGTTATTAATTTTTTTTGAAATATAGGGCTAATGCTTTTCAGCACAGAAGCTGGAGAGAAAGAATAGGGATTACTGGGTATGTGATAAATGCTAAATATGACAGACTGCTGGAAATATGCTCAGTACCATAAGGGGAGATTTTCAAAGGCAAAAATAGGAGTTAAGTGCCTTTGAACATTATTGAGACGTTGGTAGATGAGCACCCCTATCCTTGATTACCATAATGACAATGGGAAAATATAGAAAATAATTTGGTCACTAGAAACCTGTTTCTTATGCAGTCTTCAGTACCTCTTTGGACTGAGACAAGATGTTCTAAGGGATCATATAATTTTTCTCTTAATTTTTCCACAGAGAAAAATCATGCATTTTAATCACCTGTCCATTTAATCACTACAGTCTGGTTTAGAGCTGAAAATGCAGGTTAAACCTGCTGAGTATAAGACTTGGCTATAAGCAAAGTCCCCTCTAATCTCACTGATTTTTCTCTTCCCCATGTTGAAGATAATTTTGATCTTACCTGCTTCTGCATTCAGCATCCACCCATCTCTGTTCTAAAGTTTGGCCTGATGTGACAAAGGGAGCATCAGAATTGGGCAGTCTGACTGACACTTCTATCATCATGACATCTGAGCCTTTGATATGCTCAGTGGTTATTCTACATGAATGCATATTTCAGGAGCAGTATCTGACCAAGCACTGAGTGTTATTTCTAGGGGGTAGCAGGGAAAGCAGCCTGTTTAGCCTGGAAGGACTCTGAAAAGACAAATACTTTGACTTTTGTATTTTGCTTCAATTCATGACAGCTTGAGTGCTCTCAGTGAATGTGCTGCATACCCCATTGTGCATCAAGCAGGACACACAAACAACACACATGGTAGTCCCCTGCCTGGAAGGTGTGCTCAAGGACCAAGCTGTGGCTTCATAGGCAGCTTCTGATCAGCTGCTGAAAATCTGGTGAAGTAACTCTCCTTTGTCCCTCCCAGAATATCCCGGCTAGCTCTGTCCAGGGGGAGAAAGGGGAGCCCTTCACGACCTAGGATGAAAGACCAAAGGGCTGCTTCTCCTCCGGGATACGTAGATGTTTATTCCAGGCTGGGATCCGGAAGGAAAAGAGAAAGAGGGAAGGTTTTCCCGGCTATTTCAAACCTCGGGAGAGGGGCGGGGAGACACATAACACCAACCAATGAGATAACACTCCAGGAATAGGGAGGGGAAAGGAAAAGCACGTCACATATGGGGGAAAGGATTACTAGAAACAAGGGATCATTAGATATGCACCACTACAATCTGGCAAATGCAAAAAAACTTCCATGAAAGGAGTGTTGTCAAGCCCTGAAAAGAGTCAGGCCATGTTTTGCCTTGCTGCCCTGGAGGCCAGAGAAATGTTTTCAGTGAGGCTGAAGCAGCGCTGGGGCACTGGGGCTGTTTCTCCCAGGGCAGCAGAGGAAGAAGGGCCATGCTGAGACCTTTGGCTAGCAGTGGGCTGAGGTTCTGCTCCAGAAATCCCCAAATGCCAACACAGCCACAGCTGCAAGCTCTGACCAGAGCCTCCACTGCTGCTTCTGCACTGGCATACAATGAGGCAAAAAAAAGGCTGAAGCCTCACCTCTTCCTAGGATTAACAAATGAAGTGCACAGTAAAAGCTCGTGGTTTGATGGGAGTTTTTTATGATAGATGAAAGTTTGTCTTTTTAACTGTTACGTGACATTTTGAGCCCTTCTGTGGAAAGCATTTTCCATCAGAAATGTTATTACTATTTATTATTTTCCATTTGGTTTAAGGTGCAGTTTATAGACAAGTTATCTCTCTCAAGAGAAATAGACATCCTTGGCTTACAGTTTGAGCTGAAAAGAGATCATTAACATGGTGACATTTGTGGAATCATTAGCAAAGGTGATAGGTACCCTTGGCAGCGTGGGGAAATATTTTATACAGTGCATAAAGATCCTAAAGGCGTTCCTCATAAAGAACTTCTGTCCCAGTGACACAAGCCATGACTGATGGTACGAGATTTAACACTGGTTCTGTGAAGACTGAAATATATGTTTGGTATATTCATTGGTAAGAAAAGAAAAGCAGAAGGCCCAGAGAGAATTATCTGTGTGCTCTTTTACTACTGATATTTTTAAGGACCAATACTGAATGACAGCTCTCAAAAAATGTATCTCTAACTAACCAGTGATAAAATTCACAAGAAAAGTTGATGTAACAGAGCCATAATTTCCTCTTCCTACAGCAAACTGACTGAGGCAATTACACAGCCTAATGTCATTCTGAAATCCAGCAAACTCCTATGGATAAATTCTACCTTTTCTACACTGTAACAGAGTGTCACTCTTTGTGCACAGAAAAGGTAATGATTTAGACAGAAATTTCCAGCAAACTTTTCAACTGCCATTCTGTCAGTAATCTTCATTCCAGGATGAAGAAACATTTCCAATGGTTTGAAGTTTTGGAAGATCCACTGAGATTTCCAAGACCAATTACAAAATAAAATATCTAGACACTACTTTAAACATCAATTTTCAGCTGAGAGTGATATGATTTAATATCTAGGATATCTAGGTATCTATTTTGTTGGGGTTTTTTGTCGTTTGTTTGTTTTGTTTTGTTTTAGCAATATGTTGCTAGACTTATAATTTATGAATACGCACAGGATGGCTGTATCTACAGTCTTTGTGTCAACATTAAATGCCTGTGTAATACATCAACAGGTTCCTACTGACACATCAACATTTCCTATTAAACCATCCCATGGCTGGAACCTCAGATGTCCTCCCCAAGGTCATAAGAACTTGCAAAAAATTCTCAGTAGTATCTCCTCCCTCACTGCACAACATTCCTTTACAACTCTCTTGTTATGTCCTCATTCCCAGGACTTCTTCCAGTCTTGCAATTGGATGCCTGGTCTCTCCTGCTGCATTTGTGAGCCGACTCATCTTACCTCCTCCTTTTCCTTCTCTCTCACCACCTAGCATTTCTCAAGGTTTTTGCATCATGGCCTCTTGGAAGATAGTGTTTCTGGTTGCCCTGAGCACAGAGCAAACAGTTCAGTGGCTGAGCAGCTCCCTGCGTGGTTCAGAGCAGAGAAACCCAGGCTAAGCAGCCAACTCCCAGCACAACATCAGGCAAGCCTTGGAAAAGTGACAGATACCTGCTTTCCTTCAGGCTTCCCTGAGAAATTTAGCCATGTTTTGGCAACTAGACACCTACCTGGAAATCTCCTGAATAAATATCCCTGGGGTTTACTAGTGCTAATGCTCGAGTCGTTCTCTTCCTGTATGTGCTCAAGAGTAGAATTTCTTCCTTGTCTGTGTAACAGGCTCAGCATCACATGGAGCTCTGGTTTGGCAATACCAGCACAGCTGCACAGGCTGGGAGAGCCTGGAGAAGACAAGGCTCCTGAGAGACTTTAGACCCCTTCTTAAGAGCTCTTGTAGCCCCTTAAGGCACCTTCAGTACCTTGATGGGGCTACAAGAGAGATAAAGGAGAGCTTTTCACAAGGACTGCAGTGAAAGGACAAGGGGGGATGGTGTGAAGTGGAAAGAAGTTTAGATTAGATGTTAGGATGAATTTTTTTACAATGAGGGTAATGAGGCACTGGTTGGCCGTAGAAGTACTAGAAGCTCCATCCCTGGAAACATTCAAGGCATGTTTGGGTGGGGCTGTGAGCAGCCTGGCCTAGTGGACAGTGTCCCTGCCCATGGCAGAGCGGTTGGATTAGATGACCTCCAACTCAAAATCCTTCCATGATCCAACAAGCAGTGGGGCAGCCTTCCCAGGGGCTGCATGGAAGCGAACCTGACCCTTGCCTGAGTGGCACAGAAAGATGGATTTGCCCAAATGGCACCTGAGCCTTTAAAATAGAGCTAAAGTTCCTTACCTCCTGTTGAGGTAAAGGGATCAAATGGCCGCACAAAATGCCTCTACATTAGGACGGGAAAAACCATCAAGCCTGATGCCTGCTGGTACATTAGTAGGTGTCAGAGATCTTTCTGATTTAATCTTTGACAGCTTGCTATTTTCTACATTTCTCAAGCAACTAAAACCTAGATAATTATCTGTGTCTGTTTCCAAGATCTTAACATGCCAGACGAATGATTTTTTTATTTTTTTCAGATTTTCCTATAGTGTGGTTTTTGATAGCTGATAATGGTAAAACAATGACACCTTGTGGCACAGAGGAGCAATCAAACCCAGATAGGCAGGTTTAGACAAAGCATTGCCAAGAAATAGATTACATTTCCCAGAAATACTTTGAATTATTGATGAGCTAAGTTTTCAGCTACAAGATTTTGTTTAGATCTTTAATCTAATTTTTTTCTTGATATTTACAATGTTCAAAAGCATCCTTCTAATGATGGGAATAATTTAGATGCTTGATATTCAGGAATATAACAAATTTCCAAGACAGTTCTGTAACTATTCTTGCAGTGAATAATATTTTTTTCATTTATCTAATATATTCATATTGTTAAAAAAACACTCAGAGTAATTGTTCATCTTTTCAATGTCCCTGACCTTACTTGAGGAAACCAGGTGATTTAAATTGCACTGGCTGGCAGGAGAAATGTTGTGCAGAATTCCTAACAAGAAAGATGTGATGCCTGCTAATTTCATGTAGGTTAAAGAAAAGACTCCAGCAGTCCAGAGTTTTCTCAGCAATGAGGATTTTCTGTTGTAATTACTTTAAATGGATATAACTGAATGGAATAGATGTGGTACAATGTCATTTTAGAGTTCTTATCAGATTTTAGAAGGTTTGACAATGGTGATTTTATATCAACCCTATTAACTCCAAAAGAGTGGAGAGTCAATGATGTGAAGGCAGCTTTTCCTTTAATTTGTGGATCTGTTCAAATCAGAAAGCATTGATGACTCTAAGTGGATGAGAATTCCTAGAAACTGAAAAAGACCCCAAGATTGTTGCAGCCTTGCAAGTCAAACATTTCACACTTTATACAGTTCACAATTATTTTCCTATCGACCAAGCACCAACTTTCAGTACCAGCACTGATTACTGACCTTACCAGTATCTTCTCTGACCTCCATTTAGACAAGGTATACTGCAAATTATGGAGATTTTGAATGAATTATGACCTGATTAAGATGACTGGTGAGCTATTCCTGGTATTACATTATGTAACTAAAACATTATGCCTGCATTCATATATTTTATAACTGTCTAAAAATTAAAATCTTTTTGTCAGCATAATAACATTGCTGGGACAGCAGTACTCAGTTCCAAGAGTATTCTGGGGACAGGAATGAAACCCACAATGTTATATAAAAAGCCCATCATTATCAAAGAAGTGATATAAAGGAACAAGGTATATTTGGTGCCTCTGTCATTCGTCACTGGGGAGTTTCAAATCTTGACACCCTTTTGCATGAAGTGGTAGGGGTTTTTTTGCAACCTGATGGCAACAAGCTATGTGTTTTTCTTTGGCGTAGTGGAAATTACAGAATCAATCTTAAACAGTATTCAACTCAAACATTAGACAACAAATAAGTCAAATATATCAGCAATGGCACATGACTAATAGTGCACTTAGATAAAATGTGGAAATCACTTCTGTTCTTGTAAAGGAGCCTGCACTCACCAATTATTGCAAGACCTAATGGTGCATTAAGTGATTGCTGCTGTAGGCAGTGCACACCCAGAAAATCACAGAGCTTCTCTATTGCACACTAAACTGAAAATTGGGATTTTTGTGCTGTCTCAGGACTGCAGTGCAGGCCTTGGCATGGGCTTGGCTGCATCTCCCATCTTTCAAACGTCACAGCCCGGCACGAAGCATCCTGCACCTCACCATCAATGTGGGGCTGGTAGGTGAAGCGCTGCTGGGACATTTCTTGTCTGGTGGGACTGGTACTGGTGGTCAGCAGGGCAAAGAGGTGACATTTTACACCTCCCATTTTCAGCATCTGTAAACTTATTCTGCAGACAGAGACTAAACCAGCCCTCAGTTACACCTGTGCTTTTCCAGCTCTCCTGTAGCTGCAAAAGTACCAAGGGCAAGTTCGTGACAGCCAGTCCTCTTCTCACCCATTTCGTTATGCTGCTCACCCCACCTGAATCCCAGCTCGCCTGGATGCTGAAATATTTCTTGCATCCAGCAGTGATACAAAGCTCACAGGCAGAGAGGTTTTTCCATGATCATTGTATACATGTTTCATTGCCATCGTGTAGCATCCTCTCACCTATGTTCTGTTTTCACTCAGTTCACATCAGTCACTGAATTCAGGGACTATTTCTGGGTTTGCACTTGCAGTAGAAATGAGGGAACTCAACTGCCTGTTTTTAAGAGAACATGAAAATGCTGGAAAATGACACAAAATAACAGTTATTATGCTTATGCACAGTAAAATATCCAGACAACATTAAAAAAAAAAAAAAAAAAAAAAAAAAAAAAAAAANAACAAAAAAAAAAAAAAAAAAAAAAAAAAAAAAAAAAAAAAAAAAAAAAAAGAAAAAAGAGATGTGCTTTTTTACTCCTTGTAATGGTGGGATGGAGATAGAATGTCTACATCCTGATGTGCAGAGCAAATTAGATGCTTTTACTTTCTTGCTGTCTCATTGAGTCATTAAAGTGTGTTGATAAACATTAATTTCTATATCAGGAAGAAAAAACAACCAATGAGTCTTCTTTTCTTCCTTCGTTCTCACCTTCTGTTTAAAAAGTTCAAGGAATTAATAAAGATTGTCACTTTCACAGCTCACAAATGAGAATTAACCATCCTTATTGTGAGTTTGGAAATTGATTAGTCCTCCTTTGGCCCTGTTGTGAATTAGACCAGTGGCATTCTTAAGGTTTTACCACTTTAAACAGAGAAGTAGATATTGAAATCCTGAATCTTCTAAAATCCCTCAAATATATTTTTATTTCCTGTTTCTGAAAAAATACCCAAATGCCTCTGTTTCTTCTGACATTTTGCTTCCTTGGGTTACTAATCTTCTGATTTGCAGCCACTTCAATCCTCAGGGTAGCACTGCTCTCCCACATAAACCAGGGGTTCAGGGAGATCTGATTTTGGGAATACCTGGAGGCTGAAAGCTTCAGGCATCAGTAAGACGTTGTGTCATTCCCTCAGAAAGCCCCCAAAATCTGTCTGCCTAGTAAAATTCCTTTGAGAAGTAATGGCATTTTAACATCATGTTAGCATAGCAAAATGTGAACTGCATGTCAGGGTGATGATGCACGCCTTCACCAGCCTCTCACAATTTGCTACAGCCCCCGCCACATGTGGAATCCTGACAAAAAAATTATGAAATCTTTCCTCACAATGTGCTGCCTGGCACTAATATTTGAAATAGAATTAAGAGCTGCTAGCGCTCAGAATCCCTCCCCTCAAAATACAGCCACAGGAAAAGCTCAAAAAAATTATGCAAAGTTGAGCTAGTATCTGGCAGGTAATCAGTTGGCACAGGTTCAGATTTCCCATCTTGAAATGGAGCAGAAACATCGTACAAAATGTAATGATTTTTTTTTTTGCCTCCGTTTCCCTACCCTTGCATGCAACCAGTCATCCCTGTCCACACCTTGCCTGCCACTCCAGCCCAGCCACTGAACTTGTGCTGCTCCAGCTCCTCTGCTGGTGGTGAAATACGAAATACAGCGACTCTCTTGGCCCTTGCTGGGGTGAAACCAATAGGAAATGAAAGTGGCTACAAGGATGAAGATACTTAAATGTGCAGCTGCACCCCCACAGAGCATCTGCAGATCTGAAGCAGGGCAGGTACCCTGGGTTTGAAACAGCAGCAGAGGAATTGTGCTGGACAGGTTTTTTCCTCTCCTTTTCTGTTCTTCACATCAAAAACTTTTGAAAATGGCTTATGCTTGGCTTCTTTGCTCAGAGCAGTTTTTTTCCCACTTTCAGCAGATTCAGAGAGATAAGAAAATTCTGAGTATGATCACATTTCAAACTCTCCTTCATAATTTTTCCTACAAAAAAAAATTTAATTACTTTTTTCAATTAGCTCTGTGTAATTCTTGAATGACCACACCAGAGGCTAAGACATGTTCCCATGGCTCTCGCTCTATGTTCATTCCAACCATCTACTGCTCATTTTCAAACTTTTTTTTTAGCCTTAGTCAAACTTGTACTTTAGTTGATAGATAAATCATAGCAGCATGTCCACTACTCTACTTTATGATCTTGTGCAGAGGAAAAAAGGGATGTTAAATTCACACAGCTTTTGGGGAGAACAAGAGACTTCTTTTAAGATTGTGATCTGAGATTAAAGCCCCAGAAGGAAATTGCTCTGAGTTGGATCTTACAATCAGGACATGTCCAAGTCAAAAAATATTCTTTCTTTAAAACACTGTTGTGCAATGTGTTTCAATTACAGGATCTTTGGACTATCATTACCACTGCACAGGTCAATTCAGCTAATGTGCTCCTAAATGTACTATAAGGCCATAAACCTTATAAAAAGAATTTAAAACCATATTGCTTGAATCATGCACTCATACATTTTTAGCTATGCATTGAGATATAATTTCACTACCCTAAATATAACCACAATATTAAATCAGACTGTTTATGTGAGGAAGATTATTTACATATTTCCTCAGAATTAGTCATTTGGTTCTTAAGTTCAATTGTGGTTGTCGCATGCATTAATGCTAAAATCCTTTAAACATATTTTTTTCCATTTCTGAGAAGCAGACAAAAGCCTCTGCTTCTTCTTAATATTAATATCCTTTGTCCAGTGTGTTCACTAGACACAAAAGTGAAAAGATCAAGTATAGAAATCCCCCAAAACTGAATAAAATCAAACTGTTATAAATACTCTGATGAAAAGAATTATCATTTTGCTTTGCTCAGCCTTCAATCTTTCACAGACTAAATTCTCACTAGTTCTTCAGTCATTCATAAAAAGGAAAAGATAAATAACTTTGTCTGGTTTGCTTTTGCATGTTTTTTTTATGCTTGCTATTTAGATTTAGCTCAGCCAGAACTCAGTCACTTTGTCTTGTGTGCAATGATACATCTACCATTGCACAGTGTGCATACTGAATTAATAATTGACTCAAAGCTAGCTTTTCTGGCAAACGGGAATTTTTTTACTCACATCTGGAGTAGGTGTATAGCAGGTGAAGATTTGCTCTGATATGCAGTGCAATGAAAAGGAAACAGAAGAGGTGGAACATAAAATCCTGAAACTGGTCACCAGAGAAAAGAGATCAGTGCCAGTTTTGTAATCCCCAGGCTCCAGATAATTTAATCACTTCAGTTTATCCCAGCCTTGCCTGCCTGTATCACAGAAGGTGTTGAACATTTAGTTTAAGGTGCTGTTGAAGCTGGAGACCCCCAAGGGAAAGCATATGCTCCTGGAACAGCCACTGCTAGGGGAATTCCTTTACTTTGCGTGGAAGAATCAGGGGGAAATTTAAACCTAAACTCTGCATCCAGCCTACATATTTTGACTCTAATTTGTTTCTTTCTAGGAAATATGCTGATATTTCAGATCTTCTAAACTTGCCTAGTCCAATCCTGCATCTTTCTGGGTGATTTGATGTCCTGGTAACTTATGGAAAGCCTCCAATTAGGGCGAGAAATCAATGCTCTCTGAATCTATTGATATGGTCAATCAGCAGGCACAGCTTGAATTTCAGCTGACAACTCACACTGAGCTGGCCAGAGTCCATTCACAGTGGAACAAAATGCCAATAGGAAGCCATTAAGACATCATTTCAATTGAACGAATACAAGAAAACAACATTATTCTCACTGCATCTTCCGCAAGCACAAACAGTAACAGAAATTGTCCAGTTAATTATTTCAGGTGACTATGGAATACTTTTTATTGTTCAGATACCAAATACTGTCACAGAAAATGTATCTACTCTTCTCTAAAAATTCATTACACAAATAATTAAAGGTTTACTCTTCAGAGGTTATTTTGTTCTCTGCTTTTACACTTGAAGCAGATACAAGATTCAGATCCTGTCTCTCATTTAACTTACAATATTTGTTTCAAAATTCACCTGGGTCTGAATCCAAAGCTATGCAGAAGTAGGCACATACTTTATTGTGCACGCCTCCATGAATAAAAAAATGTAAATAGAATACCTGTCCTGTTTTCATATCAGCTTCACAATTAGTCCAGATAAACTGTAAATTGTAAATTTTGTCATAAATAATGGCAGAGCCTCTATTTTCCCTCATAAGAGTGAAAGATAAATTCAACATGTAAGACTGAAAACCTCAAGAAGAGATTTTTTTTTTTACTTAATCTGCATGTGGATGGGTTCTGATGGCAACTTTTTAAGATTTTTTCCCAACTGTGTTCCCTTGGCATGACTTAAATATCATTCACTTTTACTTTATATTGAGAGTTTGAGCCTGTTTTAATTCCTGTGGTTAGACACAAAAAATGCTTAGTGGTTATTATCTACCCACAATCTTAACCTCATAATGATTTTTTCTTTAGATTGCAGTCTCTTCTCATTTCTTATAGAACAAAACAGCGCTCACGATTAAATTTAATGAAAGTCAGAAAAAATATGGAGGTCAATTTAAATTATGTCTTTTTCCATAGTGCAATAAACTTCTGAAGAATTGCTTAGCAGAATAGAAGATTGTCAAAGTCCTTTTCCATTCTCATACCATCTTTTATTTTACTTGTATGGAAAAACTAATTAATATGTCTAAAATAATTATTTTTAATGAGAAGTTATATTTTTGGGGGTTTTTTTTGTTGTTTGTTTGTTTGTTTGTTTGGGTTTTTTTGTTTGGTTTTTTTTTTGTTTGGGTTTTTTTCTTTTTTGTTGTTGGGTTTGGTTTTTTTTTGTAGAGAGTTCTGGAACAGTATACAATTAAGGGATGACAGTTCAGTGATCCAAAGTAGTTTTATTTCCCAAGGTGCTATGGATCAGTTCAAGTTCCTACTTCTTTCTTTAGACACTCTAATAGGTTTTCCATTGCTGGAGAGTATTTTTGAACAACTAATTCCACTTTGAAGAAATAAGACGCTTTCCAGATGACATTTCACATTCATCAAAATATATCACGCTAGATGCATTAGGCCTTTATTCTGCTAATTTACTGACAAACTGAAAAAGGATTAAAAAACTGATTCAAATTAGTTCTAATGATGTGCATCAGTAAGACTTCAAAATTAAGCCTTAGTCAAGACATCGAAAAGGAATAGTACTAAATATGGTTGAAAATATTTTTCATAATATACAGCTTGCATAAAAATGCATTCAGCTACAAATTCAGATCCAGTAGAAAAAAGTAAGAACAGTAATTTCTGTATGTTTTTGCCTACAGTGCTGCATACATATTCCTTTCCCATACAGCTCAGAGGTGAAAGCAAATAAATTATCTTGTTTTCTTTCTTCTGTATCAATGAGGTATTTGCCAAGGTAGGCAGCCAACATGGCTCCTGGTTTTATTAAAATTCAGAATTGCACAACAGAGTATCTGTTACCCTTACAAGGCTTGCTGTCCAAGGAACAGCAGATTTTGTGACCCTTCTTTCAGTCAAAGATACTGATCGTCATTTATCAAGTGCTGTGAAATCTCAAAATTCAGTTAGGTCATCCCTCAGTCCACACAATGAAAGAACAGTGACAAAAGAGACTACAGTTCTCTCTGCCTTAAAAGCAAATCCATGTCTTCCTTTTGCAAATGGATCTGGACACGGTGCCCTTCATTCCATTGCCTGCAGATTGCATCGCTACAGCTGTCACTAATGTAGAAATGAAGACAAATCCAAAATCTATGCTTTGAATAACCCTGTTCCTTCAAAGGCTGCAAAGTAGCACACAGTCACAGTAGGCTGTAAGGACCATGTACATGCTGGATTGGGCTCCAGAAAATTGAATACCAGGGTCTCTGTGGTAGCGTGCCTTTAATCAGGACAAGCTGCTCTGAAGCATTTTCATTGGTTTCTTTGCTTCTCCATGTCCCACACCCCCAGTCAGCTGAAATCTAGAGGCCTGATTTTTCAACTGCATTTGTTTTTTCTGGCTCACACTACAGCAGATGCAAGCAATGCTACAGCTGTGCTCTGTGGGACACATCAGGTCACCCAGGCCAGAGGGAGGTAACTGAGGAGCAGAGAAGTCACGCATGGTATGTAGTACATGAAAAAGAAACTTAAGTCATTCCAAGTGGTTAAAAACAATCTCTAGGCATTTTGCCTAGAAAAAGCTTTCCTCTAATATGACCGTTCTCCTTTAAGTGTGAGTAAGGAATAAGAAATGACAGCTATTTCTCTTCTCCATCTTCAAGAGGAAGAGGAAGCCAGTGGGAAAGCTGCCATCTTTCCCTGTCCAAGGGCAAGCTGGGAGCCCACTTTTGGGGCTAGGCACACTTCCATTGCTTTCATCCAAAAATCCATTTAAATATTGCAAAAAATACCTATTCCAGAATATAAGGTTTTCTCTACATAATACTAGTATGCTTCTCAACTGTATTTCTTTCTTCTTGGTATTAATCCATTCTGTAAAATGAAATTGGAATACTAATATAAAATTCAAAGTATCTCTTCTTGTCCTAGACAGCTCAGTAGACTCTTGGAACATAATCATTACATCTTTACTTGCTTGAAGTCTCTCTGATATTTGGAATTCATGGCTGAAAAATCTCTAGAGGAAATGCTGAAAGGTAGCAATCTACATTTTAGCCAGAAAGTGGAATCTGTATGTACACAGAATGGCATACACATCAGTATAATTACATTTCTTCATTTTTATTCCACTCTGTTCTCTTACCGTCTCTGGAGTAACCACTCCATTTATAAAAGTTAGAATGCATCTGGAGCCTAGACATTTCCTTCAGCTCTTAGTTTTCTTAAGAAATTGTGTCTTAAAATTGGTACTCAAGTAGCTGCCTTGCCCTTACTTGCAAACTGAAATTGTGCATCCTGGATCAAAGGACTTCCTGGGAGTCTCAGGTTTCTCTCTTATTCAACACTTCTGTTCTCTCCTTTTGCTCTCTTCCCTCTCATCTAAATGTCATTTTTTAAGATCTTCTCTCCTCATGCCTCCTAATATCTGCAATCTGAGCCCATAAGTCTTTTCCCCCAGTTTCATTCTACTTTTCTGGGTTTTTTTTTCTCTCCAGTCTCTGCCTCCAGCTCCTGTGATATGTGTTCACACAACTCCTGTGCTGTACATTTCACCACACACTGGGCAGCCCCAGTCAGCTCTCCAGGGCTGTTTTCACTAAACACTGGCCTCTTCTGATCTCTCACTGTTTGTGTTTTACCAATCTCATCATTTTCTGTGCTTCTTTCCCACTTGTCCCTAGCCAACAGTACCACAAACATTCATATGGCCACCCATTCTTCCAGTTCAATGACATTTTTCATCTTAAGGTATCCCCTTTTGATTCTCTTTCCTTTTTCCTATGAGCATAATTGTTGATTTTCCCTGTTTCAGCCATGACTTTTGTCTTCCTAGACAAATGACTCTACTTTTGCAGCTCTGTTGACCACAGCTTTAGATCCTTTCACATTTTTTACCTGACATCACATTTTTCCTATTTCTCTCTTCCTTATTTTTCTTTATAAAAGAACTGTTGAGCATGACAAATTAAAATTACATTTCAATGTTTTGATTCCATGACACTTTACCTTTTCATGCCCTCATTTTCCTTGTACAATTTTGCCCTCCTTTTTAAATTAAATCTCCTCTTTGTGTCTTCATGGATTCATATCCCCAGTAAAATTTATTTTGCATTTCTCCTAATTTTTTTTAATCTTTACCTTCACAGTACAAAGATCCTATTCTATCGAAACACCAATTTTTAAAAACCATTTAATTCTGTTTGGTTTCTCAATAACTACATCTTCAGTTGTCCTTTTACCATAATTTTACTCCACATACCAGTTACAAATGGTGTCCATCAACAGACACAGATGGCTCTTGTCCATGTTCTCAGCTTCTGCATTCTCAAGCACTATAACATCCTTGACTAATTCAGTCCTGCCTTCCCCACCCTTCTACAAAAATTGTTTTACTATTTCCTTGTTCTGAGCACATCATTCTTCTCTCTTAACTCCTCCACTGCTAACCTGCCTTCATATCATCAAACATGAATGAAAATGAAGAGTTACATCTCCTCACAACCTTACCCTATTCCACCTATCTTCTATCAAAAGCAAGATAAATAAATAAATAACAATAGCAATAAGAAATTATGCATGGAAAAACACTACCTCCAAGATTTTGAGATTTGAATGTCTCATTGTGCAAATGTCAGTCTGACTTAGCACATCTAACAGTAAGCTTCTCTCCCAGTTATAGTCACAACACTGAAGTTACTGTTCATATATTTTGGATAAATTTTCTTTCTTTGTATTAAAGTTTTGCATCTGCTATCTTACTTAAACTGAGTAATACTTTGTTTCATTACTTAGTCCACTGAGGTCATGATTTGCAAAGAAAAGTGCTATTTAATTGGAGCCAAGCTGATATAACTTGCCTATAAGAAAACTTGGCTTTAAATAATATTTTAAAATTTGCATTAGGAAGATCATCATTTTTTTTTCCTCTTCTTTTGCTTTACTCCTTTTTAAATTATGTCAGTCACATCTAACAGTCAAGGATCAGAAGCTCTGTGACTTCATTAGATAAAAGAATCCATTAATTCTAGATACAATTAATGGATTTTTCCCATATGCTGCTGTTCATGTGAGCAGAATAAGGAAACAGGTCACTGGTGAACTTCATTTCACGGTCCATGACAATTGGCATGCAAACAGAATGCAATCTCAAACTGGTTTATCTTCTTACAACTGCCTTTGATCTTCAATTGCATATTTCTATACATCAGCAGTTCAATAACTTCTATAGTGTAAGTAATGACAGCTGACATCAGATTGATTTTTACAAAAGTACCTTAGAAACATGATGAAATAATTAGTAAATAATCATGTTCCTGACTGAAAGATAATATATTATTTTACAAAGGGATGAATCCATCATTTTAATAACTTCAAATTGATTTAATGAATGTGATTCTATCAGGTACCATTTTGCTTTGCTCCTGTCTTCAAAAGTACACTTATTAATAGGCTTTCTTTAACTGAAATAAGAAACTTTACTATATTTGATTCAGGATGTTGCTCTAGTTTATTTTTTTATTATTTTTATTATTTTAATAGTTTTTTCAATTAATAAATCTCCAGCTTCTTATCTCAGTTTGGTTGGTCAAGGCCTGATCTAAAAGTAGGATAATGGGGAAAAAAAGCTACCTTAGATTTGCTGGGTATATCACCATAGATTCTGTTGTGTAATGTTCGTGTGACATCCTAATGCCAAAGGAGAGCACATTCCAAGTTGCTTAGACTGAAAGGATGCATCCAAAGGACAAAGTAACAGAAGCAGAAAATAGCAAGACCAGAGGAAAGGAAATTAAATCAAGTGCTCATAGATCAAAGTTGCTAGGAGAAGATGATAAAGAAAATTGCATAAAGAGAGATGGTAGCCTCATTGGAGTTAAAACTGTAAATTTGATGCTATGGGATTGAAGAATATGGTTTGAAGCAAAAATTAGTTTTGTGAATTAAAAATAATCAGCTAGTTCTTTTTTCTACTAATACATTTATTTCTACCATTTCACCCAATCCAAGTCTCACATCTGTCTATAATGAACTGTAGATCTTTATGTAAAATTGAACGCCTTAATAGCAATTTGAGTTGCATACTTCCATGGTCTTGAAAGTACTTTAGTCAAGCACTGGGCTTCTGAAGTGACACTTCAGCCAGCTTTTTTCTAAATAGGTCAACTAAACCTTGAGATTAATTGTTTTAAAAATGCTGGAACTGAAATCTTCTAACATCTCTTTCTTAAAATAGGTGAACCTGCCTTCATTAAGCTTTCTCTTTTTTTATGATACAGTTTCTCTATCAGCACAGCTGATGGGCACTGCTGTGGCCAGAGGCCCCCTTTGTCTCTTACCCAGATGTGGCTGCAGAGGGAAGGAACTAAACCCCATGCGGGATCCTACAACTCTTTATTGCTTGAAAAATGGCATGGGTGGAGCTGGGGAGATTGCTGTCTTTTAAGTACAGAGACACGCCTTCCATGCAGGGAGTGGTTGGAAATGCTGCCATCCCTCAGGCTTGTCTTCACCGGGAAAATTGTGAAACCTCTTTCCTCAGCTCCCCACCATCTCACAGCAAGTTTCACAAACTCAGCTCTGCGAGGGTTTCCTCTACTTTTACAGGAGTCCCTCGCTTCTCCCACAGGAACCCAGGCCATCACTAGCCTTTAAGTCTCCCCATCTCCCTTTGCCATTGGTTCCCTTCAGATGTTCAGGATCTGACTCTGCCATCGTGCTGGTTGTTCAGGGAGCCAGGATCATCTTCTGTGAGGAGGGATTAGAGGGGCAAGGGGAGGTTAGAGAGTACCGGAGCACAGCTTGCAAAACCACCCAACTTAGGGTTGCATGGCAGGAGGACGGAGGGAAATGCTGGGACAGTCCTGGAGGTTTTGACATGGCAGAAATTGCAGGAGCCCTCAGTGAACAGCTTTGTGGAAAGCTAAAGCAGAAGCGAAGGCGAGCAGCACAGAGTTCAGTAATAACCAGATGTTAACAAAATGAGGCACTTTTAATACTCCTAGAGGGGATTTCCACTCCAAGCAAGGTAGTTCATTTAACATTTGCCCTGAAAGAGATGTAAGAAGGTCTGAGAACGAGCCTCAGGAACACTTCCCTTCAGCCCTCAGAAAGCCTGCCTAATATTCCAAAAAGCCATCCTAATCCTGTCAGCAGAAATGCCTGAGAGATGGTAAGCCAGCTTTTCCCAGCACAGCAGACATAACACTGCAGTGCACAGAATAATTCTGGTTTGACCTAAAATTCTGTTCCCTTACATGTTCGTCATATTCTGCTACATATTTCTAAACTGCAAGTGCTCCTCAAAGACAGTGATAGGTTTACCCAACACAACACAGACTGGGGACCAGGTCTCAATCCATGTTAGCTGACATGCTAGAGACCAGCCCAGTCAATTTGGATGCAAATAAATTGATTTAAGCTGCTATCATACTCACACTCTATGTAATTAATGCAGATTCAGAAATTCATGTCCCTTCTGAGCACTGTTCATAGCCATTGTGTGAGTCTGTCAGAGACTGTGGTGACTGAACAGAAAGGTTTCAAGCAGACACACACCAGCTGTCCTAGACCTTAGTAACTTCACCAGTTACCAGAAGTGTAGCAATCTTTTAATATGTCAATATTAGTTTAAAATCTGCAGTGAGGTGTCACTGCAACATGGTGAATGATCTCCCTAAATTGATAATTATCCCTCCTGAATCTGGGAGAACAAGGGATGCCTCCCAGACTGCACGGTCCATGCCAGCAAGATGTGTTACAGCAATTCTGATAACCAAGGTAACAAACCCTGAGGTCCCTTTTCCCCCCTCCTGCCCAAGCC
Organism: Regulus satrapa; assembly: GCA_013396955.1. Lineage (NCBI taxonomy): Eukaryota > Metazoa > Chordata > Aves > Passeriformes > Regulidae > Regulus > Regulus satrapa. The sequence goes on along the minus strand of VWZN01011464.1, from coordinate 55,939 downwards.
ACTTATACTGGCAGCTGGTTACACCCCAGCAGGTCCTGTCTCAGAGAGAAACATGTCGTAGGAAGATGCTCAGGGAAGGGGTAGTCCTAAATAAATTCCCACTGCTTCAATCTTTGAAAGGACAGTAGAAGGGGAATGAGATGAACTTTGGGGTGCTGGGAGGTCCCAGCTTCCCCAAGGTGAAATACCAGCAATATGCCTGGCTACAGTCAGCCCTGTAGAACTTAATTTATTTCAGTTTTAGATGCTTGGCTTTTTGCCTTCATCTGAAACCAGCAACCAGAGCATGAAATGCTCACTTTCACATTCAGAGAAAGCCCAGTGTGCACTTCATATCACTTTTTCTTCCGTCCTATGTTTCTTGGTACAGACAAGAAATCAGAGTCAGCAAAGGGGTTAAAAACAAAGACAGCACCTACAGGTTCCAACAAATTTGATGAACTCCTTTTGCCTCTATTTTCTCCCTCTCCCAAGGGTGGTTTTTTTTCTTGCCACACTACACATCCAGCCCTCCTGGAATCCACAGGTAAAGTTCATCTGCCACAACAATGGGCTCAGACTCTTGGAGGCACAGTCACACCATCTATAAATAATAAAATTCCAAGCTGCTATAATCATGTTGTCAGCAATGAGTAATATGTTCTGCAAAAAAGGCCTAAGGAGGCTGCTGGAGTATGCTGAAGGTGGCTGCAAACTATCCTTCTGAGAATAGTTCCTTAACAGTTGGTAAAAATATCAACCAAAGAGTTACAGAAACACTCGCCACTATTTTCTTTGCCTTCTTAAAATTATGTTAATCATATTAGAATAGCCATACTGTGAGGATGTATTGTGAGGGCAGAATTCAAACTCTCCTCTCCAACACACACTCTCCAGACACCAGGGGTCCTATCAGCATTCTGAAAAGCTCATGTCAAGAAATTATGTGTCCCTGACTAAAAATTAGTTATTTAAGAGAGCTACTAAAAAATTGGGATCTCTGTCTTTAAATGCTTGACCCTGAGGCAGAAGAGGAGGTGGGGAGAGAAAGAAGGAGAGAGAATAAGATAATCACTTTAGATAACAACCTGAGTCATGGTAATAGCAGCCTAATTGCTATCCAAGTGCTTTCATCAGGAAACAGGCACACCTAGAGAGGCACCTGTGCAGAGCAAGATTAGATTTAAATGGAAGAAGGACAGAGATATAAAAGCACTTTCATCTGAGTATAGTGGAAAGTAAAAAATAGTTGTTCATGTAGAAACTGCCTGAAATCCAAGAGCTGCTTCAGATAATGGGAAGTGGCTGGTAGGTAATTAATATGAGAAACAGGCATGCTAAAGGGCTCAAAGTGAAATGGATATTTATATTTAGGCAGAGAAAAGAGAATAACCATATGTGAAGAAGAAGTGGCTGATGCTGTCTTTCCACAATAACCAGCTTCTTCAATGATTTGGACCTTTTTATAAAATAAAATTAGAAATGTCAGTCTGACAATAGAAAATAAGATCTTTCCTTGAAAGTCAGCATGACTAAGTGATTTTCTTGGAAGAAAGCTACCTGAGTATGGAATGGTTTGTAGTTGATTAATATCAAACATGACCTTCATATGCATGAGCCTGCTTTTGTACATGTGAGATTAGTTGTTCTTCCCCACTGCCGCTCTCTGAGCACCATCCCTGGCTCTGGCAGCAGTCCCCTGACACGGCAGCTGTGGGAGGTTCCCACTCAGGTTGGGGCAGAGCTCTTGGCCCCTGTTCTCCAGCTGCCCTCCCTCTTTCCTGCTTTGGTTCTGAGAAAGAGGATATGGTGGCCAGGTGCTGCTGCCCAGACGTCTGGGGGGGAAATGAAGATTGGGATTTCTGAGTAAGAGACAGTAAAATGTTTTGTTTGCACAGGACGAGGTCTGTGGAGTTGGGAGAGCTGAGTGCAAGAATCGACTGTGTCCTCTGATGAAGGAGCCAGATCTTTCAGCAAGGGTATTGATTTACGCATTCAGCTCTGCAAGTTGCTTTCCACTACATCTTTTGCAACTGAAACTCAGTGATGTGAATGTCAATAGGCATGAACAAAAGCCTCGTGTTTTGAAAAGCCTGAATCTGTATCTGAGGATATAAAAACGGTTACATTTTCATGCTTTTGCTCTCCTCTGGAAGTTATTTTCCAGGTTGTTGATAATGGATGTTGCCTGCAGAATGTGTGTGTGTGCCTAAGCATTACTATGATTCCCCTAAAAATAGACTCTCTTTTTTTTTTTTTTTTTTATTTGTAAATAGCACTTGATCACAGTCTAGAAATACTGCATGCCAGAAATTATCTGTCTTGAATTGCTAAATAAAGTATTTGGGTAGGCTGTTATGGCAACAGAGGTACACGCTCTGGATTTAAGCATCACAGGTTCTCATGGCAACTTTTTCTTTT
>VWZN01011464.1:29332-53471 GCA_013396955.1 Regulus satrapa | reverse complement strand
GAAAAAATGCTGAGCTAATCTAGTAATCTCTGGAAAAAGAGCAGCAACAGAATAAACTGACATGTTTATCACCTTACATTTGTTTTTGAAATATACATTAAAAACCTGCCTTAAATAAAATATATAAATAAATAAATCTGGAGGAAAAAAAGCACACAAAGGTCAAAACAACACTGTGGAAACAATAGGGGGAAATAATTTTATGAATATTTAGTACAAATTATATACTGATACTCAGAATTTCAACCAATGATGGATTGGCATTGTCAATATATTATACATTATGAACACTCATAATGTAGGTATTAACACTTGCCATGAGGCAGCTCTGGCTATTGCTCTTTCTTCTTTTTTAAGACTTGGTGAAATTTTAGAAAGTAGGACCTCCTATCAGAAATACAACAAGTTTCAATGACCTTGACCTATGATACAGCAATCCTAACAAAAGACGTGTTCAGCCATGGTGTCAAATGCTCTGTTTCAGCTTTCTCTCTGCATTCCAGGGCAATGGTCACATTCATTCAATGGACTTTGGAGTAGGCCTTTTTCTTCAGCATGCAATTCTCATAGCAAAGGTCAATTTGCCTTCCTCTTCTCTCTTTATGACTACTGCTGTCCACATGACCCCTCCACAGTTCAGGTGGGTGAGCATCTGGCAAAGGTGGTGTCTGTCTGTGTTCGCAGGTCCCCAGTGCTCATTGTGAGGGCTCAAGTCAGCGCAAAGCACACAGGTTTACACACACACCCCAGAGAAGGCTGTCTGTTGGGAAACAGTGCTTCACAAAAAGGGATGGTAACTCTTGAACAGGAAGACACCAATTAAATAATTAGGGTTAGCATAGAAAGAGATGTAGAGCATATATCCCTTAACATCTTTAAGGGCAAATGATAAAACCTTCTGTGTGGGATGTCCAAAGTAAAGCCCTTAAGGGCAGGGAGGTGTACTGGATGACATCCTAAATTCTGTGTTTCTGTGGCTGTGCCATCACTCTGCTTTCTTGTCCTCACATGAGTATAAGCCTGCACAAGCACAGACCCAGAGGTAGGATGGTAGATGCCAGAGAGAGGAAATTTGAAATGATATGTCAAATATGTGGGGCAGAAAGCAAATACCTGAGCACCTGGAAGAGTTTCATATGTTCTTAGTCATTTTTCTGCAAAACTTTTTTAATGTCTAAGGTTCATTAAAAACACTTAAAAGAAAAACAAAAAAAAAACCCCAAAAACCAACCAACCTTACTGATCCACAATAGGAGCTGCACAGCACAGGAGTACAGGTAGTTTTACTTATTAATATGTACTGAAAGATTTTATTTAAGTGGTGTATAGTAAATGCATTTTTATTAAGCAGAAAGTATCTTAAACTAAAAACTGACTTTGAAGAACATAAAAACTTTCTAACATTCAAGCACTAAGCATTGATGTGACTATATTGGGAAATATGCAGAGTAGGTGTGCTCATTTCTGAGGAAATCTTCCCACTGGCTATTTGTAAGAAGCGGCTAATGACAATGTCTTTGGCCTTGACAGTCTCCATGTTCCTCTCCCGTGATATCTGCATGCTGATTTGATCCACGTTAGTCATGATTAGCTCTGAGGCCAGGATCTGGGTGGGAGATGCCCTGTTTGCTGTGCTGTCCATGATGTACTGCTTGTACAGTTCCACCAGCTTCTGCTCCAGGTAGTCGTTCAGGGCGGAGTCGGAGAGGGGCCGCTGGTGGGGCCCTAGGCTGGCCAGCCGCCAGCACGACGAGTGCCCTTGGGCTGGCCTGCGGGTGCTGGCACTCGTGGGGGGAGCCTTCACAGACTCCATGGCAGGAGGAATCTCCGAGGACTCCAAGAAGGGGCCAATGCCACTGTCACAGGCAAAATCTGTCGTGACTGAGCTAATTGGCACGATGTAGTCCCCAGCTATATGCAAATCGTTGTAGTTCTTGCAAATGCTCTTGCAGGAAGGTGGGACCAGGTAGGAGACTTTTTTGGCCAGCTCCTCACAGACATGCGTAGCTGGAGGTGGCTCCCCTGTGGGCACTGGGTGCTGGACAGGTTGTGGGATATTGTCCTTCTGCCTTCTGCTGTGCTTGCTACCTCTAGAGCAGACTGAGGAAACGCACTTGCTGGCAGATCTGCATCTCTGAAGGAGGCTTTTTCCTTGTGCTTCACCCATGGAAGAGTAATTAATGGACCTCATTTCATATACCCCTTCACCAGGCAGACTCTTGTAGAGCTCAGGGTTAGGGTCTTCATAAAGGTAGGTGATTCTATGAAGGTAACCTTCCGACAGCATCCTCCTCCAAGAGAAAGGAAGCACCAGTAGACACAAAAATGATAGGAAGAAGTTAATTGCAAAAAGTTCATTTTAAACTCACTGAGCTGTGATTACACTCACCAGTCTGTTGCTAGCTGCAAAGACATGTCTCCAATTTGGACATGACCAAGAGTGTCTCTGCCTTACTAGGGGACTTGAGTTGGTGAGTGATCAGCCAGTGTCCCTGTTGTGCTCAATCTCACCAAAGCACATTCTGTATAAAATAACGTATGGCACATTCAATGCATCCAATGGCAAGTGAGTTGTAGAGAGAGCATTGAGAAGTCTTTTGTTGTGGAATAGCTTCTGTAATAATTTACACTTAAATACATCTAATTTTGCCCTGGAGTCCATTAAGAAGCCAGGGGTTTCCCCCTTGTTCTCATGATTTTAAGAAGCTAGGGTTTTCCCCCTTGTTCTCATATGATTTGAAGCCACTTTTGTTGTGTGTGGTTTGTCAGCTGCCTCTGAACTAAGATGATTTGAGATTCATATTGAGAGTATCACCCCTTCTGTTCCAGACTAATCAACAAGTGTAGGTGTGGTTCCTTTTTCATTAAAAAATCTCAGGCCATTAAATTTTCACTTTACACTTCTGCATTACCATCAGGATGGAATTGTCTCTACCTTTTACAAAATATCAGTGGAAAAAGCAAAACTTTTTGGAGGTATGATTCATCTGGCCTGGTTTAGACCTAATCAAAATGAATTGTGCCCCAGATTTGCTTATCACTCTCCAGTTGCTGTAAAAGGATATTAAACTATATCCTAGATATAGATATCTGCAGGGTACTTTTGAAGAGACAGATTTCAGTGCAATGCCTAGGAAAGTGTACATTTCAGAAGTACTCCAGCTTGCTCTTTCACTGTGGGATTAGTCGTACCACAGCTCTGGAATCAGTTTTCACTGCATTTCTGCAAAGGCACAGTTGGGTTCCAGAAGTCACTAACTCTCTCCACTCTCTGAGCAGGCAGCTCAGACCTAAAAGCTGCACAGAAACGTTAGTAATTAAAGACAGGATTTGCCAGCAAGCACACACATGCTGCCTATCAGTAAATGTTCTGCCCAAGCTTTAGCAGCTCCACTACCAAAAAAATTGTTTTAAATCCATCTATGTCTTTTTTTTTTTTCAGTAGACGTCAAGGATACAATCCATGGGAAAGATGTTCTAAATAAATTTTTTGGTCCAGCAAAGAGAAAGTAGGTTTAAAGTAAAAATAAATTATATTTTTTTTTTCTTTATGTACTACAAATTCTCTTTTCCAATAGTGGAGGAACTCGCATTATTTAGTAAAGTTTTCATGTGTCACAGTTGCTAGTGCAAAATGCTGCACTAATCATTGTAGTAAATCCTGTCTAAGCATGGTGACAGACTTTGTACAGATGTTAGGGAGGAGACAGTATGAAAAAAATACTTTCCTTGGGGAGAGGGAATCATTCCCACACTATAAAGAAGGTTGAAGAGAAAACTGAAGAGAAAATAACCTTCCTTCAAGCAGAAATATTAATGAGAATTAGATGTGTCCAAATACTTACTTTGGTGACCCTGGATTCTCTTTGTTGCTGCCAGTTGTGTGATATTTCCCACAGGCATTAACATTTAATTAAAAGTGACCTATTTACACAGAAGGGGGAAAAATAATGTTTGGGACTTTGGCAGTCCTTGCAGTATGCTGCTGTTGTCTTGCTTTGGCTTTTAGCTGTATTTAAGGTGCCCCCACAGAAATCTTAGCCAAATACTAGAGCTGCTCAGGTTATCAACTCTCTCTTCTGCTTCTGTTCCCCCCTTTTGCAAATTGTGTTCCCTTCCCCCTGCCATCCAGGGCCCAGCTGTCTTTATTGCAAAGTCACCATTAATTGTGGCTAGCTTGAATCTGCAAATATTATACATTTATTTGTATGTTATTTTAATCTGGATTCTGAGAAATTAGTGGAAATGTAACATATGGCCTGTCCACTGCTCGACCAACACAGGCAAAGGCAGTTGTGTTCAGGTAGCATGTGACACTTTGGTCTTTCCTGCTCCCCAGATGCAAGTTGTTTCTGCCATAAAGTGCTACATGAGGGAAATGAAACTGCTGGTTTCATTTCTTTGCACTGCATTCTTCTATGCTTATTTTAAGAGTGTTGGAGCTCACTGAGACAGGTGTGGCAACAAAACAATTGGCAAATTCAAAAATATTAGGGTCTCATTGTGCTCAGAGTCGTGTGTTCTGTTTAATGAGTTATAAGTTTACCCTCTGAAGCTGGCTCATCTGGCTCTTCCCAGCTCTGCAAGGAAATCTGATTAAAGTTTTCATAGGCAGTGATGAAAGCATGAATGCAAAACGGAGGTGTATGTATCTGTGGTGTTTCCTGTCCTAGTACTTGATACAATATATACCTCTGTCAAGTTATTATCCCATCATTCCAACAGTCATGCAATTGTGCCACCTTTAATTTTTGCATTTTAAATCTGATAAGGATTGCAGTTTTCATTAATTCTGCTTTCTTCTGCCTTTTCTCTTAATCCCCTCTTCATGCCACAGACACATATACACCAGGACTCCAAGGGCACTGAAAGTATATCTTATGTCTTTCAATATTTGGGTTTCATGCCCCTTAAAGCCAGATTTCACTTACATCTGCCTAAAAATAATTACATAACTTATTGTTGTACAAGGAAAACCAGTCCTTTCTACAATTATGATCTGATGCATTTTACCTGTAAGTAGAACAAAAAAAATTTTTCGTTGTGTTGCTATTGCCCTGGCAATGGGCACTGACTACATTCCATCTAAGACTAGTGGAGATAGAGGGAGAAGACTTTCTTAATTACAGTGTCTTTCCTATCTGACATAGTTTTTATTACAGTCAGATGATCTTAAAAACTCATATGTCTTGCTTGAGCTTTTTGTTCAGTTCTTCAGCAGAAGAAAAGCCTGAAGGCAGGATGAATATTTAAGGTCACATGGAGAATCCAGGGGTATTACCAGTGTGTGACAGCAAATTTGCTAGGTTGTAATGCTTGTAGACAGTGCCAATGTTTGCATAAAGACCTCTGATTACAGTCCAAGAGCAGGAAAACAGAATGGGAGTTCTTGGCTCAGGATAAGCAAAACATTTATGGAGAGCCTGAGAAATGTGCACAGAGAGTTATGATAAATTGTGTCTTGTTCAAAAACCTAAGCAAGATGAAAAGTTGCTAGAGAGAATGGAAGGAACATGGTGCCAGCTGGGATCATAGCTCATTGGTGAGAAGGACACTCTTCTGCATTGCAAAATGAGGGAATGGAACCTCACAGAAGAGAGAGAAGAGTTTGTGTTGGATATGTCTGGCTTTCAGATCCCTGACCAGGGCTCTGAATGGCATTAAAGTTGTGCTGCTGGGGATTGGGGCTTGACTCTTATCACAGGGTATACCTTGTGCTCTAGCTGATTTACCAGATGGGATCCCAGATGACAGTCTCCCTTGTCTTGAGGGAACTCAAATCTTATGGATCTGCCTGTAGTATTTTTTCCCGATTTTAAGAGACATCTTTCCAGACAGATCCCCTCAGTGAGATGTGGGATCCACCTCAAATTGCCAGACACACATGCAAGAGTCCTGGCAAGCAGGATAGTCTGTAGAGCAAGCTTACATGTGTTGCAGTACCCATATTTCACCTTACCCTGAGGCTAGTGTAGAACAGCTCCCAGGAAGCCTCAGCAAACGTGGGGAAACCAGGACTGTGAAGAAGGCAGTATAGTGAGCTGGGAACATGGGTAAGTGGAGCCTCTCCTTAATGCCTGAAACCTACAGATCTTTGGTATCTGAACCTCATTTGTCTTGATAAAGGTAATGCTGATGAGACCAAACTGTGTGGTGCGATGGACACATATTACAGGGAGACCTGCCCGGGCTGGAGAGTGGGCCAACAATAACAGCACCAGGTTTAACAAAGGCAAGTGACAGCTCCTGCACTGGATGGCACAACCAAAGAGCCCAGCACAGGAGCTGTGCCTGGGGAGCCTTGCTGGGAGGGACCTGGGGACCCTGGTGCACAGCAAGGTGACCCTGAGCCAGCAGAGCAGGGCTGCAGCCATGAGGAAAATCAGATCCTGGGCTGCACCCACGGGAACACAGCTGGCTGAGATAGAGATGGCATCTTCGCACTCAGCGTTTGCCAGGCTGCCCTGGAGCATCCTGCTCTGGTCACAAAAAATTCAAACAAGATGAGGACAGTCTGGAGAGGGTCCAATGGAGGGCCAAGAAGATAATAAAAAGGCTGGAAAAGCTGCCTTGTGAGGAAAGTTTGAAAGAGTTAGGACTCTTCTCCCTGGAGAAGAGAAGACCAGGGAAGGGGACAGCTCATCATAGCATTCCAGTATCTGCAGCTGCAAAGAAGACAGAGGCTCTCCCTTCACAAGCATGGAGAAGACAAGTGGCAATGAGCAGAAGTTGCAGTGGAATAGAATCACAGAATCACATAGGTTAGAAAAGGCCTCTGAGATCATTAAGTCCAACCCTTAACCCAGCACCACCATGTTTACTACTAAACCATGTCCTCTGGTGCCATATCCACCTGTTTTTTTGAATGCTCCCAGGAATAAGAGGGAAGAGGTTTCATATCAATGGGAGAAGGGAATTTTTTACACTGAGAACAATCAATGACTGGAACTTCCCAGGAAACATGGTGGAGTCCCCTTCGCTGAATGTTTTCATGGGATGGGATTAGACAAGGTTCTACTTAATCTCATCTAGGCTTCCGTCTCATGAAAAGTTGTACCAGGTGATAACTGGTGCTTATGCTTTTGCTTCTCTCTGACTATGACTCTACAATAGCAATGGCTGCTGTTTGATGTAGGAGTGGCTCACTTTGCCCACAGCAGAGGAGAAGATGAATAGCCAAGGGGTGGTTTTGCACAAACATCCAAATGTACCCACCACATTTGTCACTTCCTCTCCCTGCTGCTGCTACTGATCTGAGGCCCACAGAGCTGCACCATGGGGCTCTTTCAGTCGTCATGAACTAAAGCACTATTGTCCCCTCCCCACAGCTCTCATCACTCTGATCTTTTGGTCTTCCAACAGGAGAAAATATTAGCCCTGTTCTTCTTCTTTAGTCACACATCAGCATTTGAAGCAATGCAGAAAAGTTCAAGTACCTCACCCATGGGGGAATGTGGGCTCATTTGAGAGGAACAAATAGGTTTGAGAGGATGATAATGCTGTATATGAAGAGTACGAAGGAGTCCGCTGGAAGGACAGGCTAAAGAAAGCAAGACAGGAGAGACATCTTCCCCAAGAAGTCTAATATACTGGCAAATGCTCTTGTTATACAAATGTCTACTGGTTTTTGATCATTCCAAATGGATGGCAATGATTTTCAGGAGCATTCCAATTCTTTAATTTAGAAACAAATACATTCTCAGTGTATTTTTGAATGCTGTTGTATCTTGAAGTTGAATGTTGAGGGTGGGGACATGCGTCCATAAAAATAGAGTGAAAACTGGATGTTGGTAAATATAGCTTATTGTTCCCCACCCAAGTTTGTTTTATCAGCTCATGTTCCTTGAAATATCATACAGACCAAGCCTGATTCATAATTTTCCATACTTTTCTTCATCATCTATACCTATACAAAGTTGGTTTAGGACCCCATCAATCTGGTTGGATAGCATTTTACATCTCATATCCACAGCTGTAAGCAACAGTGTGAAATCTGAGGCAGAAAAGCATCAGGCTCCACATTCATAAGGAAGACTTGACTACATAATATATCTACCCTGTGTTTTTATAATTTTCTTCCTGGGGTGGAAATAATTTCATGTCCCTGGATGTCTGTGTTAATTTGAAGAAGTTGTTAGCTGTTATGACTAAAGGACATGTACTGCAACATTTTGAATCTAAGCATTTGAAGCAAGGAAGCAATAAATCCACGTGAACTCTTACAGAAGATAATACACTTTCTAGAAATGAAAAGAATAAATGGTAAAGCAAGAAAGACAGAAAAGGCTGAAGGTGTTTTCCAGAAGTAGTGAAGGAAATGGTCCACAAAAAGGCATTGAAATGTTAGTCACATTTGCTGTAGAGCATAAAAAAGAGGGGAGAGGAGGCATGTTATGCATGTATACCCTTGTCAAGCTGTGAATTTGCAGCAAACCAAGGAATTCACTGAGAATTGGGAAAATGCAATCATAAAGTTTTTTTGTAATTTTTAGCATCATGATGTTTTCTTTTTATGAACTTTTTAAAAATATGATGACCATATTCATCTATGTTGGTGCCTATTTTTATTTATAATCTAAAAATAGAGTACACCAGTTGGAGGACATTACTTAGACAGCATAGTAACATGCACAAAAATTTCAATAACAATATCTTAATTACGATAAAAGCAACACAGATAGTAAGGCTCACTTTAGAAATATTCTCAAACACCTGTTTAGTCTTATTTTATAGAAATCTTTAGAAGCATCAGAGGAAAAAATTTGTTTTTGTTTTGAAGCCTCAGTACATCCACAGTTGGTCATGGTTGTGAAGATGGCATCTCAGAAATGTTCTCATCACTTCTTAAGGAGCAGAAGCTGCCGGTGGACAGGCTGAGACTGCAAACAGATATGCATTGAAAACAGAAAAGATGCATCCTCCTTTTACCAGCTATCAGCTGTGGTGCCACACAAACAAAACCAAGCCACTTTGATAAGCAAGGGCAACATTTTCATAAATTTATATAATGCACAGTATATTTTAGTTCTTACCTCCAAAGATACAGCAGCTGACCAGGTACAGAAAAATTGATGTCTTCTAACTAGTTTGAAATTTCCTGTAAGTCTTCCCTACCCCAAAATGCAATGTGGTTTGTTTTTTTTAAATTACACTTCTAAGATAACATCTGTTTTACTTCTAATCCTCTATAGCAAAGAAGTATAGAAAGAAAGTCCCTTAGGAGATAAGGGGGTTTTATAACTGACTGAACTGCAACATGCTGAACTTGCTTCCTCTTTTATGTCCAAATGAAACTTCATTGTGAAACTCTGTACTGTTAAAATAGCTGATTGCAACACACTCAGTCCAGGCAGATGGACTGTTCTAAGAAAAAAAGCCCCGGCTCAGAACAATCTGAGAGAAACTTCATCTGCTGTGAGCTTACAGTGCACCCCGTCTCAGACATCACTGTCCTTTTATCTGACACACTGAGAGACATCTTGACATGTCAAGACTGTTATGCCAAATAGGTTGGAAGAGTGAGGTGCCAAAGCAGAAATGCACAGCAGGCCTACTTTGTTGTCTGCAGACCCTTGTACGTATGATTTTCCACCAAGCAGCACAGCACAGATGCTTTCTCAGGTTTTGCTTTGGAAAACTTGACAACGCTTGTCAGGAAAAAAGTTAGACCTGAAAGTTAGTCCTCGTCAGCACCATACCTGGGAAGTTTGTCTTAGTAGGGGCAGCGGATGAAAATACCTGGGACAAGCAGGAATTCATCCTCCAAGCATGAGGTGTGCAAACAGTGAACATGGCTTTGAGATTGGTGCTGGAATATTCCTTAAGGGCAGAAGACAAATACTGTTTGAAACAAATAACTGGACTGTTTGAATTGATCCCAATAGGACACAGAGAATTTGCTTTAAAAGGCATCATTATGTATCCATTCATTGTAATAATTAGAGAAATATAGTAGAAATATTTTTTAATTCTCATTGAATTTTAACTTCCTCATTCAGTACCATCTGTTTTTCTCAGAAGTCTCCAACTCCACCAGCCAGAAACAATACTTCTATTAATGTAATTTTCCTAAATAGTCACTATGATGCAACATATGATTGTGACTAATATCAAAGACTTCTTCCAAAGTCTTCTTACACATAGGCATGAAAAAAGTGTAAGTCTGTCCCTACCTACACACTTGTAGCTAATTCATGCAAGAGTTTAACAAGCAATATTCTACTCAGTCATATGCCATGCTAGGATCAACGTCATCTAAACAGCACAAAAACTGGACAACACTCAGGTTAATGCAAGTCTCATCAGGTATCTTTGCTGTAAAAGTTCTCCCTATGGAAACAAAGCTACTGTTGTAACAGACCAACTCTTTTATGCTTAACATTAACATTAATATTAACATTTTAAAAATTTTTTCTCTGATCTCTAATTTTTGCTATGGACCAATCTCTGGCCTTGTCACATTTATACTGGCCCAACACATTTTTTCCATGTTTCCTTGCCTCGATGAAATGTATCGAGGGAAGCAAGAAATAAATCACTGTGAGGTTTTATATTTTCTATAGATCCAGAGAGCTCTATATTCACAGAAGCTCAATATTTCTTGTTAGACTGACAGAAAAAAGCTTTGGTAGTATAAAAAAGCAACCTGTAAAGGTCCTCAGGGAGCTTTCAAAATATTTTTAAAATAATCTAAATCCTTGCAAAACCAGGAAGATATAACTAGACAGATATTTTAAAGTAAAAGTGCTTCTACTGCCAGAATACCACAGCTATCCAGAACCACTGTAAGATCAATCGACTATCATAGGTTTACCTAAGTATTGATTTAAGATTTATCTTCAGGCACCTAGATTTGGATAAGTGACCTTTTTTGTCATGCTTGTGGAATGTTTTTGGTTCTCTAGAGGAACTCAAACATTGTCTGCCTTACTGCACAGTAGTTTTGTGTACCTATGGAAGGGAGATGTAAAACCGTAATTTCTGGTCACTGAAATTGCGCATTAACATCGTGGCAGCCTAGGCTTTCAGGACACCCACTTATTCTAGTGACTTTTCCACATTCACTCCTGACCTTGGAAGAATTAGAGTTCCTATAGGAATTTTTGCCATGTGGTTTATAAACTGCTCTGAGTGCAGCACTCTGAGGGCCGGATCCAGATCGGAATGAGCTGGGTACAGCAGAGCAGCACCCGGTCCCTTTTGCAAAGATCCCCATGTGTGCTGTGCCTCCCATGCCCAGTGAAACAGATGTGACAGAAAAGAAAGCTTCAGCACCTAAGGGAATCTTTCAGTCACTCTCTTCATCTGTAAATGTAACTCAGATTGTCTGAGGCCATGCCAAATTATTTTTGTTAGTGTAATTCTACTACAGCAAACCCAATGCAATCCCTATCCACCCTGGATAAAAAATAAAATAAAAAAAAAAAAAAAAAAAAAAAAAACCCCAAAACATTTCAAGCAAATTACCATGTTTCCTTCTCTACTACACTAATCTACTCACAAAGAATTTTCTTCAGGGAATTGCTTTAATTTTGATCCTAAGTAGTTCTGATTCGTAGTTTTTTATTTCAGTTCAAGAGTTTCTCTTCAAGACAAATGTGCCAGTTGTTTGCCCTCACTCTGCTTTGGTTGGCCTCTGCTTAGCCTGGGCCTGTTTGGTTAGAGAGTGCAAAGGCAGCTGCCTATCATTTCCAGGTTAAATGTTTATAATCTAGAAATTATAAACTGGGATCTTTTAGTAAGACAATATTCCACTGCTTTTTGTTAAATTTAATAGTAGGAATAAGTGCATAAAATAAATCAATTTTCCTGTACATATACTCAAGCAGGTATGTACACAATAATTTCTCTCTGGTTATCAAACTATTTTAGCTCTTTTCTTATCTGATATGTCTATAGCTTTAACAATGAATTTTGAAATTTACAAGGTTAAAGATACTACTCTGAGATTGTTACCTTGTTTATAAGTACTTTGTGCAATAGGAAATAGGGGATATTTTTAAACCTCTTGATCTTTGGAAGGAAAGATTTTATTGGAAGGAGATAAGCATGTTATCCAGTTCTCCATCATAAAAAACCAATAATGAATTATTTATATTCCTTACAGCAGGAAAATCAGGTCTATTTCAAGCTTTCCAGTATATGTGGAAGTTTACCTTGACTTGAGGTGAAAACTCAGTTTAAAGTGCATTAATTGCACGAGTATAATCAATTATTTGAATAAATCAGCAGTCTTTAAACAAGGTAGAACCTCTATCATACACAGTCTTCTTTCTTCTTCCTTCATTGCTGGTAGTAGAAAATAGACCAGTAGAATTTTCTAGGTAAAATGTGAGGATTCCCATCTTCCAAATAAGTTCCAGGCAAGTCTGGTTTTGAGATATCTCAGGCCAAAGGGAGTCTCCTGGATTAACTGCTCCAGCCCTTTACCTGCTGTGTGGAAAAAACATGGTTGTGACATTGTTCTCTTGGCTATGTATTTCCAAGGAGGAAAAAAAGACCACAGGTGCACAGAGAGCCCTCCCATTCTAGGAAAGAAGAAAGTTCTGGGGCCCGCACGTATTTGCTGTTTCCAGCTGCCTATGCCAGTGATTGCCCATGCAGCAATGAGAAGTCTGGCTGTCCTTGTGGCCCAGAGCCTTAACTCCAGGAGCTCAAAAGGAGCACAGCACCTTCCATACAGTTATATCCACCAAGCTCTGCACCTGCAGTAGGATACCTCAAAATGAAGTAATTGTTTCATCACACAAAAGTGAGCACTAAATCTTTTAGTTAAATACAAGGCATTTGTACTTCAAGTACAAATAGGGTAATAATAGGGAACATTTGCTGCTTTTCATGCTCCTTCTAGTCCATTAAATATACAATTTATTCCTATGTTAAATTTTCTTTCTCCTTTGTAGATCACATAAATATTTAGTTTTATGCAGACATCTCTACAGGTTCAATCTATGTGCAAATCAAGAAAACAAAAGCAAGGCCTCTGATTTTAAGCAAATTGTAAGCAAGAACATTTCACCCTCTGATAAAATATCCAAGGTCAAGGGGAGTTTGCTTTGGGAAGAGATAAAAGTACTGTATATAGTATATTGAAGCTGATCTACATTACATTCTCAGCACTAGTCTTTTGTAGTAACAAGTAGCCAATTAGTGAAGTCTTTTCAGCTCATGTTCTTTCCTACTCTCACTAATTGACATGAACTAGGAGACTGATCTTTTCACAGTTCAGAAATCTTTCCGTCTCAACCTCTCTTTATTTGTAACCCCTTACTTACCCTAAGTAGTCAAACTCTTCTACCCATATCCTTTTTTTTGAAAGGTCATAAATAATGCACTGCTGTATCCTGAACAAGGAAAATTATTCTATAAGTGATTCCACTGATGGCAGAGACTGAGGTTTCCATGCATAACCACACATGGACACATAAGCCTTTAAGCATGGTAGAGTGTGAATCACAAGCTGCCTGTAAAGCATCAGAAGGCAGCAGGCTGGCCCAGCTGCCCTCTTTCCATTGTCTGTGTCTGGCCAGAAGCCAAAATAATTTTTTTTTTTTTTTTGGCCTCCTAACTAGGACTATGATAACTTAAGAAATGGATGGTTTAAAACCAACAACCAAGAATATCTAAATCTAAATGCCACCTTCTTTTTAGCACCCTCAAGTAATAACATGCATAAAAGGTGACCTACAGTGTGCACATATATAGAAATATATCTATTGAAATCCTGAGGCACACCACAGATATTGTGTATGGCTTGCTCTGTGCTGCTGCCTGAAATACTCATGGGTCTGATGCATTTCAGTCAGCAGCAGAGAGGAGCCTGACTTTCAGCACACTGGGGAGAGTGCAAACCACAAGTACTCCTCAAGCAATGAAGTATATTATTTTCCAGCTCACCACCCAGCTCAGCAAAAGGCTTTACCAGCACCTATAACTCTCATGTTTGCACCTTCCAGATCTTGTTAGACAGTCTTCTGGGGTCAGTTTTTAAGCTTCCCAGGATGCACATATTAGTTCTGATCCTTTCACAGGATTTGTGAGGCCTCATCATTCCTTTAAAAGTCTATTTTTAGAGAGGAAGTATAGCAATTACTTTTTTTAAGGTGGGGGGAGGGTGATTTCTTGCTCAAGATGTATCATTCCTCTGTAAGTATTTAAATTTTCAAAATATATTCATATACACCAAGGGTTTGGTGGTTTATCTCAGTTTTCTATGTATTTAATGGGTTTCATACATTGAAAATGTATTTAAATGCTTGAAATTTACATAAATCATTTCATCACTGTTAAAAAAAAAAAATGAGCGTGCATAGCAAATAGAAGTGATGAAAATTAGTATTTCAGGTATCACACAAATGAAACAGCTACCCAAAATCCCTGAACCCAAGGCATCTCCTGCAGAATAAAAAAGGGCTTGAGTTCCTATGTTAGACCACTTCCTACCATAGGAATCCCCCAAGGTTTGTAACACTGCATTCTTGGCTTCACAAGTCTGAAACAACTATTCACACATGCTCACTTAATTAAGTAGAAGCTAATTGCTTCTGATAATTATCAGATAGAAACCACTGGATCACTGATAAAACTAACCAATAGGTTGCGAAGGAAATACTTTTGCTACCTCCATCTTTTATTGAAGGAATCTTTTTACATATGCAGTGTCTAAAGCAGGGACTCCAGCAGCCCACACCATCCTAAGGAGAGTGCAGCAAAGCTGAAGTGTCTTTACCAATTTTGACAGAGCTTGACTTTCTTTTCACAATATTCTTTTTCTGCTTTCTTGCCTCTGGGTGAGCTTGTGATTCCCTTCTCAGCATGTCTTTAAATCTAATAAACTCTAAACCTCAGCAAATCCCAGCTGAAAAGAGGAGGAGCTTGTTCTTTCACCTGGCTGCACCTTGAGGACAAGGAAAACTATTCATCTCTGTGGGAAAAGTACACGACAGTATTTGCAGTTTTCTTTCTGGCTTTCTGCCAGATTCCTACTGCAGCTACACACACCCTCTTGGATAAAACAGGATATTCTTATGAAAGAACTGGTTAATTATATTATAAATGTTTCAAATGTCATTTCCAAGAACAATGAAGATTGCCTGAAAGACTACCTACCTGTTCAAAATCATGTCATATGATACATACCCTAATTCCAATGCTTGCATTGGGTCTTTGTTAAAAATAAATCATGCATCCAGCTGCTAATGTACTTCTTGGTTCAGTGACAACTACTCACTGGTGTTCAGGCTTTACAATCAGGCAAAGAGCTTTTCTCTGTAAAACAGGACTAAGCAATAGATGAGAGCTTTCTTTTTTAGTTTTGTTTTTTTTTAACTACACATTTGTGTAACAATAAAATTGAAGGTAGTCAGGCTATTAAGAAGGGATTGTTTTGTTTTGTTTGTTTTGTTTTGTTAGTGCATCAAAATGCCACAAAAATTTGCAGAAATCCAAGAAGTCTTACAGTAGTCTGTTTCTTTAAGTGCACTGGCACATGTCTATAATTTCTAGGTAGAGCCATCCTGTGATAATTGGGTGATTTTCATGGGGTTTTTCCTTAAGTACTGGCTCTTAATTTGACTCTGATTTTCACATTCCTCACTTTCTTACTCTTTCATCTTTCCAGCATTCAACATTTACAGCTATTCTAAATTCTGTCAGTAACATTCATTTGAAAATTTTGTCTGAAAGCAGCAACAGAATAAGCAATTGATCTGCTGAGTACTTTTAACAAAATAATGCTAGAAAACCCTCCTGCATTTTGGTCATGCAAACCAAAAGCTGTCACTGCCCACAGGGTTTTGGGTTTGGTTTTTTTTTGAGTTAGGTAATCCTGGGCAGCCACGCTATGAGTAAAAAAAAAGAGGAAAAGCAGAAAATGTGAGGGTCTGGAAGAAGTGTGGGCAAATCACTGGTTCCATCTGCTAAGAAACAAAGCTCAGCACAGTTTGCTTATCCAGGGGCATAAGACCTGCCAAAGGAAGTGAGAGGGAGGAATGTTATAATGGAAAACTTTCTGAAAAGCAGATTGAAAGCAAAGGGTCACTGAGGTGATTTTTTTGAAAGAGATGGTTGCTGGAAAGGGGCAGAAAAACATGAAATTGAACAATTAGACAGGCATGGAGACCCAGGGAAGCTTTTTCAGATGGAGGCTGCAACTGAGATTTTGCAAGGAAGACTGGTAGGAAAAGATTATTTAGTTACATGAATAAGAGGAAAAAATTTCAGAAAAATTAATTCAGAGTAGTTTCTAAAGAAAACAAACATGTTAACTCAGTGAGTTAGTGAAAAGTGTGTATTTGGTGTGGTACTTAAGGGATTTATAGAAGTATATGCATATTCAGGAAGACTGAAAAATACAATACAAATAGAACAAATTTCTTTACAAATAAGATAGAGCATTTAAAATTTAAATTAAGAACCAGCAATGTGTCATTGTAGAAAGAAGGCCAATATTATCTTGTGCTGCATTAGGCAGAGCACTGCCTATAGTCTGAGAGAACTGATCCTTACACTCTGCTCCAGCCTTGAAGATACTCAAAACCAAATGGACACCATCCTGAGCAACCTGCTCTCACACACTCATCTTTGAGCAGGTATTTGGACCAGAGGATCTTCACAGGTGCCTTCCTGCCTCAGCTGATCTGTGATCCTAAATAGGAAGAAGGTAGAAAATACAGCATTTGGTACAACAGTCAACAAATATTTCTCTGCAAATGTTTCTTGCTACTGCAGCATAAAAGAGCATTGACATGTGAATACAGTACAATGAAATACACAAATATGTGTGACTGTAAGCACAATAACACAATAGACAAGAGCTAGATCTAAAACTAGACAAAGAGGAAGCAGAATAACCACAAAAGAGGAAAACAGAAACTAAAGGTAAAGAAAGTTTTTTTCCTCAAAACAACATTTGATATTTGAGAATTGGGGCTATATTTGCAACCCTGTCAAAATCCTCTGTTTCCAGATGAGATCTGTAAATATTACATGACTAAGTTTCTCAACTAGTAAAATCACTTACAAGGAAGTGTGGGCTTGCATAACACCTTCAGGGAAACAAGACAATCTCTTGGATTTGATTACACAAAAGAAAAAAATTCAAGTGATTTCAGTAACCACTAAGCAAATCACCAAAGACAATGGCCACAAGCCAAATAATTACATTTCCATAGTTAAAGGTATGAATACTGGCATGAAGAATCCCAAAAGAGCAGAGAAGTTTCTGAAAACCAGTAAGAGGCAGGAAACATAGATCAGGACAATGTGGATGACTCCTAAGTCAGTATTAAGGAATGTTTGTATCTTGCTGGGCATTACAGAAATGTAAAAAAGTAAGCCTATAATGTCAAGTGAAATTGGTTTGTTTTTTTAGTTTTTTGCATTTTTTTCATTAAATTATCTTTTATTTTGTGTTAGATAGTTGGCATCTTTAATGACTTGGTAAAGCTATTGGTAAAGGGAAGAACAATATAAATCATCAGAAATTAGAGATGCTTAGTATCTGTGCCATTTCTTTTTTTCTTTTTTTTTTTTTACCTCACATCATATTAAGCTACACAAACATCATTATTTACAACACAGAAATTGTAAACTAAGAATTATAATGACCTATCAGATATCTGTATCATCATCAAACTCAAGAGCCATCCATGCTAAGTCAGAGAGAGCAAAATAAAATAATAGAAAAGGTATATAAAATGATTAAACATACCATACATACTGATAAGGAGCACTTATAAAGCATAATTCACATTTTGGTATGGCTTTACTATTACCAGTAGATGGGAAATATTTCCCAATATCCTTGACTCACCCATGTGCGATACATGACACAATCAATTTCCATGAAAATTTGTATCCAGCCTTTTACTAGAACAGTACTTTGAACCCCATATTATTATGCCTCGGCAAAATTCAGGATTAAGGCTGCTCACTGTCAAAGCAGGTTGTTTAGCACCCACAGACTGCAGAGAAAAGTGGGCATATTATTGACAAAATTCTCTTGAGTTTGGCCCTGAGGAGCTCCAAAGTACAACTGCTAAGGTAAACAGTCCTAGTCTCTGATGACTACCCTAAAGGGTTGGGCTTTTTATTTTCCTAAAGTGTTTGAATCCCTGAAGTCATTCTAAAGAGAAGTCTGCACTATGGGGCCATATCTCCACATCTCCCCAGTTACATCCCACAGCTTCTTTGCAGACCCAGCTGTACCTTCAGCAGGCAGCACAAGCTCTCCTAAAGAGCAGAGGCTGCTTGGTCACTGCCTTTCAGTTGTGGTTAGGAGACGATGGAGAAGAGACAATTTCAGCCATTCTGTTGTTGGCTTTGCTGCCAAGCAATGTGACCTCTGGGATGAACTGAGCAGGTCTGACCAGCTCTGCACAGCATTGATGGGCACCACTTCTCATCAACTCTCTGGGTTCTTAGAGCAGCCCAGGCAAAACTACCAGTACCTTGATTCACAGCCCTGGCAGCTAGGGAGGGCAGGAGAGGGGAGGAGAAGCAAAGTTACCCTTTTACTGTTTTAAGTGTTAAATTGAATTACTTATAATTATAACATACCTCTTACATGGTGGAATGTTTCTTAATGCAATAAACACCAACCCAACAGGAGGAAAAATGGGTATCTTTGTAGAGCAGGAGGGAAGGAGCTTTATCCTGTCTTCTAAAAAAAATGTATTCTTTTTCTTTTTTTACCTGAAGCCTAGAAAGAATAATTCTTTTACCTTTTTTTTCTGTGTTTTTTCCTTAATTCTCCAGCCCTCAGGCCCACAGAATATTATCAGGCTCCAGGTGACATCATGCATGTTTAAAGGCACAAAGGTGAGAAGGAATATTTGGGCCAGTTAAGATTTGAACCAATGAGATACAACTTAATTTATGAGATTTGCTAAGAAATTGACACTCCACCTTTGAACTTCTTCTGTTGCAGAACACAGCCCAGTTCCTCATTCTTTGCCTTCTAAGGTAAATGAACTGAGCATTGCCTGTAAACGTGTAAAATGAACTTTCCACATCTGGTGAATTTCCCGATAATCAAGACAGGCTGGGAACTTGAACCAACAAATGAGGGGCAGGGCAACTGTGGAATAAGTACAGCATCCACTCACCTAGAGCTCTAGGTGTAGAAGAATGTGCCATATTCAAGGAAAGTATCATCTCACCTTTCTTCCACAACAGCCTCTTTCTCAGTGAGTGATTATGTGTCAGATTTCCTTGGGAGGTTGATTGTTCAGAGTTTACCTCATGAGGGCTTTTTACATAGCCAAAAGATAGTGTGCCATTCTTAAATCCTCCCTCTCCTGCCTACAAAGCTCCCAGGAGAAATGTGCTTTGTTAGCTGGGACCTCCTGTTTTACATACAGTCTCAGCTGTCAACATTTTTTTAAAGTTAAACCTTCTGCTGATGTGTATAAGGAAAATAGAATTTCAGCCACAGAGGAGCTCTGTGTTTTATATCAGGCTTCTAGTTATTACAAAATTTTAAAGAGGAAGAGGTGAAAAGAAAACAAGAATCAGTATTTTTGGAGAAGATACAGAAAAAAAATCTTTCATTTGAATGTTGTGTCCTCTGATAACTTTAGGCATAGCATAACTGAATGTCTAGGCCAAAAACAGATGGTGTTTTCAACCTTAGAAGGGGGTGATGGGGGAACTTGCTAAGTTCCCTCCCAACCAAAACTATTTTATGAAAATAATGGCATTGAACTATTAGAAAGTCACTTACTACTTTATGCTATTTGATATCTATTGTGGTGTTATTTTAATGCAATATCTGGAATTATTATATTATACTGTCCTGGGTTGATACTGAATTGTATCCCCATTCATCTGTTTAGCCCAGAAATAAGTTTTGCACCTTTAAAACTGGATCTGAAAGTGAAGGGAGGAGAAGGTGAAGCGGAGGAATGTCTGAGGTGGTTATTTCCAAAACATAAAGATAAGGGTGTTCAGCTTTCCTCACACACAGCCTGTGTGTTTGCAGTGCAGACAGCGGCCAAAAGCTCTCCTTTGCTGTTAGTTTTTGGCTAGCTGAGGCAGAGAGCTTTTCCAGACTGTGAGGTTGGTTTTTTTTTCCTTTTTTCCTGGAGCTGTTCGAACCTGCTGTGGACTAAAATCCCAGAAGAGCACCAGGAGCTCACACCTGTGGGCCACTGGGGCCTGGCCAGGGCCATGGCATTTTCCAGCCCCAGAGGGACGGATAAAGGCTGAGAGAGTCGAGCTGCAGCCCATGGAGGGGTGGCTCTGGATTGGTCATCTCTTGGAGAGGTGAGAGGTTTTGTTCTTTAGTATTGTTCATTTTTTGTGCTGGGAAGTGCTTTGCCTGCTAAATAAACAGTTTTTTTCCACTTCTCTCCAAGGAGGTCTTGTTCCCGAACCAGCTGGGGGAGGGGACTGCTTGGGTCCACTTTCCAGAGAGATCCCATTCAGAGATTCTCTCACAAATTTACCCTAAAGCAGGACATACACAAAACTTTATCTCAGTTCTGATTTCATATATATATAGAAGACATTTACTCAATCATATGTTTTATTGTATCTATGTGTATTAATTACAATGATTTTGTGTACAGACCATTTATTTTCAAAGTTCACATCATGCATTAATAGAACTGTATTTCTCTTTGTTTTATATGCTTCCAAGATTTCTAATACCCCCAGTTCTCTTTTCTTTTAGCAGATTCACATGCTCCACCATCTGAGAAGTCTGTACAAAATATACACCATGGATGTAGGTCTTTTCTTTTCACTCACACTTTTCATATTGTTTACAAAAGTACAGCAAACAATAAGCAAACAGTAAGCAAAGATAACAGAAAGAAACTCTTTCTTTATGCTAAAATTTTAATCTTGTTTCTTTCTTAAGTAAGCAGTGGTAAAGCAAAACAAACACACATATCAAGCCCATTTTCAGGCATCCAGAGGAGACAAGCGCATCTCCTTGTCTTCTTAAATTCACTGCAAAAGCTTCTTTTGACTGCAGGGGGAGCAAGAATTTTCCCAAAGTATTTTTAAAGCATTTAGCTGTGGTGCAGTCACTGTGCAGTGTTGCTCCCTAGCTAGCTAATTATTTCTCCACAGAACAGAAAGAATAAACTACATACATAGCATATGAAACACAGAGCAATGTGTTCCCTCAGGCTGACTCCCTGTAGAAACAAGTGTATAAAAGAGGCTAAAGTTAGTAATTTTATTTGATTGTATTATTATAATAAAAATATTTCATACAGAATGAACAGCCAGATACAAATTTACCTTGGAATAAGAGGAAATTTATGTCATTAGAAAGGTAAGTTTTCTACTTCTGCCACAAACAGATGAATTTTACCAGTGCTACACTGATGGTCATCATCTGAATGTGTAGCCTTATGATTTTATCTACGCCCCTATTCTCTTTTGTCCTAATATGCTCACTAAGCAGTATACATGGACAAATCATTCTTTTGTAGTCATCAGAATCTTATTAAACTGCACAGAAGAATCAATGCAGCTTCTAGAAGTTAACGTGCTCACAGGGATGACTCAGAAATAAGGAAGCTGGAACAGTTTCCACTCCAGGTCTAACTCTGCCCCTAAGGATCTTCTGTTCCTGCAGAAGAGCACTGTAACCTGGAAAGAACCAAACACTATGAGTAAGCTCTTCTGATAATGGACCAAGAGCATTATTGCAATTATAAATTGACAAGAAGAAGCTCCTACGTGAAGATTGACATACATTCTGTTAACTAACCACTGATAGGTAGATTGAAACGTCAGAGGCTCTGGAATATGAGGAGATAAGATGACTGCAGTGTGCTGCAGTTATCAGAAACTCACCTCAGGAAATCCAAGTAGGAAACTATGTTTTGAGGTATAATAAAGAAAAACAGGAGCCCGCTGTTGGGAAACAATTCAGACAGTGTATCAATTCAACATAATTTGACCATGTATAGAACTCCACAATTATGCACTGAAATAGCTGTGATAGCAGAGATGGAGCCATCTTCAAGTTGTAAATATAAGCCTGTAACAAATACCTCCTGCTGCACAAGTGTCTGTGCTTTAGAATCCAGAATGCAAACCTGAGCACTCAGCTTGCCTGCAATGCTCCCACTTGAGTGTTACCTTGAGGTCAGCCCAGGGAAAGACACCCCTCATCTTCACCTCTGCTCCAACATCCTGCCCAGCAGGTTTGGCTGTAAACCAGCTGGGTCTGACAGAGGCAGGTGGTAACCCCAGCACTGCCCTGGGCTTCCAGGACTGACACAGGCCTACTGTCTGTGCTGCATCAGGACAGTATGGTCAGCAGTTCATCCTCACCTTCCAGGACTGGACCAGGAAGAGCTGAACTGCTCACTCTTTCAGACAAGCATCTTCTTTCTGTGTGTCGTGCTCCTCCACCAGTGCACCAGGAAAGTGCATTCTTTAGGTCAGCTTTCCTAAGTATTGCTTAAAATATGTAGTCTCAGCAGATGCTCAGAAAGCAAACAATAAATCATCAAAATGTCAAATTCTGTCTTTGAAGATCAGTCAACATATCAACTTTCTCTTTGGGTGACCGGGCTTGTTGCCTTAATGATATCCACTAGATATGTCATGGCTTTCTCATACTTTCCTCTTGATATTTTTGTGTTTACTTCACAAACTCAGTTACCCTCCACTACTGAAGAGCCCTTTTCTCTTGAGAAATTTCATTGATAGCTTCCTCTCTGTGTTTTGCTGGGAGTTTCTTTTAGTGGATTGCATCTGAGAGTTTCTTCTTTATAGAGCAGGATTGTTACTTTCTTTCTCCACAAGCACAGCTTTGAGGCTCTGCTTTGGCAACCACAGAAATAAATATAAGCAATATCTCCCAGATTCACTTCAAATCCAATTCAATTCTCAATACAAAAACAGCACGGCATCTTTTATGAACCTTGGTAAGACTGGTGTTCATTTCAGTGTCTCTGGTGAGGTATATTTTCCAGCTGTCATGGATTATGAATACTATTCCTCAATTTAGTATTCCCACTGTAAAGAAAACCACAAGAGACTCCCCTCCTTCACTCCAGCAAAGGAGACAAAAGACAGAGATTACAGGTTGAGGTTTACTGGAAACAGCAATGAGATAAGAAAATCAGCAGTAAAACAGCATTAATAACAAAAGCATACAAAATAGGGTGATTTACACACAAATGATATTCCAAGAGATCCATCTCCTCTATACCCTCCCACTAAGTAAAGTTATAGGCAGCAGTGAGATAGATGTCCCCTAGGTTTTCTCTTCCTAGGGCCAAGCAAACACGTCTCTCTCAGTGACTGTACATTTCTAGGAGTCCCCTCAGAACTCCACCATATTTTGCCTTCTGGTACAAGTGGAACATAAAGAATCTCCAGAAGAGCTCAGAGTGGTTGAGGTCTCCCTTCAGTTTTATGAGAGATAACCTTGTTTTGTGATGTAAAATTGGAAACATCAGTGTATTAAAGTTGTTCTCAAAAGCAGACAGTACAGTCTAGTCTTCATGATAATAATGCAGCCATTAACATCTCCAGAATTTCCTAATAGATGGCTAACGTTTGATTTGATGATATGGAGGCTGAAGGTCTGTCAGCAGCTGAGGCAATCTAAGAGGTTGCAGCTGCTGAATATTTCATGCTGTCCCCAGTCTCCTCCACATCATCTCCTACTTATTCTTAACCTTTCCCATGCTCCTTGCTGTGGTAAGCTCTGCTTTTCCACCAGCTCTGGCACTCATTACTGCAAGTGAGTCAATCCAGCTTCTTGGCAGAGAACAATCCGCTTTTATTTTGTCTGGGTATGTTTTCTGCCATATTAATGAGCTCAGAGGACTCAAGAAAGGATCCAATAAAAACCAGACCCCTTGCAAAACAAGCAGAAACAGCATGGCCAGGATCAGGATGGTAGTGGTAAAAAACATCATCCTTTAGAATCTGTGTGAGGCTAGATCTGCTTACCCTGTGGAATCCTGCCTCTGCCAGTTATTACCAGTTTATTCAGTCCTGTCTTCTCTGAGGGCAACAGGAATGCAGTTACTGATTCCTGAGAAAGGCAGTGGCCAAGGAAAGCAATGCCTTTGGACCTCAGAGAAAGCTGTGCTTTACCTCTGCTCTGCTAAGCACTTGCTGCATGACCATTGGCCTGTAATTTAGCTGCTCTAGGCCC
>VWZN01011464.1:0-24055 GCA_013396955.1 Regulus satrapa | reverse complement strand
GGGCTGGCGGGAGGGCTTCGCTCTCTCGGGTGTCTCGCCCCGAATGGAGTCAAATGGACGAGGTCCTCAGGCGCGGGGGAAACAGATCCGTGCGAGTTCGGTGACTGTGATTATTAGCTGGCGCTCAAACAATGCGATGACTCCTCTGTGTTCCCCGCTGAAATCTGCCCGGGGCCTGCTGGAGTGACTGCCACAGTTCCAGCCCTAATGTCTGCATCTTGGGCGCTGAAGGCATTCAGGTGGCTGAACCTGCACACCTTGAGAAACACTGATTTGTGTTTGAGGATAGGGGAATCGATGTATTAATCGTATATTTGACCATTTAGTTGAAGGATCTAGTTATTTCTATATTATGCAATAGACTAACTAATGTTGTAATGTGTGAAACTTATTATAGGTACTTCTGGCTTGCAAATCTCTACAAATGTACTGTTCACTAGTCAGTTAAGTCATGGTAGTTTGACTTAATTAAAGCTCTATGATAATTTCCTCCACAGAAGTGGAATAGAGATAATTACTAGATAAAAAACAATGCCAAATGTGCAAAGTATGAACAGGGAATATGAATGTTTTGGCTTACCCTTGCTTTCTTTGTTGGTTTGTTTTTGTTTTTGTTTTAATGCTTCCCCCATGCGAAATGTTCCTTCATGAAGCAGGAGACTAGAATATCTTCTTGACCTATGTTACCATTATTACTCAATATCACGACCTTCATGCGATTGTCAAATGACAAAACACAGCTCTGGGGGTGGAGAGAAACTTCAGACTGACAAACGACACCAGTGGGCTGTCTTGGATGTCAGTCAGGAGTCCTTTTTGGGAAGGAACTTGAAGAAGGACCTGGTAACACATGAAGATACATTCTATCTGCTTTTATGTATATGTCAAATTAACTTTTTTCTTATCCTAAATGGATAACACTCGTAGAAGTATAACTTAAGCTCTTTTTACAAGTATTTTTGCAAGTTACTCTTGGGAGGTATTTCTTACCCTACACATATTTGTCAATGGCTTTTATGCAGTTGGGCAGATTTTGCCTGTCTACAAGAGGACTCAGATGCTTCCTAATTTTTTCAAGAAGTAGATTGTGTCTGTCACTTTTAAATTCTTCTTGTATCTGTCTCAAGGTCTCTCAATAAATGTAAAAATACAGCATTGTCTTAAACTTGGCAGTGATCATGTCATTATGATAATAAAGTTACATGGGCTTGAGCAGTTAAGATATATGATCACTGAGTTAAATCAGAACACAGGAAAAGAAGAGGGAAAAATGTGGCAGAGATCTGCTACAACTCACCTCAGTCGTTCAGATAACAGCACATGGATCTGGAAAGTTCTTTGCTGGAAGGGGATTGCTGCATTTGGAAGAGAGATTCTGCCTTGAAATATTTAAAACCAGAATGTAATGTATTGTTGTCTGTGCCCAAATAATTTCCTTGGCGCTTGTCTTTTGCTTTTGGTTGTTTTGATTACATTTCTCACTGATCTCTCTGCAATTTTTTTTTTTTTTAAGCACAGTGTTTCCAACAGTTTTTGTCTTCGCCAAGTGACAAGTCAAAATCAACTTGCTGCTTACTTTGCACTTGTGCATTCAGTAGTTGAGTGCAACTGTTACCTAATGTTTTAAGTGGAAGACATACAATTTTGACCTTTTATTTGGTTATAGAGTTCTTCTGGGTGAAAAACTGCCTGGTCCAATGGGGTCAAAGAGTAGTGCCAGCAGTTCAGAGTGTAAATTTACAAATACACGTGGCAGATTTAGCAGTGGCCTCAATAGCAAGGGCTGATGCCTCATTGTATTCCCATCAGCAGCCATGGGTGTGGGTTGGGATGTTCTCTCAGATGGGGATGAAATTGACTGAAATTCCAGTTGCAGAAAAGGCCTGCTAGAGTATTCATAAACTTCAAGTTTAGCACTTGAGACAGAATGCTGAGAAGCTGCTTAGTGAAAAGAAGACACTCCTGCTGGACATCAAGTTGGGTATATGAGAGCAGTGAATCCTCCTGGAGCTGCTCATTAAGAAAAGCTCAGAAAGTAATTGTTGCCATCTGTGTAGCACTTAGGAGGCAGCATCTGGAACACGGTGTCTGATGTTGGACCAGGCAGAGGACAGGTGTTTGAAGAACTGGATTTCATCCAGCCAGAGGAATCCCTGTGCTGCAGCACAAGGCCGCGGAAGAGGGTTTGGGAGATCAGGAGCTCTTTCTTCACAAGAGAGACCAAGAGATGTCCTCAGCTATCTGACCACAGTTTGTGGAGAACACAGAGACAGCCTTTCCTCAGAGGTGCACAGGAAAAGACAGTGAGCAGTGAACACAAGCTGCAGCAAGTGAAATATCTAATAGACGTAAAAAAATAATGTTTCACTATGAGGGCTCTGGATCAGGGGCTGAGAAGGTGTGAGGAATTTCCATCTTTGCAGATACTCAGCGCCTGACTGAAAAAGAGCCTTAACAGCTTGGATTTAAATTTAGGCTTACCTGAGCAGCAAGTTAGGCTAGGTGAGTTTCCTGAGATTCAGAGTAAATTATCCTGTGCACAGACACAAGTTTTGCTTCTCCTGCTTGTGTGAATGAGGAGGCTGTATGAGCACAGAGGTTAAGGAAGCACCAGAACTCAGGTGCATTTCTGTTACTGTCGCTCCTTATTTACTCCTCTACTGAAATAACATGACCGTTGGGGAAAGAGAAAAACTTGACTGTATAACTAGCAAGAAGCAGTTGTAAATACAGTTTTCTCCCAAGCTCTTATCGCTTAAAATACAGTGTAGCTTCACTTTTAAATCCCATAATTGTAAGCACCTCCTAAATGCTGATGGAGATGAGTTCATCACAAGCCTTCTAAGTAAGGTAATTTCTAGGAGACTTGCTAAACTGTACTTACTCATAAATTCTAACTGAGCTACTCCTAGTTAAATACTAGAGAGGGAATGTTTGTTTGTCTCTTATCCTTGCCCCAGCTGGTTGATTTCATTGCAATTTCAGAACTCCAGCTCTGAGCTTGTTTTCCTGCAAAGCCATAACTGTTCCAGCTTGACAGAAACTCATGAAGATACAGCATAGAATAACAGAAATAGCTTTTCTGTCATCCGAGTTACATGACAAAGCTTGAGAGAGATGAAAAGTTATTTCTAAAATCTGTTTTCATTATTGTCTTTTCAGCTGTGCAGCTTTTTGCATCACTTCCATGAGCTTCATATTTTTGTTCATTCCTTGAAAATTGTTACAACTTATTGATATTATTTTTTCCACTAAGATAACAAAACATTAATGTAATACACAATAATGTGTAATAATATGTAACTGTACCCTTTCACCCCTGATGTGATGTATTATATTAAAGACGCTATAAAAAGCTTGAATTAAGTGATTGCTGTGCCCCTCTGCATGTTCACATGCAGGACACCTATGTAGGCCTTTCTTCTCTGCAGTCCTGAGACCCAAGGCTCAAGCTCTAATTCTCTGTTAGGAGTAGAGGGAGGATATTGTTTATTCCTTTTCTTGAATCTCTCAATAGAGAATCCAGTACCTATCTGGTGGCTTGCACTTTCATCTCTGTTCAAGACAGCTGTACAAGTCCAAATAGCCTAGACAATTCCTCGTGACTACTGTTGATAAAATTAGGGCAAAACTAACTTTGGCTTACACCGACAACTGAGAGATCAGTAGCATAAACTGAAATCAGTTCTTAATGAATATGAAAGGATTGAAGGCCTCTAGTCCCAGCAAATTAAAGAAATACACTTCAAACCTGTTTCAACAGGGATGTATTGACCTTCTCTGAATTATTTGTATTTACTGTCACTTGTTTTCTGTATCTTCACTGTCAAACAGGGAGTGTATAAGGATTTTTTTTTTTTTTTACAGCAGCAGGTGGTTTTTTGGAGGGAGTGGAAAGGGAAGGGTTTGATGTCCCATTTGTTCTATTTATTCCCTATGTTATTTATCATTTTGTAGGTTTAAGTGTAGTGACTCATATCTGGCATCTTTCCACATCTCAGAAATCTGTTTATCAGTGCAGAAGTCATAAAGCCATAGAATGATTTGGGTCAGAAGGATCTTAAAGATTACCTAGTTCCCCCTCCCGCCATAGGGAGGGACAGCTTCCACTAGACCAGAGTGCACAAGGCCCTGTCCAACCTGGCCTCAAACAGGAATTGCTCACAGTGGGACTTTCTAATCCCTTTGTCTGAAAAACAGGGAGTGTCTGCTGCTTTTGTTGAGAATGTGAGGAGCTTGTGGGTTTGTTTGTGATGGATTGGCAAAGTGTGTTTGCCTAGTTCTCTATGGAGATGAATATAATCTGTGCATTTACAGTGTTATTGCTTCCAGTGAAATTGTATTCCTATCGCAGTTTATTGCTGTCTGCAAGTCACACACTCCACATGACTTTGTTTAATTGAATCTGTACTTCCTGCTACCCATAACAATCCTTTGCATTACCTTCTGTTTCAAGAAATACTGAATGATAGCAGAAAAGAATGATCATGTACCTTTTTAAGCTTTAACATTTAAAAATTCTTTTCTGGGCAGTGAAGCTTTCAGTGTTTTCCAGAGTTTGTGCTGTTTTCATCCTTGGAGGTTTTCAAGACTTGCTTAGAAAAGTTCTTGAGCAACCTGATCTGATCTCATTGCTGATCCTGCTTTGAGCAGGAGGTTGTACTAGAGATCTCTCAAGGTCCCTTTCAGCCTGAATTATTCTGCAGTTCTAACATATGAGTAGAATGTTTCTAAACTTCTAACTTTCACTCTGAAGATACTGTTAAGATTCCGAAGAAACTGGAGAATCAGAACTTCATCTCCTTTTCATAAGAGTTGTTCTAATAGTTTCAGAGTAAAGTGTGCTGGGTAGATGATACCAAGAGTTTATGGATGAAGAGCTTTAAGAGAAATTCCTGAAATTTGTGGAATGAGAAAAGAGCATTAACAAGTATAGAAATTGTTCAGTCGTATCCTAGAGGGTGGATGGGTATAACTGAACTTTGTTTCTTTAACGTGTGAGCGGTTTCCCAATCTGGCTCAGCTCTGCTTGCCACAAAAAGGTAGGATGGTGTCCTACTGACACATTCTGCAGCTCCCTGAACCTGCTGCTAGATTTTACTTTCTAGGTCCCAGAATGTTCTTTGCACAAAAGGTTCTGTGTGGTGCTGGGGAGAAAGAGCCATTCCCACAGGATTGCCACCACTGCCCAGCCAGGCACTCCGGCTCACTCACTGAACATTTCAGTTGGATATTCCCCCACGTGTCCCTCAGCTTGGCCTCAGCAGAGATTGCTGTTGGGAACAGGCCACTGCTGGTTAATGAGAGTTGTTGTGCATTCCCTATGAGCTTCTACTGCAAGGCAGAACCTCTAACTTGTGATTCTTTAAGAACACCCATTGGCAGAGTCCTTGTGATTCTCTACTCTGCTGGTTTTTATTATGGTGCATCCAAATTTAAGTTACTTTCCTGCGTGTTCTCTTTTTTATTTTTTAATTTTTTTTAATGTGTTGTGCTGCTGCAGTGGCATTCTTTTATTGTCAGATTGTTCATGAGTTTTGTACTTGTAGTTTGTTTTGAAACAAAATGGGTTTTGCCTTGGTACTTTCTTCTTCTTCAGTTTGGTCCCTTTTATATTTTCTCAAGGATTTTCACTCTTCCTAAAAGTGAGCTAACCCAAGGAAACACACAGATAACTCCAGAAAAAGAGTGGCATAGCAAGAGCTAAAAAAAAAATGTTATTATCAATATAAGTAGGTATTTTACCGAGAGGTATTCTAAAATGCATCAGGATTTTAACTTCTAGATCCACCACAAGAAAAAATCTGGTTCTTTTCCAACCTTCCAAGGGGAAAAAAAATAAATAAATCAGCTAAAATTGACAGACTGACAGCAAAGTTTGCCAAAATAATCTTTGCCTACCTTAATTATAAAAGTGCACATATCTCAATCCTTTTTATATAGATATTTGGGTTTGTGATAGAAAATTACTGTTCATTGTCACATCACTGCATTTGTTCAAAAAAATAAATGTTAATTAGTGTTGCTTAAATGTTTGTGTTCATAGGAAATATGATTGTGTAATTCGTTTGCAGGTTTTTAATGCAGAAACAGCAGAGCTCTTGAGTCACCATCAAGTGGAAATAAAGCAAGAATTCCCTAGAGAAGGGTATGATTTATTTTTTTTAATTTCATTTGTGTACAGTTTGGTAGAGCTTATGTATTTTTATCTATGAGTCATGAAAACTGATGCTGATTAATAATTCTTAGTAGCACAGTAAGTGCTACAAAAGACTGGGCAGAAAAAATGCCATAAAATAGCTCCCACTGGGTGTCCAGAATGTGCCTGAGTTACAGAAATGAAAAGTCCTTGTTTGGCTCTGATCACTCATTTACATGTTTAAAGGTTGAAGTTTAAAACTGAAGTTCAAATGAGAGTTAACATCTCATTTAAGGTGGCCAAGCTAGTAATTTTTACATTTGAATCACAGTCTTCAGCTTGGTCCATAGAAATATCTTTGTTTGTTCTCTGAGGTTTTGTTTGTTCCTAACTGACCTACCATTTGCTTCAAGTACCCTCTGTATAGAATAAAGCAAAACAAAACTCTTTGGTTGTAGAGATGTAAAACATGTTTTGTAGCTATAATTGTATTAAAATGCTCAGCTTGTTTTTCAGACTACTATTCCTTTTTTTCTTTTATGTAATTTTATATTAACTGGTGTTTACTGTTTGTTAAAGATGGGTGGAACAAGATCCAAAGGAAATATTAAACTCTGTCTACGAATGTATGGAAAAGACCTGTGAGAAAATGAATCAACTGAACATAAACATCGCTAACATAAGAGGTACTTCTGGGTAGAGGGCTTTAACATGCTCATGGTTGAGCAATTCAGATACCATAGTTTTTAAGTCAAAACATAGAAAGGTGAATGCATGTCCCAGCCTCAAACAAAATGTTAAATTGTATTTGAAAGCAGTTTTTTGGGTTGGAATAATGAGAAAATAAAGTCCTTGTATATATTAGCAATGCAGAATCTACAAAGTAGATTTAACCTAATCTTGTAAAATCACAGAGATAATGATGAAGAAATTCTGAAATTTAATTTGGGAGTTTAATTCAGGAAAGCTGTTTTCCCTGTCAGTGTTGTTGCTGTCTCAGTTTGTGACCATAAAAGAGAGAGGTTTAGAGCATATAGGTTAATCAGCAAAGATGAGTTCTTAGAGGTAATTTCTGGATTATAACTTGAAAAAGTTGGAAGCTTTTTATTTCCCATTTACTTTCCTCTTCTCCTTACCTGTTCCTCCCTCCTCTCCCCTCTCCATTCCCTCCCTCACCCCCCCAAAAGGGGAAAACAAACCTTCTGAAAAGGATACTTTCTATTTTGTCCTGAAGCCATTGGAGTCACCAATCAGAGAGAAACAACAGTGGTTTGGGACAAGACAACTGGAGAACCTCTTTATAATGCTATTGGTAACTATGACGCTTTCTAAATATGCAATATAATAATATCAACATGTTCTGGAAAAAAGGCTTTTGTAGTTTCCTGTGCAGATCTGGTTGTGGCCTAGTCTGGTAATTTCTTGTGTTTTTTATATCTATGTTATAAGAAGTGGGTTTATATACACACCAGTGTAGTTTAAAAAACCTATTCCATAAAATTATTACTTAATAAATCACTTTATTGGTTTTCAAAAGAAACCCCCAATGTTCCTGAGGGGCTCCTGGCACAAAATGTTCTGACTTGCACCAATCACTTCCTTTGAAATTTTCAGGATGCTGTTGATTTAACTTTAAAGGAAAATCATGTTAAGTAGGTTGAATGAATACTTATTGATGACTTAATGAATGCTTATTAATACTCATACTTTTATTTTTTAACTTACCTTAGCTTTTCAGGTATTGACAGCTGAAAAATGGTAATTGTCTAGAATTGGATTTTTAGGTCATATCGAGTGCTAGATATAGTTTGGCATAGTATGACTGTAAAACCAGGACTCTTCTGCAGTCAAATATATCTACTTAACAGCTTTATCTTAAACCCAGCTGAACCTTGAAGACTCCATTATAGTCTTTTAGTTGAAAGTTTACACAGAAGTAGTAAATAATCAATTGGCTATTCTCTTTGTTTAGTCACAGTCATCTACTGGCAAGTAGCATTAGTCACTTGCTTATATTCTGATAAAGTATATATCCTATTTGTGGAGAATCCTGCTTCTTTCTCAATTTGTTCTTCTAAATCAAATTAATTTATTGAACTATTTTAATTTTTACAACAGTGCCTTTAAAATACAGAGGCAATACAATATTCTTTCAACTGCACTAAAAGATAAAAATAGACAGGAATTCACTGGGAAGAGATTTGGTTTCATAGAAGTGGGCTGAATATGTCACTTTTTGTGTATTAAATCACTTGACCAGTTAATTTTATTTTTATTTTTAGTGTGGCTTGACCTGAGAACCCAGTCAACAGTTGAACGACTTCTTAAAAGAATTCCAGGAAAAAACAAAACTTTTTCTAAGGTAGGAGATATTCCAGAACATTTGAATAGTAGCTGCTGCAATGTTTTGGATATATGTGGTTAAGATTCCTCAAAACCAAGTCAGTTGTGTCTTCAAGCTCCTTCTTAGTTTTTCAAATAATAAGGAAATGAGCATAAGACACCAATCTGAGACTAGAAAATGTTTAATTTCCTTAAAATAAATGTTTAACACTGTTAATTTGTCACTAGAGAATTTAAATGAGTAACAGTGAGACCTAGTCCTGTACTATCTAACCAATATTAAATAAACATTACATACAAAAATTAAGATCAACTAGGCAAAAAAATGGGAAATAATTTACTGGTATGAAATGTGTTATCCATTCTCATGCCTTAATATTTAAATCAATTGCATCCAATCTGAGAACTGGGAAGATCATTAATAAAGAGTAAATTCATTCTTTTGCTGTGAGCATATGTATAATAATTTGGAAACTAAATCCTTGCAAAAAGTATAATAATTGTTTGATTAATTTTGTCCTTTACTGATTGTTTTAGTATTATATATTTTTTTATATTAAATGTTTTCCTATTATATGAAACAGTTGTAAAAAAAAGTATAAATTTCTTGATTTTCTAGTTCTAGTAGAATGCAAATTTTGTCTTTCCTGTGTTGTCCTTCTCATTTTTGTTGTTGTTACTTATTGTCTAATCATATGGAGATACCCTAGATAAGACAGGCCTTCTGCAAACAACTTTTTCCACGTAGATGATCTTTGAACAGCTTGTAGATAAGCTTTGATCTTTGTCCACTATTGCACTGGTCATTTGATTTTGATAGTTTCAGAATTGTGTGTTGTATACTTAGTACTTATTTAAATAACAAGTTTGTGTAATTTCTCTCAGTTTTGTATCTATTTTTTTTCCATTACTACCACAATTTTTATATAAAACTACAGTATTATGAAAAAGATACTTGCATGGTGCTTAAATGATTTTAAAAAATTTTACAGTTTAAGACCGGTCTTCCACTTAGCACTTATTTTAGTGCAGTGAAACTTCGGTGGCTTTTGGATAATGTGGAAGAGATTAGGAAAGCAGTTGAGGATCGAAGAGCTATGTTTGGGACTGTTGATTCATGGCTTATATGGGTAGGTATTTGTGAATTTATTATCACTCCTTTTTACAATGAATTTCTGTATCATGCAAATCTCTGCTCAAGGGATACATAATGCCCACTGATGACACAATGATGTCTGTAGAAACCATTAAAGAAATTCCAATAAAGTTATTTGCAAGATGAACTTTTAATGTCCCTGTACCACTATATTTTTTCCTAGATGCTTATATTGAGTTCACCATTATAGTTTGCTATAAAACTTTGTTCACATTTTCAGAAAAGCCTTGGACTTCAGAAAGGTCTATTAGGTCTGCCTTTTTAGTTGTTGCAGAAATACCAGTGTTCCTAATCCCAAGTTGAAAACTTGGTGATTTTGAATATTTTTTTGTAATTTGTTGAAGTAATCCTATCTCTCTCCTCGATGAATGCTGTGATTTTTTGGTTCAGAGTTTGACAGGTGGACCGAATGGAGGCATTCACTGTACAGATGTCACCAATGCCAGTAGAACAATGTTGTTCAACATTCATTCCTTGGAATGGGATCCTGAGCTCTGCAAGTAAGATCAGTTTTTCAGTAATACTATTATTTTAATAGTTTCTAACTTGTTTAAAGAATCTCTCATCTAAACTAAGATTGGCAGGCACTGTTCTATTTACTGTTAATAACCCATGATTCATTTTTTTCCAGATTTCCGCTTTACAACGGTCTGGATTAACTAAAAGTAGCAGAATCTTTTTGTAGGTGGAGGCCTGGTTCCTGGAAAGAATTTTGCACTGTTGATTAGAGCATGATGCTAATAATGCTCAGGTTGTGGGTTCAATCCCTGTATGAGCCATTCACTGGAGATCCTTGTAGCTCCCTTCCAACTCAGAATATTGTGGCTTAAAAGTTTCCTTATTATTTAATCAAATTTGTACAGCAGCTGGAATGATAGTGTCTTTCTCTGTCTGAAATCTGAATTTACTAGCAAGTGTGTTATTAAGATATTGTTGGAAAAGGTATGAATTTCTATGTAAAAGAGTTGGATATATTCTCAAGTATTGAAATATATGCTGTTTTACTCCAAAATTCAGTGTCCACTGTAACAAGTGGAAAAACACATAGTTATAGATTAAAACCTAGAAACAAAAGCTCCTTTTATAGTTGCCTTTTTTCTTTGTAGATTAAACTTGTTTAAGAAAATAAATGCAAAATGCTTTCTGATTTAGTACTGACTGTATAATACGATTTATTTGTGTGTGTTCAGGTTCTTTGATATTCCTATGGAAATACTTCCAAGCGTACGAAGCTCCTCTGAGATTTATGGCCTGATGGTATGTTTTCTAGTATTTGTATGAAATTAATCTTGTAAAAATGTAACTGTATCCATTTGGATTTGACAGATTCCATAGATTAGGACTAATGGCTTTTTCTAGACCAGTATTGTTTGGTTTCTGATTAGTGTGCTGTTATCTAAGGCTATCTAATATCATAGGAAGTTGAGTGTTGGATTACTTTAATGGAGCACTAATTCTTCTGATACAGTGGCATCTAATTAATGAACTTCAAGATTGGATAAACTGGATGTTGTTATTGTTAAATAAGAGTATGTTACATGTGTTTTGTAGAGAAGACAAGTTACAAGATGGATTTTTAAAAATAGAACTCTAACTTCCCTAAAATTTAAATTTTTTTGCTAATGTTCTAATGGAAAAGCCACTAGAAATCATTGCTGATATTGCTTTATGTGAAGGCTGGATAAAAGCTGAAGAGTTGTATTAAGCTGAATAAGCAAGGTGAATGGAAAAAGATACTGCCTGACCACCAGAACAGAATTGTCCATCACTTTAAATGTGAACTTCTGTTTCTCTTCCCCTTTCTTTCCTTTTTTTTTTCTTTTTCTTCCTTTTGCTGGCTGTAGAAAATCTGTCCTAGCTGGGTAAGTAGAGGCTTCTGTTAGGCTGACCACCTAAATCTTACCCATTCTGCTCAGAAGCTGTGTATTTTCACTGGTTTAAGGATTAGAAAAAGTGCACTTTCTAGAACCAGTACATTTGCTGTGTGTTTCCAAATCTGAGATAATACAATTAGAGTTCTTGCCAAAATTATTTCCAAAATATTATATCAATGTATGTGTTTGTCTCAATTTCCACACTGTTGAATATTTCTTTTTATAGTGAGCTAAAAAATAGAACTATTGGCTAATGTATGTTAACTATAGCATTTTATAAATGAGAAAAACTGTGCATTCTGTCCAAAAATATTAATTCTATTGCAGCTAAACATCAGATTCATGTAGAACTTTTTACTGCATTTATAAACACAGTTATTTTAAATCCAGTTAATTAAAATGAGAACTAAAGAAAAAGAAATTCAGATTGGAAATACAATTGCATGGCTTTACTGAAAATTCATTTTCACAATTGCACAAAAAAAAAAGGTAGAAATTGTCAGGGAATTGTTAAATAATTAAATAAAAGATTCAGGATCACTAAGTTTGTACGTGACTGGGCAGAACTCAGTTTGTACTGAGTTGGGCAGAAATGTTGATCTGCTGGAGGGCAGGAAGGGTCTGTGGAGGACTCTGGACAGGCTGGAGCACTGGGCTGAGACGAGGTCTGTGAGGTTCAACAAGGCCAAGTGCCAGGTCCTGCCCTTGGGCCACGACCCCAGGCAGAGCTACAGGCTTGGGGAAGAGTGGCTGGAAAAGTGCCTGGAGGAAAAAGAGCTGGGGATGCTGTCAACAGCAGCTGGAAAGGAGCCAGGAGTGCCCGGGGGGCCAGGAAGGCCAAAGGCACCTGGCCTGGATCAGCAATGGTGTGGCAACAGCACCAGGGCAGGGATTGTCCCCCTGCACTGGGCACTGGTGAGGGCACACCTCAAATCCTGTGTCCAGTCTTGGGCCCCTCACTACAGGAAAGGCATTGAGGGGCTGGAGCGAGCCCAGAGAGGGGCAGTGGAGCTGGGGCAGGGTCTGGAGCACAGGTCTGCTGAGGGGGAGCTGGGGGTGTTTGGCCTGGAGAAAAGGAGGCTCGGAATGGAAACTTATTGCTCTTTACAACTGCCTGAAAGGAGGCTGTAGCCAGGTGGAGGTCAGTCTCTTCTCTCAGGTAACAAGTGATAAAATAAGAACCTTCACAGTTTGTCAAATACTGGAACAGGCTGCCCAGAGGAGGGGTGGAGTCACTATCCCCAGAGGTACTTAAAAGATGTATAGATGTGGCACTTAGGGACATGGGTTAGTGGTGGACTTGGCAGTGCTGGGCTAACAGTTGGACATGATAATTTCCATGATAAAGACCATGGAAGTCTTTTCCAATTTAAATGATTTTATGATTCTGTAACAGGAACGTAACTGAAAAACTCTGGTAAAGTTTGGAAGAAAGCCTATATGAGACTTAAAATGCTCTATCTTAAAATCAGGCATCTACCTTTGCTTAGGATGTCACCACAGACATGCTTTTTTTTTCCCTAATCACTTTACTATTTTTCACTTTTGCATTTGACACCTGGCATTTACTGCATAGATTACACTGAACTGAATTTTCTGTATAGTATTATTTCAAGAAAATTTATGCTAGGAACTTTTGAGGCCAAGTAAAGTATATTTGTAAAATGTCTTGCTCTCCATTTCTTAGTAGTTTAGGGTGAGCTGCATTAAGGTGAAACAAGGTGTACACCTGAACTGAACCATGTTGCTTGTATGACCCTTCTTTGTTTTCCTTTGACCATTAGAGCTTATTTTTCATTGCCTTCAATTATAGTCATGGAAAGCTAACTCAGAGTTTTTCTTTCTTTTTTTACTAAACAGGAATCTGGAGCTTTGACAGGTGTACCAATTTCTGGGGTAAGTCCTACTACTTCAACTTAGGTTCTGGCATGACAACTTGGAACTGTATGAATGTAGCTTCACAGGGAAAAGCTTTAAAGATGAGTGAATCCTGCTATGAATTAAGTTTTTGTTTTCATTTCAGGTTAAACAGGAAGTAGATTTTTGAAGATTAATCACTATTTGACTTGATCTGTTATTATTAAGGTCTGGCTGTGGAAATACAAATAAGAGCTTTATTGCATATGTGTAGTGCTGTTGGAAACTTGGTATCTCTATGTAAATGAGTAACATTACAAAGTGGAAGGAAGCTCTGCTTCATATATAAGAAACATATATCCATAATTCACAAATGCAGGGCAGATTCTGAGCTTTTTCCAATAGCATGGATAAAGATAGTACATTTTAGTTTTTATTTCTTTAAATTGCTCACCATAAGTAGCACAACAGGTTTCATTGCAGCTTCTAACAGAGGGAGGAATAATAAAAAACATAGCTTTTCTCTTTAGGTTTTTCCTTACTTTCAATTATCTGTGGGCTACTAATAAATTATAGTCAAATATGTATTTGTGTGAGTACATTTGCTAAAGGA
This sequence comes from Regulus satrapa, assembly GCA_013396955.1. Lineage (NCBI taxonomy): Eukaryota > Metazoa > Chordata > Aves > Passeriformes > Regulidae > Regulus > Regulus satrapa. Next base: position 10,073 of record VWZN01011464.1, on the reverse strand, counting down.
AAAAAATCTCTCACTTTCAGTGCTTGGGTGACCAGCATGCTGCTCTTGTTGGGCAAATGTGTTTTAAAGATGGACAAGCAAAAAACACGTAAGTTATTAAGAAAGTATAAGATAAACACACTGCTCTGTTTTGAATTTAGTATTATGCTCTCTTTCAAGCAAGTGCCAAATTCTTTTGTAGTTAACGTGTAATTACAAATCTACCTCTTAAGTGTGTTGACCCACAAAGTAAACTGTGTCTTGACTTCTACAAAAAGTCATGAAGATATTAAAGTTAGAATACTCATGAGGTATATTTTGGAACACAGTCACTGTGAGGAAAATATCTATGTGACAGGTGGGTTTTCATTTTAACATTCTTCAAAGCACCGATTAAAACGGTTGCAGTGGCATTTAAATGGTGACCTGAGGTTAAGCAAATACAGGACAGTGAGTTAGATTGCAATAGACTTGAATGACACAGTTTTGCTAGATGGGAAAGGTCCATTTCAGTTGCAGTGCTTAGTTTTGCTTCTATGTCTAGCTCAGAGTAGAGAATTTTACATTTGCTTTTTCCTGTTTCTCAGTCTCTTAGTGTCCTTTGTTTAAAATAGCTGATCAGTTAAATCAGGCAACCGGTACAATCCAACAATCATTGGAGGAAAAGCTGTCTGCTGAAATGACTTACTGTTCCATTTACACCCAGGTGCTTAACTAAGCATGTAGGGACATACACAGTATGGGAGTTTCACAGTCTATCTTGTTTTAATTGGTTTCTGTTACTGCTTTGCTATTTCTTTTTCCAAATATAACTGAAGGTTGTCTCAGTACTGGTTTAAGCTATTAATTTTGAGGGGTTTAAAAACATAAGGAATATTTTTCTCGATAATAACTTCTTAGAGTAAGTTGGAGTGGTTTGTAGTATTTTGTACTCCTTATATTAAACTATATTCTTGTATGAGTATGTATGCACAGACATATATGATTTAGTCTACACATGGGAAACATACCATTTTTAGAAATTTTTGAAGGAGATATGTCTAAAGAAAACCCTCTTTGTGACAAGTTTCTTAAAATTTCCCCTTTAATATTGTGAAATATTTATTTTATGAGGTCACTCTCATAATCAGCTTAAATTGAAGTAGGTAAACACTGCCACCAAAGAAGAATTTACACTTGATTTTCAGCCATATCTCTCCTTGATTAAGTGTTAGACAAAAAATGAGAGGGGCAGGGGGAAGAGAGAGAAAGAAGGTGTGACCAGATTTTTCAGCTTCAGGCTGCATTAAAATCAACTTTTTGAGCACATTTTTGTGACCATTTAATGGTAGCAAAACCTTCAAGGGTCAGAAAGTGGTGTCTTGATTCTTCACAGGGGACTCAGGGATTGCAGTAACAGGTTATTCTTTAAACATTCTCTTTTTAACTTTGGTTTGTTTTCATGCTAGATACGGAACAGGCTGTTTCTTGCTGTGCAACACAGGTCAGAAGGTCAGTTATATTTTTGAGTTGTTTGTTTTTTTCACAATCTTTTTAAGTTCTGAAACACAACTGTATGTTAGCTATTCTTGGACTTATGAACAGCAATTATATTGCCAGACAAAGGGAAAAGCACATACTGAAATCTGAAAGAATAAAAGTAATAATTTTTTCAAGGTGTTTCTGGAAGACTCCATGTCCTATCTCCTTAAGTTTCCAAACAGAACTTTTCTTAACAAGTTTCTTGCTCTTCTCTTGTATATGTTTCTTCTTGTCACCCAGACAGGATTAAGTATTATGTTATGTAATAATGTGCTTTTTTCCTTGTCTCTTCTGCTTTATTTCTTCCCTTCATATTCTCTCATTATTTCTTTGTAGCTGAAGTTGAATAAATAGAACCAAAGTGTGGCTTCCTTCTCATTTACATCTCCCCCTAAAGACCTGCAATTCTTTTCTATAAGGAAGACAGAAACAGTGTCTTGTGGAAACAAGAATCAGCACCAGCAATCTGAGTGTTCTGTCTTAGGTGTTTATTTAGAGTGACTGATAATTTAAACTTTGCATATTTCATTTGAAGGTTTGGTCCCTTGTTTATTATAATTTGAATGCTTTTATTTAAATATTTTCTGCCTCTGTTCATGCTTTACCTTTTCTTTCTCCTTTCCCCATTTAGTCTGTGTTTTCTGAGCATGGACTTATAACCACAATAGCTTACAAAATGGGCAGAGACAAACCTGCTTTTTATGCACTAGAGGTAAGTTCAATAGTTTCTTCCTTTTTGCATTGCTACATGTTCTTATTTTCTTATTTTATCTGTTTTTTTTAATAGTATCTTCAGCTGCATGGAAGTAAAAATAGCTTAGTGTTATGTTTGAGTGCCTGAAGGCTTCTGTGGGGTTTTGGTTATCCCTGTCTCCAATCTGTATCATGTAATCTAATAAAAAATATTTCTTCATTGCATCATTTATACTTTCAGAGCTAGATGGCTAAAATATTTTTTCTGTTACTCAGTCTCTCAAATAAATACTATGAATAAAAAAAATACTTTTTTTAATACTGCATTGGTTTTAAAAAAGGAGGGAAGAGTATTAATGTTTCAGTTATTACCTCATAGTAAAAGTCATAGCTAAATGTTTTTATTTTTTCTAATGGATTTTACTTCTAACGTTTTAAAAATATGAATCAAATTTCTGGGAAGAAAATCCTCCAACAATTTAGCCTTTTTACCTCTTTGATTCAGGTACCTACTTACAGAATGTAGTTTCTCAGGCCTCCAACAAGTCTGAGGGCATCCGAATTGTGTAGAAAATTGTACTTATGTTTAAACGTCAGGGTTAATTGTTCTAAAGCTCTGCTTCTGAAGCACAGATCAACTGAGCACCTATTTGGTGCCAAAACTTTGGCACCAAAGTTTTGTTTAGAACGACAAAATTATTATTCTTCCATTTGTGCTGCATAATGTGCTAAGTATTGTAATATAATAACTACTCTCAAAACACGTACACTGAATGCTGGTATTGAACTTTTGTAGACAAACTGTGTTTTCTTGAATGCACAAAGACAACAGAGGATTTTCTTCACTGTGAGAGTAGTTTCTGGCTTATGATACTTTTTTAGCATGTAGGAGGGTGCGTTTGTTTCCTTTTCCTTCCCTGAGGAAAGTGAGTCTTGCATTTGCCATGACCTGGCAAACTGTGGGATTTTTATTTTGGGTGGGTGTGTGAGAGGTTTGTTTTATTTTTAACCCATATTCTTAAAGCAAGAACTGAAACTGTCTTGAGAGTGATTTAAATTCCTGCATGCTGAAACACCCTCACTTTGCTTCTTCTTCACCTCCAAGTCTTTAATGACATTGTCTGAAAACATGGCTTCAACAGAAGCTAGTGTGCTTTGTCCTATACCCATGCTAGAATCATGTACAATCTGCTGGTTGAGATGCTGCAGAGAGACAGAAAATGTGAATTCAGTCTTTAATCAGATTGGTATTTTGCAACTATAATGGCCAGCTGCTTGGAAAATACCCCTGCCCCTTCTAGCAGTGGCTTTGAATGAAAATATAAGGCTGCTACTGTTTTACTTGAAGCTTAGTCTACTGGACTTGGCTTCAGGGTTAGATGGGGGCCATCCCATCCATCTGTGATGTGATGTGATGAAGCCATTCAGGGCCATTGGCTCAGGCAACAGAGCAATTTTGCTGGCCAATGTAGAAGGGCATAAATTTTCTGTCTTTCCAATGCTTTTGTTTAGACTAGAAATAATTTGTCTTGTTTTTTTGAATCAAAACATAAAAATATTAATGTTTCAGGAAAATAAATACGAATCTACTGAACCTCATAACTGTGTATTCAGAAGACATAAATTAGAAAGACAAGAAGACTGCTTAGGAAATGTCATTGTAACTTCCCCTCGTGGAAAAAAGCATACAGTGTCCACCTTTTCTACCTGGAGTCTGTGAAACAGGCTGCCCTTTTTACATGGCAGTCTCCAGATGCCAAGAAACTTTGTGGTTTCATTGTGAGCATTCTTGGGAGTGCTTCAAGCTGTGACTGTCAGCCTGCAGGTGGAGGCCATGGCAGCCTCTCCTCTGCAGTCTTTTAAAAAGCAGCACAAAGCTACCTACCAGTTGTTGGCTCCTCATGGGGTGACTTTGCTTCCTTCAGGGATCTGTTGCCATAGCTGGGGCTGTTGTCCGTTGGCTGAGGGACAATCTGGGTATTGCGAAGACTTCACAGGAAGTTGGTGAGTATGGAGTTGTTCAGTTTTTTAAGTTTTCCAATGTCACTATGTCTCGATTGATGAATGAAAGCTCAAAATATATAAGTAAAGAAAAGCTGGAAGGTGCATATATTTTTCTGTGTTTAAACACAATAAAAATGTACTTTGCATCCATGAACTCACTGTTGTTGATACATGTATTTCATAGAGGCTATCAACAGTCTTGGAAAGGCTTTGTCATCTTTGACAAAAGATTGACAATTGCAATCTATACTTTTTAGTGGTTTCCTGGGAAGAAGATATTCAGGAAGATACTATACTTACAGAGTATCTCTTGGTTTTTATACAGTATTGAAGTTTCCAGAGCCAAGAGTATTTAAGTCTATATTACAGAAACCAGCATATATTTGATCCTAAACCTACATATTTTTGTCATAAACATGAGAACCTGAACATGAGACCCTGCAAGTGCGAATATTTATGTAGAAGTCTTCATATCCATTGAGTTAGGTATCTCAGTTTGCAAAGTTGCCTTTTAAAGGAGATGTGGAGGAGGGTAATCTGTTTTGGCCAAGAATGCAGTAATCCTCTAGCATTTGTGTTGCTGATGTTTTCTGATTCAGATGAACTGAAACAAGCTAGTTTGTAACATAAAAACTAGGAACATATCAAAATTTAGAAAATAAAAAATGTCAGACGCATGCAAGAGCAAAAATTTGAAAGTGACTGAGATTTATGATTAAAAAGCCATCCATTACACACTTGTAATGGATTGGCATCGTATGCATAGGTGGGGAAAATTAGAATTAATATTTTACATTAAACTTCAAAGATTTAGCAAAAAACTTAGAATATCAGTGTGTTTTTCTGAAATATCTTTAAAGTTCATACAGAAGAATATAAACTGCTGTCACATAATTTGCCATTTCTTGAGACACTACAGTACCTCTTCCCAAGTTTGTTCTCTTTGGAAGGCTTGAGTTTCAGGACCTTTAACCTTGTCAGTGCTGTTAAAGTCACATAGGAATTCGTCATCTTTTCCTGTTTCACTGAACTTGTCTTTCTTTCTGCCTCCACTCCTTTTGTAAGCTGAGTCTGTATGAAAGAATCATTTTAGAGACACTTTTTGAAAATGTTTTACTACTTCTTGCCTATACTGCTGTGTTTCTCTGATCAATGCAAACAGAAGAAATTTGCAAAAGCAAATAGAAAATGCTCCTTTCTTGTTACAGGAAAGAGCTGTTCATTAGCATTATCTCTTTTGTCATTCTAAATGTCTTATTATAATTTTTAAAATTAAAAATATTTTGGTATTAAGAAGTTCATATATCCACAGTTATTATTCTCATATCAAGAAACCTCAGATTTCCTTTTAGCTGGCCTTGGAATTAAATAAATAAGCTGACAATTTGGAACTTTAAGTCCATTTGAAATTAATAGGAATTTAGTTCTTAAGTCCCTTTGGTCTTGATCCAGTTTCACTTGCTTGCCTTGACTTAAATGCAAGTGTGACCTTTTGGACTGCTTTGAAGGTTTCATTCTTTACCTACATGATAGATAACACTTGAAAACCTCACAATATCTAGGTCAGAATATTGAGTATACAGTTTTGGGTTTCAGTTTTGATTTTAGCAAACGTTACAGCATTAGTTGTATTTTCTAGTTCTGTGCATGGCTGGATTATGTTTGTAGCTACCTAAGATATCCTGAATATTTTTCTTCATTAAATAATAACACTTTTAAATTCTGTTTTTAAGTGTTGGTATAGTTGTGAAAAGCAAAGTGTTTTGTCTGTGCATTAGAAAAACTGGCTGCAGATGTGGGAACTTCTTATGGCTGCTACTTTGTGCCAGCATTTTCAGGACTGTATGCACCATACTGGGAACCCAGTGCAAGGGGGTAAGGACCTGACTGAACACTGCATTTGCAGGGGAATTTAATCATTTTACAAATACCATTCCTTCCAGGTATGTGAAATTGTCCTTTTTGTTGCCTTGATGTGTCCGGATACATCATTCTCTATGGTATTTTCATGAGCTACTGTGTTTCTGTTCAAAACAGCAACTGTACTGGGAGAAAAGGAGTGATTAGCTAGCCCAGATATTAATCCTCTTCTCCTCTCCTTGTCCCCTTCCCCCCCCCAAAAAAAGTAGTTTGGGGCATCAGGGCAGGGAAAACAATTTCTGGTTTTGAAAGGGTTTTTATCTCACTAAAGTAAAAGAAATTTACTGCATTTCTGTGAACTGTCAGGCAACAAAAGTAGTAAAGGAGGAATTCTGTTCTGATTAGTGGTTTTGAGTTCAGTTTCAGGCTATGTAATTCCTTCCCGCTTTGCCTCCTTCCCCTCGTATTCAGCCTTCTTTCCAGTCTATTGAAAATTATTTTCTACTCCTTTTTTCCAGTCCCTTTCCTGGTAGTTCAGACTCAACCACCTGGTAATAGTTAAAACAATAGGTTTTCATTTATCTTTTCTGCTGTTGTGAGCTCGCCTACTGTTGTTGGAATCACAACATGCCATGGCAGTCATTGAAGCATAATAAATATAATTATAAAATAACTTTCCTAGAGTGGGAAAAGTCTTAAAGATTAACTTGTTCCCAAGGTTTCGAGTTGTTGCATCTTTAGAATTCGGGTGCTTCTTGTATATATCTTTTTCTTTAAGGAAAACGACAAATCTCTGAGTCAGATTTTTTTACAGCTTTTCATGTCAGGGTACATAACTTTTTAATGGTTCAAAACTGATCTTTGGAATGGTAGCAGTAAAAAATGTCCTTTAATATCTTTGAACTTGCATGTATCCAGCAGTATTTCTGTAGTACTGTGCTGTTCCTCAGCTATTGAAATAGAATAAAAGATGGTTATTTGCACTGCCATTCAGAGTGCATTGCTACAATTCAGCTTACTCATGGCTAGATGTAGCTCAATTCCTATACCCAAAAATCTCTTTGAAGGTTCATTAGCAACTAATGATCAGACTAGATCTGGAAATTATTTCAAACATTTAGAGAACAGCACTGACCCATATGGGCTTTTCCTTAAGGAGTGAAAGCATTTGAGGATTTATTAAAATTTAACAATAATTTATATTATTTTTAAAAGATAAATCAACCTCAGTCTTACTCTTTTTTCACCTTAAAGACAGACTAGAATTTGTGGGGGTGTTTGTGTGTGTGTACAGATGATTTATGGCAACTGTACTGATTGGACCCCAAAAGCACATTGTCAGGAAAATTAGAGAGTTTAGATTAAAGAAAAGCAAGCTTTTTAATATGAAAAAGTAGGCTTTATACAATGGAACTGAATGAGATTTGAATTAGAAGACCTAGGTGTGAAGTATAGGTTTATGTCTGATGAAGAAGAGTGTCCTAATTGGGTTTTTTCTCTTTTCAACAGTATCATTTGTGGCCTTACTCAGTTTACAAATAAAAACCACATCGCCTTTGCTGCACTAGAAGCAGTCTGCTTTCAAACACGAGAGGTAAAGGCAAATTGGGTCCTCAATTCATTGTAAATTAGTGTGATAACAGAACTGTAGCTCTTCAGGCAAAGAGGATATTTAGAAGATTTAAGGAAGATTAGTCATATGCTTTATATTGTACTTGGATGCTATTCTTGTCTTGTTGCTAATGTTGAAAAATTGCTCCTGTGGACTTAGCTAAAGTTGAGTGGTACATTTTTTTGGAGTGGTAATGTTGCTTTTTATCAGCATGTAAAATAAGGTGAACGTATTTTGTGAATATTTTGATGGGCAGAACATAGAATGTTCAAAATGGCAGGGCCGGTGACATAACGACAAAGTTTCATTAATGTAGAAAACTACACTTTGTGATCTGCTGTGACAGAGATGGCTCAGTGTTGCTTTTGGTACACAAGAACAAAGAAGGAGTTAAAGCAAGACAACAGCAAACATACCAAGGGAAATCTGGCTTCACTTCCTGCCTGTTCCATCCTTCACTGCCTCAGCTGGAATTCAGTAACAGCCAACCAAAATTTTCACAGAGGAAATGAATCCCCCAGCCAAATCAAAGGGGTTGGTATCAGTATGAGCATTGAATCTTTATATCACCATCTACTTCTCCCTGTGTTTCCAATCCCTTGATTCTTTGCAAATACAGGAGGAAATGAAATCCCTAGATCTTGCAGGATAACAGTCAAACCTTAATTTGAGTACATGAATTAAATTACCTGAATTATTATTTAAACATACTGATTTTAAAAATAGCAGCCTGCTCAAACCGTGTAAGATGAGGGAAGCAGTGTGCTGTTTCTGTAGTGACATAGAATAAAGTCCTCATTGAAGAAGACTGACAGAAATTTCACCCAGGCTTCTGCTTTTGAAGCTGTGCTGACAGCCTCTGAGTCCTCAGAAGGTTGTCAAGGAAATTTGAAGTAGCATTCTAATTTTCTAGTTCTTGTACTAGAAGTCAGGGTAAGATTACAGGCAACTGAACTGATTCATTGTCTGCTCCTCTTTCCTCGTCCATCCTCCCATCCATTCCCTCTCATGTGACAGCTCAGTGAACTTTCCAGCAGAAAATTATCCCTTTTTTTGCTGGGCTATTTTTCTGCTGGATTAATGACCTCAGCTGCCTCACAGAGGCATTCAGCAAATGTCAGAATGCAAGGCAGGGCATGTGGCTGGGAGAAGGAGAGAGGGAATAAAGCTGTCAGACTGAATGAGGGTGAAGCGCACTGTTTGAACAGATCTAACACTTCCCCATACTTTAGTCACTCTTATTTTATCACAATGACAGGACTGCCTCATCATGCACTCGACACTCTTAAATGAACAGATTAAATCCTGGCAACACAGGTAAAATATATGTATGTTTTCTAAAGATACATTATTAGTTCTGCCTTGTCAAAAACAAAGTTCTTTCAGTTCCAGTGAAAATAGAAGTCTTCAAGAAAACCCTCAAATGTCACCTTCATTGGAGTTCTTGCCTGTCTCTGACATTCACTCCTTCTGAGTACCTTGTTATCCAAAAAACTTCTTCCTTATATAGACAGATGACACTTTCTACATTTTTTCTTCCAGAAGGCGTTTTGGAAAAACAAGCAATTTTTCAGTTCTAAGAGCTGTACAATGCTGTCATTGGGCAAAATCTGCATGCTTGGATCCTTGCTCTTCATCCAACCTCCAAACAATAGGGATAGCAGCAGCATGACCATGATTTGGTTTTGTACCTTCGTCCTTTCCTGGCTTCTAGCATTCTTTTTATTATTTTAGTCTCTGCTGAGTGCATGCAGATCCAACATACTCTTACACAGTGGTAAACAAACTTAGAGCCTCCAATGGTGCAGATGTTCTGAATTGTAAAAAAGGCAGATAATATCACCTTAGACAAATGTAAAACTACGTATGTGAAGGGAATAAGTACTAGTATAATAATATATATAATAACTATATATATAGTACTGCACACTTTGTGCAAGGATCCTGGTTTCCAGTTTATTTCTAGTGCATTGAGCAGTGCAGGCCCATAAGCAGATGCTGCCACCATGAAAACTGACCTTACTCTTCTTACCTTGTGATTTTTAACCTGTATTTATCCCGGGCAGGTCCTTTCATTCCTTTAAAGATTCTTCTGGTAAGGGACCTTGCTGGCTTACTTTCTAGAAACTGCAAGAATCTCCTGGATAGATCATCTTTATGTAGTTTTCACTATCTTGCAAGCCTACAAATTTTTTGTTCTTTTTTAAATAGCACGTTGACTTTTCCTGGTAAATATTGTATTACTGGTACTTTGTAAGCTACAGAATGGGACAGAATGCATTGTAGTTTTGGTCTTTTTTTTTTTTTTTTTGTGGTCTATGTTGCTTTGTCATTTAAAGCTGAGAAAAACACACCTCTTTTTTATTTAAGTACACTGAAAAAATACAGAGAGAAAATAATTCTG
>VWZN01011440.1:0-13187 GCA_013396955.1 Regulus satrapa | reverse complement strand
AAATACATAGAAGAAGAAAAATAAGAATTAGAATTCTAAAACTACATAGACGTAATAGAAGTAGAAGTTGAAGTAGAAGAGAGATAAGAATAGAATATGAATAAGAATTTTAAAATATAGAAGACTAAGAGTAAGAATTTGCGTTTATAAATGCATAGAAGATTAGTTATAAGAAGAATTAGAATTTTAAAATACATCGAAGAGGAGTAAGAAGAAATATAGAAGAAGATTAATAATAAGAAGAATTTTAATTTTAGAATAAGTAGTAGAAAAAAAAAAGAATAGTAGTAAGAAGAAAGACTCTAGAAGAAGAGCAGTTAAGAAGATACTTAACTAATAAAAAATTGACTAATAATTTGTTGGTTTTACATATTTTATATTTACATTACACTCCATGATATTAAGACATGAAAATAGAGTCACACCAAGGGTCACAGAAGAGTGACAAATCCCACACAAGTGTTTGTATGGGATTTTCACCCATTTCTGCTGTCCACGGGAACAACCAAGTGTCTCCCTCCTCCCCTGCCCAACATCCAGCACAGAGTCCCCAGGCCAGCGCTCCTCTCTGCGGGAGCAGCAGGAGCGAACTTTGAGGACTTGTGCAGCCCTGAGGGAGAGCAAGGCAGGAATTCTCCTTTCTTTCCCACTCCAAAGGAGACTCCTGCAAAGGGCAAGGAATTGTTCTCGCTGCAGCTGTTCTGCGGGCTCCAGCCCACAGGAGAAGTGTGGGGGACGTCAGGTGTGGTCCCAGCTGCAGGTGGGCACTTCAAAGCAGCGCCAGGAGTGGGAACATTTGGGAGCAATGCGATGCTGCAGAAGCGCAGTGGATCTGTCTCCTCTCCGTCAGCGCGCTTGGAGGAGGTTCTGGATGAAGGGTGCCCGGCAGGGCATGGGATCAGGAGCAGCTCTGCTTTGGCTCCCTGGGGCTGCCGGGCAGGCTCGGCAAGGAGCGGAGCTTTGGGGCTCGTCTGCAGCGCGGAGCCCTCCGGGAGCTCCGCAGCCATCCCGGAGCCCGGCCCAGCGCTGATTGCTGCCCTGGGGGGCTGCGATTGGCTTCGGTGTGCCCAGGGAGAGCGGAGCGCAGGGAACCGATTGAAAACTTCGAGAAGATGACAACAAGGAGTGACAAAACTGTGTAAGTTTCTCCTAGCATCCTTTTTTGTCTCGGCCTCTGAGATCCTTCCCCAGTCAGGAAATAGAAGGCTGCTCTTGCTGGGATCTGAGTGAGGAGCTCAGCTCTGTGGCACTTTGTACCTGGGTTTTTTGTCTCTAGGGCTGAATCCTGTTCCACTGTCAGAAGGGCTGTTGGGAGGAGCTGTTTGTGTGGTTAACACACGAAGATGGAGAGAGGAGGAGGGTCCACAGTGCTGAGAGTGTGGGGACGACCTGAAGGGTGGGAGGCGCTGAGGGGAAGCTCCGGGGGATGCTCTGCTGAGGCTGGAGCATCACGGGGAGCAGGGCAGCTGCTGCTCTGCCTGCCCCTCCTACTCTCTTGGCTTTAGGAGATCACAAATCATTTGGATCTGAAGCAGCAACTGGAGGAAGATCCTTCTGAAAGACTCCTTAGCCTTTCGTGCAGGCAAACAGCAGGCTCTGACACGGTAAGGAAAAAGAATTCCAGGGAGATGTTCCTCTCCACTGCCTTTCTTCCAGCAGCAGCACTCCTGGCAGCTCTCTTTTCCCCAGCACGCTCTGTCCCTCTCTCCAGCCTTCCTTGCTGAGCCAGCTCACTCACCAATTTTCCTCACTTCCAGCATGCTTTTGCTTGGCTTTGTGACCAAACTGGGAGGTGGAATGGAAAAGTGGTTTTTCCCAAAGGGCTGGAGGCACTGCCCGCTTTCACTCTCTTCCCAGATTGGAACTTTAATTCATTCTGCTTTAGAAAACTTTGTGGAATTGTGAGATTATTGGCAGGGGAGGAGGTTGGGGTGAAATTGCTTTTAAAACCATTTTCCTTTTTATTGGTAACTGTTGTACAGTTCTGGAGCCTTGCTGAGAACTTTGTTAGAGCAGTTGTAACTCATCTTCACATTGACAGCCACTCTCAGCGATTATTCCTCAGGCAGTGACACAAGGAAGGACAAAGCCAGACAGTCTGGATTGTTCTCAAGGCTAAGAAAAGGGATTGGCCAGGAAATCAGTCCGTCCCTGGTGGAGCGTTAAGCACGTGCTCTGTGTTTGTACACCTAGAGCACAACAGCTACAATTTCAAATCAAGCCCCAAAACTCTGCAGTGGCCAGGGCAAGCTGTGAGAATTCCTCACACTGTACTTGGGCAATTCAAGAGCGATGAAATAGAGGGAGCTGAATTGGATTTTGTGGTGAGTTTAAGCGCTGTAGTCCTGCCTCAGGAGCTCCAAGCACAATTCTCGGTGTATCACAGTTCTATCAACACCATGCCTGGAATATTCTCGCCCATTTAGCTCAGTCTGCCTTTGGAAGCTGCACTGTGAATTAAACCCAGGGGTTGTGATTCCCCGGGAGAGAGCAGCTGCACTTGCTGGTGTCTGTGGTACCCTTAATTTATGATCTCTCTCCTGGGTAAGGACTGCTTTCTCCATTAGCACCTCCCTTAAAGGTCACCTTCCTGGCTGCTGCTTTCTCTCTGACATTTCTCCCCATGCAGCACACGGGGAGAAATTAAGTTTGCAGAAGTGACCTATGATAACATTTCTGAGATGATTCAAAACTAATCTGCCAGGAAATATTGGAATGTCAGTGTGCCAGTGAGATGAACAGTTGTCTTTCATGGAACGGGCTGCTCTGCTGAAGCGTCCCGCTAGCGATTGTCAGTGGATTAAACCTGCCCTGAAATCTGCCTTTGCCATTTACTGCCCAGAATGTTTGCACTCTTCAAAGCTTCCAGACCAACCACAGCATCCAGACCGAAATATATTGATTAAATAAGGAAAGGTGCTGAACGATGACATTTTTATTTTTGTGTATTTATTCATTATATAATCATTCATTGCTTAGTCCTGTCTTCTGTGTTTATCATTTATTATAGACATATTTATGTTTGTTTAGAATGAAATACATACATGTCACCGTGAGATAACAACCTCTTAAAGCAAACATGGCATACACAGTGGCCTCTTCACAAATAAGAGGCGCAAGGATGTTTTGAGAATTCTTCCTGAATTCTCACAGCAATCTCAAGGGCGTAGCTTGGGAATCTCTCTAACCAGGCTGTAACTGCAGCCACACGTCCACAATGCATAAAATATATAAAACTATATTTTTCGGAGCATTTTTGCATGACACTTTCAGTCCTGTCCCGTGTAGTTGCGCAAAGCACCTGACGAGACCTACTGAAAGCAAGATTCTTTCACACCTGTGGCTGCTTACGAGTTGAAATCTGGACTGGAACTCAAGTGCAGACAACTCCCAGTGGATTTCCCGTCCGTATTTAAACCAGCCGTGGCCGATGCGTCCATCCAGCGGCACCGCCAGCGCAGCCGCCGCGTCCCAAAGCCTCCGAGCGCCTTTCTGACACCCCCCGAGTTAATTTCACCTACAAACGGCCGCGGTGAGCTGGAATTGCTCTCTCCTTGCTCCTTTCCAGGCTCCGCGGGCTGCAGAGCCATGGCTGAGCGGGTGCTGGTGATCGGCAGCGGGGGCCGGGAGCACGCCCTGGCCTGGAAGCTGGCCCAGTCCCCACACGTCAAGCACGTGTTTGTGGCTCCTGGAAATGCAGGCACAGCTGAGAACGGGAAAATCTCCAATTCAGGTAAAAAGGGGGAAGAAAATCCCGCGCCGAGCGATCGGCACCGCAGCCCCTGAGACAGCTGGGCGGGCACCAGTTGCTCGTTTTTAGCCGATGCCACAAAGGATTGAAGGCGCAGATTTGTATTTTGTGTTTTGTTTCTGAATTTCAGAGCTGCCAAACACTCTGCTCTATCTATTTTTAGCCTTGCTGCTTAAGCTAGTGAGGCTGATGGGTGTTTTTACATCTCATCTCTTCCACTTCTGGGCTTGAATTCAGCGAGCAGTTCCAGTGAAATTTGAGCAAGGACGAGAGGGCTCAAAGTTCTTAATCCTGAATAAAAACACCTCTGTGTCTGCCCAGGCTGCTCAGTGAAATTTAGCTGCCTCATCGAATGCTTGGAGCAAATCTTTACTCACCTGTTGAAACTGAGTTTCTTTCTGAACCTTGAGGTTTATTTTTTAAAGTTGCTATGCTTGTGATGAGCAGCTTTTAGAAATGTGACTTGATTAGACGTAGTAAATAAAAGAGATTTAATCAGTTAGCAGATGTGTATGAAAAACAGTCGTGCAAATTTGAGTTGTTTTCAGTTCCTTTTGGATTCTGCTGTTATTACACTGATATTCCCCTTTGCCCTTGGTGGGCTCTTTCATTATTTTAATCACACTTTTAGGAGGATGGAAAAAAGGCATTCTCATCTCTTGTCTCTTATTTAGGCTTTACTGTCATCAGTTAATTATTTTTCCTTTTCAGCTGTACTGGTGAGCAATCACACCATCGTCACCCAGTTCTGCAAAGATCATAACATTGGGCTTGTGTTGGTTGGCCCAGAAGCTCTTCTGGCAGCTGGTAGGTTAATAAAATAATTAAATAAACTGAAGTTGACATTAAAAAAATTATAAATTATATTATAATATTAGAATATAATAAATGAATATAATATTATGTAAATGCATATATTATAATGTAATGTTATATAATATGTATAAATATAATATATAAATATAAGATGTAAAATAAAATATTTAATATATAATATATATTAAATATATATTATTATTATATATTTAATATATAATACAGCATATGGTTGACATGAAAAAAATCAGTAATATTTGCAGTTACTCTAAATGATTTCCAAAGATGAAATGCATCAAGTTGTGATATGCTTGTCATAGATTTGTAATTTTTCCCAGTGCCATCTGTTGGGCAGTGCTGCACAAGCACCCAAATATTAATTTCTCTTATTTATCCAATGTATAAGTGCTGCCAAACAGTTTTAAAATACTGGGTGGTACAATTTGACATATATACACAAACCATGCATCCTTTGCCCCATTCGATTCAATTTGCCTGGCAGATGAATATAAACCTTACAACCTGTAAAACCCCGTGGTTTTTAAAAATGGGGATGATTTTCATACCCTCATCTCATCCAAAAGACCCCTTTGTACAGGTTTGTGCATTGTTGGTCTTTCAGCCTCACGAGATTTCTTTACCCTGTACCAAAATCTCGACAGCAGATGTAGCCTGTTGATAGGAATATACCAATAATATATTATAATATTAGAGATATAAAATATTTTTTAATATATGTGGGATTCTGGCCCCTTGGCCACTGGGGGCCCTTGGGATACTCCCCTAGGCGAGGGAATCCCGTTTATCTCAGTTCTGTGTCAGGAAGAAGACTCCATACGCTGGTTATGCTCTCAATCTTCTTTTTTATTGACACATTATTGGAAATTCTGGCCCCGTCCTGAGCAGACTGATTGCACAGCTCCTCCCACCACCAGAAAGGCACAAAATGGCCCCGAGTTACGCAGCTCCATTATCTTTATAATAATTTTCACCCCATTAACAATAGAAACGTAAATTAATTCTCTATCTCAACCAGTTAAGATTTCTCGTCCAGCTGCGTAACCAGAACTGCCACCATCCCCTGACCAATGACTTTTGTGCTACCACCACTGCAGGATCTTGCAGAAGAGAAGGAGAAAGAAGCACTGCCCTCTTTCCTCCATCTTAAACCCATTTATAAAACACCCTAAACCAGATTTTTCTCACCCCAGTGACACACTACACTATTTCCTACCAGCTGTTTTACTCTTTTATAAATCCTGGTCTATCCAGTGGTAATTTGAAAGCCTCTCTATAAATGAGAGTCAAAACCAGCGTTTTTCTGGAGGTCAGGATCCCCAGAACAAACCGGGAAACGCTTCTCTGTTTCTGGATTCCTACATATATTTATATATAAAAATACATATTCCTTAATTTGGCAATCAAACCCTTTGCACACACCCGTGAAAAACGAGGTTCACTTCTCTGTTATAGTTTTAAGGTTTATTAATAAAATAAATAATAAGGAGTATAATAAGGCAAAAAGGCAGCTGGCTGGGTGTCTCTTCTGCAAAAAGAGCACATCTCAACGTAAGATACGTTTGGTTGAATGCATTGACTTGTTCCATATTCACACACCTTCATGCATTATTCAAGAACTCCCCCCTTCCCCAAATGGCACCGGTTTGTCCCCTCCTTTTGGTCATCAATTCTTCTCTCCAGCCTTTCTCTCTCCCTCTCTCTCTCGATAAGCTTTCTCTCAAGAATGTGAGAGATTTACTATTTAAAAAAAAACCCAAATCCTGTAAGGAAGATATTTAAGAACTAAACCATCACATTAACCTAGCCCTACACGTACTACTTTTCATTTTAACATCTGCGAGAAATAGCCCTTCCTAACGCACCTGAAGCTCTTCTCGTTTCGCTGGCAGGGATTGCGGACGACCTGCGGGCCGCGGGCGTGCGCTGCTTCGGGCCCTGCGCCAGGGCGGCGCGGTTGGCGTCCAGGAGCAGCTGCAGCAAAGCCTTCCTGCAGCGGCACGGCATGCCCACAGCGCGCTGGAGAGCCTGCAGCAGCCCGCAGGAGGCCTGCAGGTTCATCGCCAGGTACGGCCGCCGCGCCGCAGGGCAGCGGGGAGTGCGGGAGGGTGCAGCCCTGGAGTTGCTGCTGGAGCCCCTCTGGAGCTGGGCTGGCACAGCTGGAGAGGAGAAGCTNGGGGTGGGGATGGGTGGGATTGAAGATCCTTCTAACCCAACCCTTTTGTGATTCCATAATTCTATGAACTGCAGCGCGTTGATTTTTCTGTTCCCAGGTCCCAGCTCTTCTTCCTTTCCATCTGCTCCCTCAGGATGCTCAATAAGCCATTTAAAAGACAAAAAAATTGTAATGGAGAAAAATATTTTGACAAATCTTTCTGTTAGTTAAGGGCTAGGAATCATTTCTACCCAGGCAGATACCAGAAAAACACTTTCTGAGGATGGTTTGGAAAGTTCTGGTCAAATATTCGTAACTGAAGGAGAACAGTCTCATTTCTTTGCCTGAGGGTTGTGTTCCCAAACTCCTTGTCCTTGCTGGCAAGTGTTCCATGTGGGATAAACTCGTGGAACCTGCGGGGTTTTTTTTGAATAAACCCAACCTTTCCAGTGGTTTTGTTCTGCAAGAACACCCAGTTTATGCTGCTGCCACACGGAGACAAGGCCAACACCTTCTCTGTCAGCAGGTGCAAGGCTCCAAGAGGAAAATGGTCCCTGGTGTGCACAGCGAGACAGGAGAAGGGGCAGCCTTCAAACTGGGCTGAGGTTTAACCTAGCAGAGATCAGAGTGTGGAAAGGAGAGTGAGGTGTTCTTCCAGGAAACAGGAAATCCGTGTGCAGAATCAGCCCTCCAGAAAACCATTTTGTTTGGCCCTTCACAAGCCAGAGGGTGACTGGGTAGAGTTAAAATACATTCATTAACAGGGCGATGCTTTGTTCTTTTTTTAACTTCTGGGTTGAGTTTGCGTTTCAGAGCAAGTGGGGAAATTCTGGAGGTGCAGTGAAATCCTGGGAAATCCTGAATGCCCTGGAGGCAGCAGGGATGTGTGACCCCCTCTGCCCTTCCCTTAAAGCACAGACTTCCCTGCACGGGTGGTGCGGGCGCGGGGTCCGGCGGCCAGGAAAGAAGTGACCATTGCAGCCAGCAAGGAGGAGGCCTGCAGAGCTGTCCAGGAGATTATGCAGGTGGATAAATCCTTCCTTAATCCCTGCCAATCCAAGTCTTGGTGTTGTCTACTCTGGGAGCTGGTTTTTGGGGTTTTTTTTGGATAAACTTGTTCGTTCGACTCAAGAGTTCCCCTGGGTCTCCTCAGATTCCTCCTGTGTGTCCCAAGCAGAGCTGGGAGCTTTTGGGACTGAACTTCTGTTCCTCTGCCCCTCCAGTTTCCAATTTCTCCCAGGCCTGACAAGGAATATTTCAGTGTTGCCTCCCTATGTTCAAATGAAATTCCATTGGCTTTCCCCACTGGCATTCAAGCAAACTGGGAGTTCTCATATACACTGTGGGTTATTTTGTTAAAGGAAAATGAAGAGAGGATTTAGGTAGTGGATTCATGTCTGCTCACCGGGGATTTCTTTTGTTTTGTTCTTTACAGGACAGAGTGTTCGGAGAGATGGTTGTTATTGAAGAACTCCTTCAAGGGGAAGAACTTTCTGTATGTGATTTGTGGTGTGATGTTGTGCTTTTACACTTGGGCATTATTGCAGTGCTTCTGCATAAACACCCACGTTTTTTGTCTCAAATTTCAGAGGTTTTTTTAAATTTTGGTTTATTTGCACTTTGAGGAATACATATATTACATATACATGGCATGCAGTCTAAGGTATCTGTAGATTTTCCTTCTACATTAACATTGCATTTATAGTGGTTATTCTAGGGGGAAAATGGGGGTTTCTCCCTTAAAGTGACCCAAACCAGGTTCTTATGGACTGTGCCCTGGCAATTCTTGCTACATCTGTAACTTTGTGCTAATATTTAGTGCCTCTTTTAGGCTATTCACATGCCAGAGGACAGGCATGAGTCCCTGACACTCAAAACCTGGTTCATCAGAAGGGAATTGTAACGAGAGCCACCATTTCTCTTGGTAATTTAAACACAAGAAAGAAACAATTAATCCTTCAGGTCAATGGGCTTGTAGCAGAATCAATGGATCCCACTGGAGTCTGAGAAATTCTTCATTCCCAGGGTGCCCAGAGCAGCTGTGGCTGCCCCTGGGCAGTGCCCCAGGCCAGGCTGGAGCCTGGGGCTGGAGCAGCCTGGGGCACTGGGAGGTGTCCCTGCCCTGGCAGGGCTGGCCCAGGCTGAGCTGTGATATCCTCTGCACTCTGGGATTTGCAATTTCTCCATTTTGCAGCATTTTTGAGCCTCAGCCTGTGCCCGGCAGCGCTGTCCCTCGAGCCAGGCCGCTGCGGCGCTGTCCCAGCTGTCACGGCCTGGAAATAAAATAACAAAAAAAAACCAAACCAAACCAAGCTGGAAAGCTGGAAATCAAGACCGCGTGGCCGTGTGTGTCCCCGCAGTGCTCCTGTTTCACCGACGGCGTCACCGTGGCCTCCGTGCCCCTGGCTCAGCCCCACAAGCGGCTGCTGGACGGCGACCAGGGCCCCACCACGGCAGGGATGGGAGCCTATTGCCCCGTGCCTCAGGTACAGCCCCCTGCTCCCCTGGAGCTCTTCTGGAGCAAACAGGAGTAATCATCCTTTGGCCTTTCACCCTCGGGAGTTTTCGCTCTGTTTTACCTCTCCCATTATTGCCGTGTTTCCCTGCTCAGCGTCAGAAATCCCCGCGGAATTTCTCCGTGTGCCCTGAACATCCCTCGGGGCTCCTTGCTGGTTCTGAAAGCACTGCTCCAGCACGTTGGCAGCGGGGGTTTCTGCGGGGACAGAAAGGCTCTGACTGCCTTCAGCCCAGGTTGCCAGCCCCAGGCCTCCTTCAGAATGCCCCCAAACCACCTCAGGAGGCAGAGGAGCGAGAGTTGCAGCCCGAGGAAGGAGCAGGGCTTGGGCTGGGACAGCAGCAAACGGCTCAGGCAGCTCCTGAGCCCAGTGCTCCCAGCAGGGCCAGCAGATGCCACCACTGCCTCAGGGGCTTTGGTTTGCTTGCCAGGTTCCAGAAGCTCTTCTAGAGCAAATCAGGAGTGCGATCCTCCAGCACATCGTGGACAGCTTGAGACAAGAAGGAGCAGCCTATGTAGGTGAGTGAGCACCTGAAAACCAAGGCAAGCCCCTGTCCAGGTCACTTCCATTGCCAGAGGCTGCTTCTGGATTCCAGATGGTATTTGTTTAAAGAATCCCCCAGCAGCAGCTCATTTTTCATGCAGTGTTAAGCCTCGCTCATTTGGCTCACATTTTTTTGTTTGGGAGAGAACTTTGGCCTTTTCTCCTTTGAGACACCATGATTTTATTAAATATTTTTAAAAGAAAGCAGATTTATTTGCAGTTCAGGGCAGAACATATACTTCATTGCTGCTGTACTGCTCACCCCCACATACAACAAGGCCCATTTCCTCCAGATCTTTATCCAGAGGCTGTTTTGGAAAAGGCAGCTGCTGCCCACAGGTGTCACTTAATGCCAAGGGCTGCTGCTGGCACCGAAGAGATCTCAGACCTCTGAAGAGCTGGGCTTCCACCCACACCTTCAGTTTCTGCTTTTGGGGGCCTTTTTTACAATGCCTGAGTAAGAATGAGGTGGGAGTTGAGTAAGAATGGAGTTGGGAACACAATTCCAGAGAACCTTTGTGGGGTTTAAAATGTGCTGCCCTGTTCCTTAGGTTGTCACTTGTATGGATTTTTGGGAATTATTATGATTTGCATCTTAAGTGCTTGCAGGACTCCTGCTCCCAAGGCCTTCTGGTTTGCAGAAATGAACCCCACACTCCAAAATGCTCAGTTTCATTTGAAGGGGTTCCTGAAAGAAAGAAAGAAAGAAAGAAATGTTTAATGTTAAGCTTGGCTGTGCTCTTTGTGTCCAGGTGTGCTGCAGACAGGTTTGATGCTGACCAAAGAGGGGGTGAAGATTTTAAACTTTAAATGCCAGTTTGGAGATCCCCAGTGTCAGGTGAGTGGAACACACTGGAAAATTCAAGATGTTCCCTTCTTTTACTATTGTAGTTTATTTCTAGGGAAAGATCTGGATGTGAACATCTTAGAAAATGTCTGAGGTAACTTGAAATTTTGGCTCCTGTGAATCATTATTTAAAGGCTTGAAGTCAAAGCATGGTTCCTCAGATTTTGTTTTTCTGCATAGAAGCAGAATGGGAGGGGCCTAAATTCATGTTCCTTCTACATAAGTTCACACCTCATGTTTCTAAATTTATGACTGGTGCAAAAGATGCTGCAAATAAAATGCTCACCCAGAGTTTCCAAATCGTTCCATTTTATTCCATCAATTGAATTTTCCCTAAGGTGAATTCCAGCAAGCCAGCAAAATCAAAATTAACTTCTATCACTCTGAATACTTCCTCCAGGTAATTCTCCCTCTGCTTAAAAATGATTTCTATGAGGTGATTCAAGCGACAATTGATGGCAAACTGTGCAGCTGCATGCCAGCCTGGTCAGAGAACAGAACTGCTGTGTGTGTGGTCATGGCCAGCCCAGGATACCCAGGAGACTCTGACAAAGGCATGGAGGTAACAGGTAACTCTGGGAGGTTGTTAATTATTGAATTACTCCCTCACAGGGCTCTGGGCAAGGTGGGCATTGAGATATTCTGTATTCATATGGGTATTTGGTATTAACTTAGATATTAGACACAGGTATTCAATATTCATATAGATATTAGCTATAGATATTCCAGATACACTTATTAGATAGAGATGTTCAATATTCATATAGATATTAGAGCTAGATATTCATAATCTACATTGATATTTGATATAGATATTCAATGTCTTAGGGATATTCAACATAGATACTCAATATTAATATAGATATTTGATATGTATTGATTCGTTCAATATTTGCATAGGTATCCAATATCTGTATATATGTTAAGTACAGCTATTCAATATTCATATGGATATTTGATATCAATATTCAATCTTCATATAGATATTAGAAACAGATATTCAATATCCATTTAAGGATTCGACATAAATATTCAATATTCATTCAGCCATTCAATATTCATTTAGGCAGCAGAACCATTTGGATACTGGATAGAGATACTCAGGATTCATTTAGGCAGCAGTACCATTTGGATATTGGATAGAGATATTAATTTAGGCAGCAGAACCATGTGGATATTGGACAGAGATACTCAGGATTCATTCAGCTCCTGCTCCCACCCTCTCCTCAGGTCAGCCCACCCCAGCCCCTCAGCTCCTGGCCAGGGCTCCCGAATTTTGGCAGCTCCCTGGGGACTCTCTTTGCCCTGGGCAAAGCTCTGCTGCCCTTTCCCTGGCAGGGTTTTTGAGCCCCTGCTTGTTAATCACAAAAAACCCATGGAATTCCCTCCATTCCTTGGTTATTATCTTCCACTTCAGAGTTTCATGGGGTTTGATAGTTTTTAATTCTCTTTTCACACATTTCCAGACGATGCTCCCAGCGATGCCAGGGTGGGATTGTTGGGGTGCCCTGTGCAGGGCTGATCCTTGTGTGTCCTTCCAGCTCGGGAAATTCTGTGATTCTCTGATTTTAATAGCTTGACAAACTTTTTATTGTGGAGTATTCCTCGAAACAGGATGCAAAGGGGTTGGATTTCCATTGCAGCGGGGCCAGGGGGAGGAATCCCTTGAGCTTTTAGCAAGGAGAAAGCTGTGCTTGGTTCTCGTTTTCCCAGGTGAGGGCAGCAGTTCCTCTCTTCCCTTATCCTTCCCTCAAAATAGGAATCAAAAAAACCTCCAAACCTTGAACAGTTTTGCTTCCCTGTGTCAGAGCAGGCACCTGTGGGTGTTTGTGGAGCACCAGTTGCAGGTGTTGTAGGGAATTGTGTGGGGTGGGCAGGATGGAATAATGGGGGAGTGCTGAGGTAACATCAGCATGGATGGTTTAATGTCAGGGAGAGGGGGAATCCGGGCAGGAAATGGCTGTGGATTGTGATTTCCTCCAGGAAAACCCTGCACAAATTATCCACAGCTTCCAGAGAGAGCACAGCTTTCCTGGCACAAGGCAGGGATATGTTCTGTGCTGGCTCCTGGAACCGACATTTCTGCTCCTGTGGGATTTCTTTCTTTACATTTGGAGTACCCCAGATGTGGACAGGTAGGAGAGAGCCCAGAGGGGGCAGCAGGATGGGCAGAGGATGGAGCAGCTCTGCTGGCAGGAAAGGCTGGCACAGCTGGGATTGTTCCCCTGCACAGGAGAAGCTTTGGGCTGAGCTCAGGGTGGCCTTGCAGGGCCTGAAGGAGCTGCAGGAACCATGGAGAGAGACAATTTCCAGGGCATGGAGGGACAGCAGCCAGGGAATGGCTGCAGAGTGGGATGGGATGGGAGATTGGGATGCAGGAATTGTTCCTGGCAGGGTGGGCAAGGCTGGGCTGGAATTGCCAGAGCAGCTGTGGCTGCCCCTGGATCCCTGGCAGTGCCCAAGGCCAGGCTGGAGCCCCTGGCACAGTGGGAGGGGGCCCTGCAGGGCAGAGGTGGCCCTGGGAGGGATTTAAGGTCTCTC
>VWZN01011430.1:24280-46684 GCA_013396955.1 Regulus satrapa | reverse complement strand
TTATCATCATAATCACTGTCCTCACCTTTTTTTTGTTTGTTTTTTTTTTCCAGAACAAGGAATAATTGAGACTAGAGCTAAAAGAGACATTATTTGATTTTCATTGTTTAAATTTATATGTTATGTTTCATTTACATTAGAACAACAGCCACCCCAAGGAAGGGTTTTTATATTTTCCACTGTTCTGCTGCGTAATAGTTGAGAGAAAATTTAACTAACAACAAATGTTGTATATGCTTGAAAAATGTCCATTCCCCATACCTCCTACACTTTAAAATGTTGTCCTTAAAGAGAAGCAGAGTCATTCTGGGCATGTATGCTGCCTGTAGCAGACAGGGCTACTAGCAAGTGTTTTATAGGATACCCAGACAGAATCCTCCAGAGCAGAGGCTGCCCAGGAAACCTGGGCTTGTAGGAACTCTCTGGTAGAATTAACACTGAAATGTACAACCAAGTAACTGAAAAACTTTGTAAGAGAATTAAAAAAAAAAAAAAAATCAGTAATACAGATGTACCTCCTCCTTTTTGTTTTCTGTCCCAAAGTATCTTTTTTTTCCTTTTATTTCCTTGTTCCTTTTTTAATATATTATTTCATATACAAAGTGCTTTCAGGCTAACAGTGCATTAAACAAAAGGATCAGCATGGACCAGCACAGAGCAGAGGCAATGTCTCTGCGAGAGAGCCCAGTTCAGGTAGATGACTCACCATGTAACAGAAAGAAACAGGAAGAAGAAATTGTGAAGGCAAATATCTCTGACCCTTTCAAAGTTGTCTCTCCAGCTCTCTGTCCATCTTAATCCCTGCATTTACCATCCAGGCAACTGCTTTGGTGAGCAAAGAATAATTCTGCAGCCTACAGTGAATAACTGTACAGCTTGCTCAAGTATCTGTAGAGGTCAAGCTCTTCCAAGCACCCATGATAGCTTTCCCACATCACACCCAAACTGGCTGTTTGCTGGGTGGCTGAACCAGGGTCACAGCACAGTGACCTCATTGCCATCTGTGGAAGCAAAGACATGGCTAGTCAATACTAGGGAATGCAAGACACTGAATTTTCATGTCTGAGCAAATATAAAATGCACAGTTGTGTAAATGATATGAAACTGAGAACAGAAAGGACATAATCCATTCAGAGAAAGAAGGAAAAAGAGATATCACAGGGGAGGAGACTGCAACCAGACAATTTATCTGATTTAGAGCCTTGAAGTTTGCCCTTAAAATGAGCACAATAGAGAAAAATTGTTCAATAATTGATCAATAGCTTAGAAATTATTACCCTCTGGTATCCAGATTCAAAGTAGAAGTCATAGCTGGTGGTGGTCTGCTGGTTTCAATGAAAGATTTGAACACAGTTTCTACACTTTTCCAAGGTAATATCCTAGTCACTGGCTTTATTTCCATCTCCAAATCTGCTCTAGATTGTGTGAAATAGCCACTGGGGTGTAAAAGTGAAATATCCTTATTTCAGTTGCTAATTCCCCAGCTGCTGAGCTTATCCATAGTTTCTTTCTGGGTTTTCTTCCATATTGACTTTATCAAATATTATACAATAAGGCTTATCTATGAATACCTGTAGAATTCATTCATCTTTTCATGTATTTGCGTGCTCTTCACTGAGTGTCATGTGCTCACATACCAGTAGAGAATGAGGAGAGTGGGAGGTGATTCATTATTGCAAGGTTATCTCTAATTTGCACATATGTCGAATTTTGAAAGGAGCTGTGGACAAAGGTGTTAAAAGGGTGCTGGCTTCTAAGTGCATTTGGGAAGTTTGCAGCAGAGGCTTGCTTTTTGATCTCTTCTTGAAATCTCTTTTCCCTTTTTAATAAAAGCAAAATAATGCTATGGATACAGGTAGGTGTTTTGTGAATTTCAGTACACTGCTGCCTCTGTAAAACCTCTACAGATTAAACCTCTAGACCTGTAATTTTAGATTCTCTCAGAATTAAAACATTTTTAGATATTTTTAGATATATGGCATGGCCCACTATTCATGTTTTCATTTAACAATTTCACTCTATATCCCTATTAAAATGTTTTGCCTAAAAGACATGTATACCTAGCAAAATACAGACAGTTTCATTTGTCTGCCTCAGGAGGGTGAAGAGCCAAAGAAATTATAACTCAGTACATCCAGAGATGCTGAATATATTGAACTGGATTGCTGAGACACAGGTGTCAACCTCTTTATTGACAAGAGAACCTCTGATTATCTGCAGGCTGATCATTTTGCTTTTCGCATCAGCTGCACAGAAAATATAATTGAAGAGATGTGAAATTAAATTTTTTAATTAAGCTTTTATAAGAAATTAGACCTAAGAATTTGAACATTGTTTTCTCCAGATACCACACGATCAGGAATGTGTGTGCCCTGCACCTCTTCAGCTATCCCTCTGTTCCTGTGCAAGACTACTGATGCTGAGGTAACATAAAGGGGCTGTAAGAAACATCCACAAGCAGAAAATTCTCCAGTTCATAGGAAACATCCTTTCAGTCCCAGCAATCACAAACTTGCCTTGTGCCTCTTTCCTGGCCTGGGAAAGGTGACATATCAGGGCCAGTGGCTTTGACAGAGAGGAGTTACACTATGCATTTTTGATGGTACAGTGGCTATTAAAGGATGTCAACCAAGCAGTGGAATTACAGTAACACAGGTGAGCAACGTCTGACTTTGGCCTGGCCCTGCTCATAAAGGACACAAATGGGTTTATCAAAATTGCATTAAGATCACAGAGGGTGAGTGATGTCAGCATTCCTTGATGTGTTAAAAAAAATATTTATCTTTCCCTTTACTGTCCACAACTTGCATCAGTATTTATAAGGAGTTCCATTTTTATTCTAAAATATTGTGACCAATATGATTACATCACTTCCGTTTTCCCTCCATCTCTCCCTACATGTTCATGGAGCAAGCTACCCTCAGCTGGGAATAAGAACATATAACAGGCATAAAATAAAAGCACAGATTATTTTTTTCTAAATATTGTTTTCTGCTATGTTGTATTCTGTACATGTGTGTATAGTCAAGAACTGCTAAAAATTAAGCATAGCTACTCAAAAAAAAACCAAAACAACCAAACCCTTATATATGTAGTTGTTGGTATGTTTATATATATATATATAAAACATACATATATGTATGGATGTATGTTTGTATGTGTGTGTGTGTGTGTGTGTTTCCATTTATACTGTAAACAAACAACTCTAGTTTTTACTAATCACAGATGTTTCAGGTAAAGAGGTCCAACCTGTAGCCAGCCCCATGCCTGGAAGGGCTTCAGATATTGCCACCTTGAGAAATTACCACTGCCACCACCAGTACCATATTTTTCCAATTAGTTTCAGGGAGGAAATGAGACATTTTTCTTTGTTAATGCCTCTCTTCCTCTGCTTGCCCATCCATTTTATGCTTCCTGATGGTGCTCAGGAGGCTGTGAGGTTCCCTCTAGCATACTTCCTGCTTCCACCCAGCAGGAATAAACTGTTAGAGCTTTGTTTGAAATGATTCCTGAGAAGTCTGATTCCTCTCACCAAAATGTGAATAATTGTAGCATTTGACTCTTGGCTTCCTCCTCAGGGATACTCCTGAGTTAAATAGTTATTGAATTTATCCTAACAGAGATTGCCAAAGAAAACTTTATTTGAAGGACAGAGGGGGGAACAAACTGTTTGCTGAACTGAAAAAAGTTTGAAATACTATAAAGGGAGAGAAAAAAATCCCATAATGGAAGGTGGAAATCTAGGACAGACAAATCAGGCCATAAAATCTAAGATCAACACAGCAGTGGGAAGCAGGAAAGCATATCCTGGGCCAAACATACCAATGGAGACTATTACACACACTGACCTCAGATGTCATATACAACATGCATCTACAAACCACCTCATACTCCAAAGTCCCACATTACACCAAGCTCAACAATCCCATGCTGAAAATGAAGAGGCCTGTGTCAACAACAGTTAAGTGCTCTGTGTATTAATCGAACATACAGACATCTTCAAACCCATGTATCCAGTCTTTCATTTCTAAACTAAGGCCACCGCTTCTCCTGTTTTAAACATCAAGAATGTGGCTCTAAACAAGGAAAAAGTGGTAATTCTTCTCAACATATCTGTTTAGTATATGCCTTTTAATTGCACAATATCCAGTCCAGTGAAGAGGTAGAAAAGCATTGCAGAAATAACACAGCTCTAAGAAAGGGAGCTTAACTCTCTTTGGACCCATGCAGCATGACATACTAACAAGGCTCCTTGAATAAGAGTAACTGTTATTCAAGGTAAATGCTAATGAGTTCCATACAAGACAGGTGACTTCAAACTTCCCAGTCACTTTCAAGTGCAAAACTCAGATGTGATTTTCAACCCTTCTGGTTTCCATCTGAAAAAAGAAATAAGTATTTGAAAGAAAGCTGCTTTCCAGGTGTTCTAGCAACAGTTGTCTGTAAAAGGTGTCAGAGCAAAAGCCTGGTTTCTGTTATATTTTTAGCTTAGCTGTCAAATTGGTAGGTGGTCCCCTTCATGGAGTAGCAGTGTCACACTTTGGCTTGCATATAAAATCTGTCACCCACGAATAGTAATGACATGGTAACAAAAGCCTAACAGAGGATCCCTTACAACTGAAATATCCTGTTCTGATTTGTTCTATTCTAATTTTTTTCTTTTTTTTTTTTTTTCCGCAAGTGAGATGGTCAAACAATGAGAGATAATAGAGACTCCTCTTGCTACAAGGCACTGGGAAGCACAAGACTTTCATCTTTATCTCAGCAGCCCATCTTTCCAGGTGTTTCCCCACAGCGACAAAATGTGCGTATATGCAACACTGGGCTGTAAGATTTTTCTCTGCTTATGCAGAATACCATGATTCTGATACCTATAACCATGTTAGCCACAACAGGCAGTGACTAAGCTATTTCAGATTTGCTTCAGCATAGAATCTGAAAAGCTCACAAACTGATTGAAGTGCATATCCTCACATTTCTCTGGTGATGTCACCCTGGAACTTAGCCTAATGAGAAGAAAACAATGAACCATCAGACACAGGCCCTGTCACCTGCCCCACTGCACTTACTGGAACATCAGAACTCATCTGCAAGCACTCACAAGAACCCTGACAACAACAGCTTCCATCTCCGTTGGCAGCCAGGTGTTTTTTGTGGTGACAACCAAGGCGAAACCTGTGTTCTGGTCACCAAGAGAGCAGGTTTCTCTCTCATGGCTTTTCAGAGGTCCAGACCTGGGCCCATAACTTCAAGATAATATAAACTCCTCTATATTCACACATCATTTTCCTCTGTCACAAGGAACTATAAATGACACGGCAAAAGTCTCTGCAGACAAAGACTCCCATTTTCCCCTGAAAATGTCAGCCCCACCTCACACAGCTCATGAGAATTCAGAGATTCTCTGAGAGAAAGCATGGTGATGGGGAGACCCCACCCTTGCTGACAGAATCCCTGTGCAGTTTAAACCCACCATAAGACACAGGGACGGCAATGGAGGACCAGTACATGTGTGCTAGAGCTGCTAGCCTGGGGGTACCTTGTGTCTTTACTAAAGTTTAACTAAATATTGAGATTTCCTAATTTTCATTGAAGTGAAAACAGTGGCAAACATTGCCATTGCTGATGAATTTTCTTTTCATGCTTACCTGTGGTCTTTAGGTATTTTACTTGCAGAGTCAAAGCCTGCCTCATTTTTCTGCCTTCCTTTCTTCTGTTCACATTGTATAGACTTTGGACAACCTACTCTATTGGCAAATAGTTAGGATTGTCACTACAGCTGTGAATCTCAGAAATGAGAAAGGGAAGTATTCACACTTTTACTGAGACTGGAAATGTGAAACTTCTACAATGAAGCCCACTGAATATGAAATCTCTTAGTACTTTTTGGAGTTATTTCTTATCTTCCTACTGCATTGTAACCAGAGTGCAGATAACTAAAGAGCAGGACATTATAAGCAACAGGGTTCACAGTTGTGTTTGTGGCATATTTTGTCATTGTTTTAAAGGTTTCAGGTTCCAAGTTTTGACATTGTTTTAAAGGTTTCAGGTGCTCTACAAAGAGTACTATTTGTGAGTAGGAAACACTTGTGACAGTGGCCAGAAAAAAGACCCCTTACTAAGGGAAGGAAGGGACGTAGGAAAATTCTATAACATATTTTTATAGATTAAAAAATCAAGATCAGGATCATACATGCTTTCAGACTAATTTCATTGCATAAAAGGTTGCAGTCCACTGATAACCAGGTGCTTTCCACAAAATAGTCTCCCACATGATCCCTTACAGTTTTGGATTTTCCCTCCCATGTTCATCTGGGAGAACGAATAAGAGTGCCACAGTGTGCAGAGAAAAGGAGATGGATCCAGCCTATGTTCATGGTGAATTTAGAGGAACCACATGTAAAGGATCACCCTCTCACCTCCGAAATATCCATGAACTTCAAGGAAACCTGAATTGGTGACCTCCTGAGCAATGGAGTGAAAACAGAAGTAAAGAGAGGCCATAACTGCTGTCCCCATAAACCACAGCAATTCTCATGCTGATCAATAGTAAATAAGGAGTGTTTTTTCAGCAACAGACATTCAAAACCAGTTCCTAATCTAGCCCAGAGCAATCATAACTATACACAAATTTATAAGAGCAGTCATGCTACATCAGATGAAAGGTCACTCTCTGCTAATACCTAGGAGGAGGATAAGAATGTAGCAAATGTGATTTCCTCAGTGCCTCTTGCAAGCTTTTTGTAATGTGAGACTGAGACCTTTGAAACCAAATAGCATTTCTGTGAATACAGTGATTCTCAATGGACTCCTTTTGCAAGAACTTATCCCATCTTTTCTCAAACATACACAAACTTTCAGCTTGTAGCAAGGAGCTTTGTACTCCAGGGATTTAAGGCCCAACTCTGATCTTACACATTTTTGTCATCTTTGCATGGAGTTCTCAGGAAATCACTTCTGGAAAATGCTGTGAGAAGGTCTTCATAAAAGAGACCTTATAGACAAGAAAGGAAAAATTACAAATTACACCTGTGCCAGGGACAGTGAGTAGCTCAGAGATTCAAGGAAAATACCCACCAAAGTGGAAAGGTATAGAATCCTAAGGGAAAGGCCAGGAAAATGGCACCTCCTCATCATAGAGGATTGGCTCGAGGGAGAAGCAAAAATCAATCCTTCTCCTCCTGACCCATGCCTGCTTTGTCAGGAAAGACTCTTGGGGTACTTTATCAGGTGGTGAGCCTGCCAGCATTTTGCCTTGTAGTTCTCTAAATCCTCTCTCTCTCAGGTGTTTTATCTAATAAATATTTATACTTTTAAGTCTGCTTGCAGAGTCTTTTCACAGACAGCTAAGGTGCCAAAATGAAGTATCTCAATGAGGGAGATTTGCACTGTTCCAAGTATAAGTAAGGCATTCAGAGATACATGCAGCATATTAGCAGATGAATGTGCATGACCCAGGCTTTAGCACTTGAGACTTCTAAATGAATAAAGCCAGTATGCCTTCCTAATCTACAATTATTACTCAGTATTTCTTTTTTTTGGTTTTTTTTTGCAGACACTGTGCACAAATATGAACCATATTCATGGGCCACTACCAAGCCTGACAAGAGGGATGAGCAATACACACAGATTTTAAGGTCAAACTCTCTTTGTGGGGAACCAATACCATTATGGAAGCAAATACAGTACTTTGAGAATGAACACTATTTTCTCAAGTAAATAAAATAGATGCAAGACACAGGGAAAGTGTCACTCTAACATACTCACATCATCAAACAGAAATATCTCAGTCATTTGGGATACAACAGCACTTCCAGAGGAACAGTGCCTCCTACTCTGACAATAGATGCCTTGCCTTTTCTATAGTAGCAGGAAAGTATAATCTGTCTTGCATACATTAATGCCTTAGTCCATTCTCATTATTTCTTGACTCACAAAAGCATTAGAGTTCACATCATGGTGAAAGTCCTATTTAAGTGTCTGTGGGAGACAGATACATATCAGGCATGATGGCAGAGAGAGGGTAAGGCACTATTTCATATGTCAGCAGGGGAACTATTTAGTCATGTATGCCTCACAAATGTGGCAAATGTTGCCATAAAAGTCTCTTCCAGTTAATAATTAATTTTCTACACACAAACCTATTCTCATCTCACAAGATAAAACACACCACTGACTGAAGAGCTCATGCCTACTCAGTAATTTCCTCTTTATTCCTCTTGTACATCGTGTCTACCCAAATTCTTATGTAGCAGTAAACTTTAAACAAATATGCCTGTGCTGCAGATGTTCCCATGTTCAGGAAGGATCCCAACTAGCTGTTAGCCATGGAGGGCATATGCCATGTAGGATAGGCATAAAAACATTTGCCAATTCATTGTCATATCTGCCAGCTTTCTGTCTTGTAATTGTCCAAAAGTGATTCTTGAAGACAACCCTGGATAATCACTGTGTATAATCAAGAGAGAAAACCCACAGAAACATTGAATGCTAGCCTCTCCAAAAGCTTGAAAATGTTGTTACTGTTAGTAAGTGTTATTAGTAATTCCAGCAATAAAAGGAAGAAAATCACCATTGTATTTAACATGTTTTTGCCTTGTACAAAAGTACAGGACTGCAGATACAGTGCATGGAGATATATGTGAAACAAGGCACCTGCCTGCAAGCTCATGGCATCCCACCTGGGGTTTCTGGTTTTGATGGAAAGTAATGAGAGTTTGGCAGCTTTGGCCAAGTATTTAAGTGTCCTTGTAATTGCCTCACAACCCTCCAGTCAATCTGCTACAGATGTGTATCTGGAACAGCAGAGTCCCAGAGCTAAAGCAGCAGGGTTGATGTTAAGTCAAAATTGACTTTCATAGCTTCTGGCTATAGTGACCCTCATTCTTGCAGCCAAGACTCAATACCTACCAATAAAAATTACTAAAATTTATCTTCAAACTGCTAATACAAACTGAGGAGAAAATGCCAGCACAATAAACCCTAGGATCATTAAAGCACACAAGAACACCCTTGACACGCTCCATGTACTTCAGCTAGTGATCTTTCAGTGTTTTAAAACCAGCTGGGAAGAAAGCCCCAGGTAAGACATTCCCTTCCCCTCCACCCCTCTCTGGTGAGTGGGACAAAGGCAGAGACTACAGATTGAGATAAAAATTTACTGAAAGCAAACAAAAATGAAAAATGGTGAAGGGCTTTGAACACAAGCCCTGTGAAGAACAGCTGAGGGAGCTGGGGCTGTTTAGCCTTCAGGAGACTCAGTGGTGACCTTATCACTCTCTACAACTTCCTGAAAGACGGTTGCAGTTGAGCGGGGGTTGGTCTCTTTCTCCAGGCAGCAACTGACAGAACAAGAAGACAAGAGGACACAGTCTCAAGCTGCTCCAAGGGAAATATAGGTTGGATATTAGGAATTTTTAATATTTTTTTTAAGAGTGATAAAGTACTATAATTGTCTGCCCAGGGAGGTGGTAGAGTCACCATCCCTGGACGTGTTTAAAAAAAGATTAGATGTGGCACTCAGTGCTATGGTTTAGTTGAGGTGTTAAGGCATGGGTTGAACTCAATTATCCTGAAGGTCTCTTCCAACCTAGTGATTTTGTGATAAGGAACACACAGTAGCAGCAACAATATTAATAACAAAAGCATGCAAAAGCAAAGGTGCTTTTCACACAAAAGGTGTTCATCACCTCAGCTTAATTCTGCCTGGCCGCTGAGACCAAAACAAGATGGCAATGTTCCTGCAGCTCGGCAGTGACATGAAGTTTATTCCTGAGACAAAGACAGCAGATGCTCTCCATGCTGGAGTGATATGGTCTCCTGAGATAATGACAAGATGGTCAGTGCTCTCCACAGCTGGCATTCCCAAACCCCAAGCCTAAGACAATGAAAACCCCTCAAAAGGCCAGATCATATATTTTGCATCTCTCAGTCTTTCCAGACTGATGGGCTTGGCTGTGGTCAGCAATGCTTGACCTGGCTTGGCTCCTTGCTGCTGGGCTTAGGCTGGGCTGGTTCACAACCCAATACCAATGATCATCTTAGAAGCAGTCCTTCTTCAGACATCCAGTTGCCTGAATATTCCTGAGTGGCAGGAAGCAGTGTGAGTGAGCTAAACCACCACCATGAATTTGTGTCCCTGCTTTGACTGGGGCTGCATTTAACAAGCTCACTCTCCCAGAATTTTCTAATATACTCATCACTGTGACACACAGCGTGTTTTTTACTTCCTTCATTGTTGTGGAGGGGATACATTCCTAGTATGAAAGCCCCGATGACATTTATGGTTTTAAGCACAAGCAGATTGTGCCTTGCTTGAGGCCTGAAATAAAAATGGTTTGCACATACTGACCCAGTGTCTTCCTTTCCAATTTTTGGACCAAGTGCAGGTGCCAGTGAATGCTGTTTCCCACCTCTTTTGGCATAATGTAGCATCACAAATCATAACTTTCCCAATCCCAGTCTAAACTGTCTTGTAAACTGTTGGCAACAGAAATTAGAATCCATGAGCTCTTTACATTATTTCTCACAAAGTCAAAGGAATGTTAAGAGACAGAAATAGTATTGGACTATTCTTTTCCAGCTGTGCTGGAAGCCTATATATTCTCGTGATGCATTAACAATAGAGCATGAGGATACTAAAGAAATCTATGAATCACAGTTGTCAAAATGAATCTGCTTTTAGGCAATGAAATGGAAGATCACAAAAAGCAGCCAGAGTAGTTAGGACAAAAGAGACTGTACTCAAAAGTTTTGCCCAAATCTTTGCTATGCAAAGGGCTGTAGCACGTTAGCAGACTCTAGGAACAGAGAAGGTACATTACGGCTGCCAGCACATCCTGGCTACCTTGGCCCCGGCAGGATTGCTCTCTACACAAGACTCCCTAGTACAACTGAAAGCTCTGTTTTAAATGGGGCAAGCAATGGGTCAGCTGTGGCAGCTTCCTTTGGAGAAATTATTTCACAGTCCCAGTAAATCTTGCCATTAAAGACTGCTTTCTGACTAGCACAGCAACTTTTCACTGGCCTTGATCTTCACACACACAAGCAAGTTCACTTAGCCTTTTTTTCATTCTTCTGTTATACAAATCAAAAAACAACAACAACAAAAAAAAAGAGAGGTAGTAAAATTGTTATAGGAAGGGGTCTGGAGTTGGCATCTTTGGTCTCTTTAATCCCACAAAAGTTGAGAAATTGTGTCTTTTTGACCACTCTCACTCCAACATCTTTGCCTTTAAAATCTATTAAAGTTGTCACATTTTATTCTCATTTTCTGAGTGATGTGACTGTCATCAGCCATTTACTTCTTTATTTCATTACTACCTCCACAGCTTGGCTTTGACACTAATTTTTTCTTTTTTAACTTTAAATTCTCTGGCCCTTTGAAAAGCATAAATTTTTTTCTTATAGTTATTTCTTTTAATATTATAAACTTTAATCTCCCTCACAAATCAAAAAACACGTAATCCATGACACAGATATGACAATATGACACAGATAGATAGCATCCAAAATTAAGACCTCCTCAGTGACCTCCCATGTCATTTTCCTCCTTGAATATATTGGTTTTAAATATCTTCCTTGGGTATAACCACTCATTATTTGTGCCTTCCCCAGTGGTGAACTTTTTTTTATTAAAAAATAATTAACATTATTAGTGCAGACAATAAAGTCAGACTTTGAAAGAAAATTAACACAACCAAATTGTTGTGACTGCAGTTTGTATTTGTCTGGGTGTCACATGCTTGTCTTATGCCTTCTTTATTCCTGAAGGGCAAAAGTAAACAGTGCCAAGAGAATCAAATAATCTAGTTGTGTCTGGTACTAAAGCCTTTGCATTTCACTATCTGTGCTTTTCTTCTCTTTTCTTATTTAAAATAGAGAAGGTAATATCATTTTCCTTGGTGAATATTGAACTGGAACACAAAAGAATCTGATTTTATATATGATCAAGTACTTCCTGTCTTTTGGTCTTCCTCTGCACCCAAGGAATGTGGTTTTTTTTTACTCTAGTCAAGTTAGACTCATAGTGTCAGCTGAAGGAGGGGGGAATAGGAACAGCCACCACCTACTTGGAAAGGCATATCTGAGCTTTAATTTAAAGTTGTCAACAAACATAACAGCTTTTCCATAATTTTGTAATTTTTCCTCTTGTAAATTTCTCAGTTATTCTGTTCTGATTTTTTAATGTACTCCTTTCAGTGAAACTGGCAATGACTTAAAAAAAAAAAATCTATTTGATGTTTTGTGCTGTTGAAACAGAAGAACAGATGGTAGCAGCAACTAACAGGAGACCTCTGCAGACAGTTCTGAAAAAAGGGCAAAAAATGTTTAAACCACCAGTATTAATGGAAAAATAAAGAAACAAAGAAAGAAGTTACTATAATCTGTCCCTAAAATAAGCTCTTCTCCATAGAAGCATATGTTTGTATTACATTACCAGTAATTTCATGGTGGGAAAAGCTAAATGATCTCAGATCTGATACAGGCTAAAAGCAAGATTTACCATGGTTCAGCTGTCTTTTAGGAGCTTGTTCAGCTGCACTAAATCATATATTTAAGATCCAACACAGATTACTTAATCCAAAAAAATGTTTCAGTGCATTGAACTGTGCTTGACTATAGCAGAACAGAAGGGAAGGAGTCATGTTGACCTCCATGACTGCCTATTCTCTAATGACTTTAAAATTTTCTGCCTAATTTCTTTCTCTGTGGAATGCAACTAGGAAATCTCTGACTCCAAGACAGATTCCTATTAGTTAAGTGCAGCAGGAAAACATAATTACTTAATGAAAAAAAAACCCAAAAAAAAACAGCTCTCAAAAAAAAAAAATAAAAAATTATATTTGCATTACATATAAGGCGATAATTCTTCCTGTATTCCAGACTACCCTATTATCTTAAAGTTGCTTCTTCTTATCCTTATTTCTGGTTACAAATATCATTTCAGACCTGAAAAACTTTTCATTACAATTTTAATAAAATCAAATAACTTTTTATAGGAATGTTTATTTCAAAGATTTAGCATTTTCTGACCAGCAGAAGAGTTTTATTGGGTTATCTGTATGTTCGTATCATAATTTTCTAGCCAAAAATTGTGATGAGGCAACATATCTGTTGTGTCTTAGATAGTGCTGCTGTGTCTAAGAGAAAAACTAGAAAAGAAAGTTCAAAAGCTGACAACCTGGGAGCAGCTCTGTCTCTGTTATGAGGCCATAAAGAGAGTGGTGTGAAGTATCATGGCATACAGACCCTTTCTCTCAATTTTTTGAGTGAACTACAAGGAACAAACTGAATACTTAATTCAGTTTTATTAGTATTTCTTTAATTTCCACAGGAGAAGTTATTTTGCAGAATAAGTTTAACCACAAACAGTGATCCAGGCTGCTCTATCCACTTTCATTTCCAGTCAACTTTTAAGCTGCATTCCTATTACCAATAAATACAAGTAATTGCACCTGGCCAGAAGTTAAGAATTATTTTTCACCTTCTCACATCACTTTCTTTGAACTTTACCAGCAGATACCCAAGAAAACACACACATACAGATAATGTCCAAATTCCAAGGGAGGACTCATGAACACGTAACCTCCAGGTATGTAATGATTTCCAGGTGCACATCACCAAGTGTCTCATCCTTAATTAATTAGCCAGCTGGCCTGGTTTGTCAGGAGCACTAGAACAGCACAGGCACATCCTGAAGGTGTGCTGAATGTTTGAACTTCCAGTTCTGTGTAAGGTTAGAGAAAAAAAGAAAAGTGCTGCCACAGAAAGAAAGTTTAGTTCAAGTAGAGGCAAGTTGAAAATCCATTTACAAAACTCCAGTGTTTTCCATGAAAAGTACAGCAATAGTCTTATTCAAAGTCAAATGAGTTTTGTCTTATCTCAGTAATCAGACCAAGGAACATATAAATTGCAATAGGAATAGCTAAATAGTCCTCAGGGTAAAACACCACATCCCTTGGCAGACAACTCACTTTTCTTTAGAATGTGATCAATGAGAACATTTTAAAGTATCTTCTTCATTCAGTTTTTTTGTTTTCTTTAGCTTTAAAAGTAAACATCTCTATTTTTTCTTCATTATACAAGCTGAAGCTAGAAGGAAATTATTACCATTTGTTAGAAACAATAAATGTTAGAGACAAACCACTTGCAAAAACAGAAATCTCTCAAGGAAATGGTTTGATGATCCACTGGAGCATGCGAATCTGAAGTGTAGAGAATGAGAAGTGCAATGAAAGTTTTTGGAGCAACCAAATCTATGCCCATTACTGAACAGAGGGCATGTTGTTAAGAATTATCACACACTGGATAGCAGTGATTTATCCCAACCACAAGTCAGAAACAATGCTGGACCAGTTATTCAAATGAGTTTGCTTAATTGCAGTTGATGCAGCTCAGCAGAAACTGAAATCAAAAAATTCAAACCAGTTGTGTTTCATTATGTTTGCTACAACCAGAAAGCTTTGAATATGAGAATGGGAAACATCTCTAGATTATTTAACCCTTTGGGGATTTTTTTTTTCCATTGCTAGTTAAGAAAACATCTAGGGGTTTTGAAATGAAACAAGTGACAACTGTTTTGTATTTTTACCAAAAGAGAACCTTTCACTGACGCCTGGCTGTCCCGGTATTCCTGGGGTGTTTAGTTTCCAGTTAAGAAAATATATCTTGTTTCTTCTGGTTTTATATTGAGCTGGACTGGAGTGGATCCCAACAGATTTTCTTTTAAGTAAATCACATTTTGCTAAAGAATCATGCAGGAAGGAATATAGTTTTGCTTTTGAGGCATCAAGGAACAGAGAATCTACTACTGTTCTTGGTTAAATTTCCTTATTGCTCAGATCCTTTGTTTATATATTATTTGAATAGATTTTTGGGTTTTTTCTCCCAGCTTTCATTTATACTTTCTGACTCAATATGTTTTTCTCCACTAGATTAAAGAACAATTTACTACCAGGAATTTTCTTCTCAGGAAGGCACTTACATGCTGCAATCAAGTCACTGCTTTAGGAAAACCTATTAAGGCCCATGGTATAACATGGTATTTTTCTCTAGCACTTCAATTATGTTTTCAGTGCTCTCCTTAACATGTAGATACTTTGGCTAGACAGTATTCTAGTACTGGCTCTCACTACACTGTATACCAAGTAAGTCCTTCTTTAATCCTATTTGTTACTCTTTTTTAAATTTCTGGGGATTGAGCATTTTTGGTGTTTGAGTTTATTTTCCCTGTAGGAGTGTCCTGGTAGTCTCGTCACATTGCTTCTCAGGCCCAAACCCATGTCTTTTCCTGTGTCACTACCTTGCTTGGAACAGAGCCTGATTCTGTAACTGCTGCATGTATTCAGTTTTCTAGACAGAAGCCTCTGATTTAGCTTAGTTGAACTTTTATCTCTTAAATCTTTAAATTTGAAATTGTCAAGGATTTAATATTTACTGCAAGAAGATTGCAAAAAAATACAAGTGGCTTCCATCTAGTACTGATCCTCACACATTCCCACAGGAGATCATCTGTAGTTGTAGGCTACAGATGGGATAGTGAAAAATAGTGTCCTATTATCCCTTTAACCTTGGAGGGAAGGCAAGGCAGAAGCAGAATTTACTTTAATCCATAGGAATTGGCTCCTAACTGTCAAATTATTTAACAGCCCAAGTAATCAAAAAGAAAGAAGCAGGGGAAACAGGGAGCTGTGATTTTTTCTTGTGTCTCTCATTACCTTAAAAACACTTTCTCATGAAGGTTCTTCTCCATTCTTTAATGTTTTCCTCAAAAGCTGAATCTGTATCCCATTTGCTCCCTCCTTTTGAGGGATCAGAAATCTGGATTTGCATTTTGCACCCAGTAGCAAGGAAAGGCTTTCTTTGACAGAATAAAGTGAAATATGAATTGAACAGACAATAACTGAAGGGCATA
This sequence comes from Regulus satrapa, assembly GCA_013396955.1. Taxonomy (NCBI): domain Eukaryota; kingdom Metazoa; phylum Chordata; class Aves; order Passeriformes; family Regulidae; genus Regulus; species Regulus satrapa. Next base: position 30,768 of record VWZN01011430.1, on the reverse strand, counting down.
AATTTACCTTCAGCTCTTTAGAAAATATATATTTTCCATGTCACGAAACTTTGCAACTCAAAAGTGATTTTTCATGGAACTGGCTTGATCTTGAGAAATTTTGGTAGAAAAATTGTAATGCTTTTGAAAAAGGTCTCAGTTCACAGTAGAGAATTCCTTCTACAGTAATAATAGTAAAAAAAAAAAAAAAAAAAAAAAAAAAAAAAAAAAAAAAAATTTTAAAAAAAAAAATAAAAAAAAAAAAAAAAAAAAAAAAAAACCAAAAAAAAAACTTTTAAAAAAGTAATGTAGAAACAAAAAAAACCCCACTCTTTTGGTTTGCCATCTGCTTATCAAGGAGGAATTTTCAATATGATTTGGCTTCCAAAAGAGAGAAAATAAAATCAGCTTTTGCCTGGTAACTCCACTGCATAAAATGTGGTGTCCCAGTCTTAAGATTCATCATTCATCTTCAAGTCTTAATGGTAAGTCAGAAAGTGAGAGCTGAGATCCCTTCAATTTCTTTGCAGCCCTCTCCCATCCTACGTGCAACTCTTGAAATTGGTGCTGGTGTACTCCTCTAACAGTCAGCTCTTTCTCTTTTCTAGATAGTATCTTACATAGTGGATTCATCTTTTCTTATTCTAAGTTATCTACCATTATAGAATAACATAGGGAATATTTTCCTTGGCTTTGTGAAGAAGATTAAAACCTCTTATTTCAATGGAGACCTATCACATATGCTGGTACTTTGGCAGCTTAATATAGAACTATTGAAAGACCGAATTTGGAAAATAGTAATGCAAGATTCACTTTCCTTCACTATCCTGAAAGGGTTTTCTCATTTGAAGAGTAAATTAAAGATACTTCCATAAAGTCACAAGGGATGGAAATACAGTAGATCTTAGTTTGGTTTACTGTGGAATTGCGTGTTCAAACATTTGTCTTTAGTACTGCTAGAGAAAACAGCTCTGCCACTAAATAAAAGAAATTTTTTCAGTGATTTTGATTGCTCTGTCTTGGCATCTCACTTTAAAATAAAAGTCTGTGGGCTTGGTTTACATAGGTTAATTCCAGTTTCAGATGCAAGCAATTTCAGCTGATAAAATGTCCACTGCATTTCTGAAGAGAATATATTTAACTTTTGCTGTTGTGAATATGATCAATAGTCCTGGAAATCTGGCACTGAACTCTGTGAAGATGAGCACCCAAAACTGAACCATAAAATGTTAGTGCCCTTATTTGAAACTCTTGTATTAAGTTTACCTGTGTTTTTCATTCTCCTACTGCAAAACAATGTACTCAGATTGTCCATATCGGACCTTACACTCAGCTTGGCTAACTTATTATTAGAGGGAATACGTTATTTTAATCTGAGATCCTAGAGAAATATACTGATACCAGAAAATTGTCTTGGATACATTGCTTGCCTCCTTGGGGAAATAGATGGTCATTTTCCTTTGAAGTCATACATATTGTTGTATATTATACATATTGCTATGTGTATTGGCACAGCAATTCAATGCATGCTCTACCAAAGGTGTCAAGGATTGCCTTTGTTGAATTTCAGACAGTTCTTCTCTGCTCATTGTTATCAACCTGTTGGGGTTTTTCTGAAGGGCTGCCCAGAACCCCAGGGTACCAGCCACTCCTCCCAGCTGGGTGCTATCAACAAACTTGCTTGCCTCATTCAAGTCATTAATGAACAAGTTAAACAGTACAGGGCTCAGTATTGAACCTTGGGGGACACCACTAGTGACAGGCCAACAACTACCCTGTACGCTGATTCAGACCCTCAAATGAGTAAATTAATCAGAGAAAATCTCAATATTTCCTCCATGCCCCGTTCACCCAAATATTTTTAAAGTCCTCAAATCCTGCAGTGGGATTTTAAGCTGTTTTTTTTCAGGTTTGGGACTCAGTCTGCAATCAATCTGTAATAATTTTTTATGTCTATTTCTAATATACTTTTTTGTCTTCAGAGCCTGGCAAGTCCTGAAGAAACAGATCCCTGGCTTAGCCAGCAAGAGAAATCTACCTCTTTGTACCTTCACAGTAAAATCTTGAGATTTCTACTGATTTGAATAAACTATTTTCAATCCTGCTATCAAAGGATGCTGCAATACAGAAAAAAAAATAAATCTCTCAAAACACTTTGTGGGGATATATGAACATGTGCCTGCTTGTAAAGCTCTCTCAGCCTTGGGGAGGGGGAAGCAAACAGGAACTGTGCATTGATATCAGACAACATAAAAAATGTATGTCCAATTTCAGGCAGATTGTATTTTCCTGTCTTGTTAAACCTCTGTTGGGGGAGAGAATGGAGATCTGTGCCTGAATTGTTTGCTTTCCTCCTTGTCATTACCCATCTAACAGTTTAAACTCTTCCCTTCTTAATCTGAGGTGACTTGCAGAGGTTTCCTATCAAACACAGACACTATACAGCACTATATTAGATTATATACTTTGTCAGAAAATTGGCACTTTATATACTAAATGATAGCCTGTTCTCTGCAACCATGCTATCATTCTTGCTCTAAGATCTTGTCAGAGCCTATAAATTAAGTGGGATTTGGCCCTGGAGTTATATGAATGGGAGGGCTGTAGGAAACAAGAGGATGCTACCTCAACTCACAGGACTTATTTAAAGAAAAATTCTCTTCTGTCTAACCCAGGGCTATCATCTCAACACAGGCTGCCAATTTTAACATGTACACTACAGAATGAGCAGCAGCATTAGCAGTAGCACTGCCTCATGCTATTCCCTGATGACTGTATCTTGGGTGTCTCCATGTACAGGAACTGCATCTTCTATTGGCATGCTATGCTATCCAAGCTAAAAGAGATGCTCTCCAAGTATCCACCAGATCTGAAACAACAGCCTTGACTGCAGCTCATCTCCACAATGCAATAGGTCACTGCTTTGAGAAGCTGAGATACCATTTCTTGGAAACAGCACCCAAGTTACTGCAGACAGAGGAGGACACAGTGAGCCAGATCACTGCTCCATCACATTTCCGTGTACATTTTTACCCCAGGGAGGAGAAGTGAGGAACCCTTGCACTGCAGCAGCTTGCCAGCCACTCCTGAGCAAGTGGAGGAAGCCCTTTGACACTGTAACCAGAATGACTCAGTCAGAAAATGGACAAAAGAATGATGCTCTGATGTACTGTTCTTGGGACCTCTAACTACTTTCATTCAGCAGTGAGTATCTCCCAATAACTGGGATAACACTGATTATAATCTGGTCTGGGATCCTCCCTAGAAGGACAACTAAATGCTGTCTTCACACCTGCAGGTATGTTTACTTCAGGGGAAGGTAGGTGAACCATCTACAGAGTTCTCTGCTATTCTTAGAAAAGGACACATCCAATTTCAAAGTAATTATTAGGCTTGCATGGTGCATTGGTTTCAGGCAGATAAAGGTGTGTGCAAACCACATGAACGATCACTGAAAACCCAGTAGTGCTCTGCTCCTGAGTTGTTCAAGGACTCGAAGCATCAGTAGCTTTGCTGCAGAATGCAAGTGAGGCTATATTTTTGTGCAAAATAAAGGCAAAAAAAAACACGGATGAGTTTGTAGGAACACACAATTGTGTGTTCCTACAAGTCCTTCTTCAGGTCTGAAACAAAAGCAATAAAATGTTGAGTTAATTACAGATAAGGAAGATTTTTTTTCAAGTGTAAATGCAGTTGGTTTGAGGAAAAAAAAAAAATTTAAAAAGTTATAGATAGGAGGGAGCAGAGTATCAGAACTCCCTGGCTTGAAACCATACACCCTGGGCTCAAGCCCAGCACAGGGCTGTGCAGCGTGGATTCACGGGGCAGAAAAGAGCTAAAGATGGCACAGTCCTCCTACTCCGTGTCTCCTTTAAGAGCCTTCCTGCCGCTGCCAGCACGAAGGGAAAGCCGGTGCCAGCAGGCACCTGCACTGCAAACGTATAGTGACAGTGCTCTCTGGTGGCAGCTGGAATCCTCACCAGCGCCTCAGCCTGCAGAAAGCAGAGGATGTGCTGGACTCCCAGACAATCTTCTCTCTTGTCAGCACGAGGTGATGAAGTCTAGGACCATAAGTAAGTATATAGGCAAGCAGAGATATGCATTTTAAAACCTATGGAAGAGTTGGGCAGAAAAGAAATCCAGCTAAAAGTCTCAGCGCAGGAACAGTGCTTATTTTTAAAAGCTTTGTGGAAAATGGGCTTTACTGCTCTGTCATACTGGCACTTTTTGTTTGTTTGTTTTACATGGAAATGGATGCCACAAGCTGAAAAGAAATGCTTTCCCGGCTGCCCACATACAACTCTGACCAACATTAAAACTCTTGGTATAGAATAACACAGATCAAGGACTCCCATAATGTCTGTAATCTGCAGACCACCAGAAAACTTATACAGCCCTCTGATGAGGTTTAGAGTATTAGAGTAAACCAAATATACATATAGATGGGACAGCTGTAGAGAGGCCAAGAGGTTTTTAGTTGAAATATAGCAAAGAATATTAAGTTTAGTCTGCCTCCTGTGGAAAAGACAGACTTGCAAATACCAGAAGCCGCATGTCAGACTCAGATTTTCTTCTAACAGTGTCATCAACTACAAAGGACTTATCAACACAGGGAATGGTGACCCTGTATCGGAAGGGAAGGGATCTCTAGAGGTCATTTAGTTCAATCCCACTGCTGCTCAAGCAGGGCCACAGACCTGGTTGCCAGGACTGTGCATTCTCTGTTAATGCTTCATCAGCTTACTGTAAAAATGTATTTCCTGATGTTCAAATGGAACTTCCTGTGTTTCAGTTTGTGCCCATTGCCTTTTGTCCTGTCAGGCATGTCCTTCCATGTTGTAATAATGTACAAAAACAGTATTCCACATTTCATGGCACACAAGCCTTTTCTACATCCAAGCCCATCTGTACTGGTCATTTGGGTGCCTTAACCTAGCAGCCTATTTCTGTGTGCAGAAGCACTTGACCAACAGCTTGTTAGAAGGAGTACCTATCCTTCCTGAGGGGGTTAGTATGTTTTATTTTGTTTATATGGGAGTCAGGGAAACAAGAAGACTTTTCAACAGCTTAGTGAAATGTTGCTGTGAAAGCTTTCTTTGCCAGTGGGATGGTTTCTAATACATTAATGATCATGGCAATGTATTTTCAGTTCTCAGCATTTGCTCTGGCACCTCTGCCAGCTTTGTTGGCAGACCTGAGCTTGCACTGCCTATGTACTGAATCAAGCAAAGGCAAATGGGGCCAGAAGCAGAGGCTGCACATACATATGCTCAACACAACCTCAGCAAATAGAACAGTGCCAAAGGAATGTGATGACAAGGTATTGTTGGTTTGGAGGGCAGGCAGGCAGTGCCTGTCCCAAGGCTTCAGTCTACACAAAATATAGAATTAGACATTTTAAAATTAAAGAAACTGATAGAACACAACCAACTAACAATTCTTGAATTCAGTCATACACATTTTACATGAGAGAAACTGCTGAAACCACAAGACAAGCAATAGGCATAATTTAAATTCACAAGCCTGCAACTCAATACAAACCTTATGTGGACCTGAAACAAGGAGGCTGGAGAGCTAAAATATAAGAATAATTATACAAAGTCAGTTCAGACTTAAGCTACCAGGTGGCACCTCCTAGCAAGTAGGACATGAGTCCTACTTGCTGCTCAGGTACAGGTTCACAGCTCATAGTAAATGAGGAGACCTCAACTTACCTCACAGTCAAAGAGACTGACGTTATACCAAAACATTTTGTGCTTCTTGTAGGCTCAAAAGAGTACCTACCCCTAACCTTAGCATACATGTGATTTTTAATTTTTTTTTTTTTTTTTCTCACCAGGTTGGTAATATTCCCACTGAACTCCCTGAGGTGGATCTAATTAAGCTGGGCAAGCTGTTTTACATTAAGTTGGATGTCCTTTTTCCCTCTCCACAAAATACAAATACTTCTTCAAGCATTTGTGTGGTTTGCTTTGAATACCCACTATTAAAAATTAAACATTTCACACTGATTTATTTTAAATAAGTCATAAAAAAAATTTAAATCCACAGCCAGTGCATGAACAATTAGAAAAAAGGAGAACAAAAGAAAATTGTGTTAAAATATATCTGTCAGAATCTCTTTGCTTGTTTTTACATTGATCTCTCCAGAACCAATCTGCTAGAGCTGGGAGAAGGACCTTGACCTCAGAAGTAGATACCAGCAACCCTTCATGCTGTAAGATTCACAGCAGGTTTTGCTGTTGCTGTAGTTATTCAAATCTTCTTTTAAACAGGAAAGAAATAAATTTTCTAGGTCTCTGAAACACATAATAACACAGCCATCTCACTGTCAGGCTCTTCATATGGGGGTGGGCTTCAACAGCATCACCTTAAATCTAAACATCAAATAGAGGTTATTTAAATATTTAAGGGGAATTAAAAGCATCAATTACTTAATATAGAAGATGCAGAAGGTGTGAGAAGGAAAGAAAGAGGAAGGAAAGGAGAAAGAGAGGCGAAGGAAAGGA
>VWZN01011430.1:0-24129 GCA_013396955.1 Regulus satrapa | reverse complement strand
AAGGGAAGGGAAGGGAAGGGAAGGGAAGGGAAGGGAAGGGAAGGGAAGGGAAGGAGGACCTGATGAGTTCCTTGCAACTCAGCTTATTTATGGCTCTGTGATTCTGTATCAAGGAAGGCTGCAAATCAAACTGTTCTCTGGTGACACAGAACTTTCTCAGGAATCATCACGTCACCATGCCATGTTCAGAGGGCTGTGTTGTGCAATGTTTTCACTGCCATGATTTAGGGTCAACTCACAAACCAGGAATGCATTTAATGCTTTCATCCAGACCCCAAAATAACCCATCAGTGCACCTACTCTCTGCTTTCCTATTATTCAGCAATTTTCTGCTTATTCATTTGAGATCATGTTAATTTTCAGCAACAGCATCACACTTAGAGCTCTTGTACAGTCAATTTTCCATCCTTACTTCTAACTCCTTTCAGGGTCACTGTTTCTCTGGAAGCAAGCTCTGCATGTATAGCATACTGTCCTTGTTCCCAAGCATACAACCTTGCACTTGTGCTGGTTAAATAAGACACTTTCCAAATTGACTAGATTGATCTAGTTAACGAACTGATCCAACTTTACCACTGTTTACTCCAACTAATGCTGCGTCCTCTGCCAATTTTACTGATTTCTTCACTTCTAAACAATTAATAAAACCCCTGAATTGTATTAGACTGAAAAAGGTTCCCATGGAACCCTGCTGGAAATACCCTCTGTGGATGATGATTCCTCATTTACAATTCCTTTTTTGAAATCCATCAGACAATTATAATCTATTTATTATGTGCTACATTAATTTTGCATAATTCTATTTTTTTAATTGGAATGTCATGTGGTATGAAGTCAAATGCTTTTGAGAAGTGCAGGTAGATGTCAACACAGCTCCTCTTATCAGCCTATCTTGTCAAAAAACAAAGCTGTGTTTGCTTAGCAGATCTGTTCTCCATGAATTGAGATGTGCTACAGTTGCTGCATAAGACTGTGAATTGAAACAATTCTGCATTCTTAATGAGCAATGAGGAACGAAGAAGCCCAAATTTAAATGGGAAACAGACCAGTTGCATTTTCTTACTGCCAAGCCCAAAGGTTTTCAAATCACAGTTCACTGCATTTTTCTGTCATACATACCACATTAAAACTCAAAATGTATGTGGATAAAGGACTCATTTGGGACCTCTCAGCACTTCAAGCCACAAATACTTACCGACTCTGCAGAATAAGGAGATGAGATGGACTGAACAGCACATTTGCTTACTTCCTCCTCATTCTGTTTAACTAGCTCCTGTCTATCATCTCTAAGGAGACCTCGTGGAAGAGTCTATCTAAGCTGTTATCTCTGCATATCTCTGCGTATAACACAATAGAAAATATCTTGTCTTGATGACTTTTGATGAGAAATCTAGAAGATAGTTTCAGCTTAAAGTTGTAATTGACAGGGGAGAGAAAATACAATGTAAGGTTCATGGTTGAGATAAGGGCAAGGAGAGACTACTCACCAAATATTGTCATGGGCAAATTAGGTTAGAGCTGGAGATATTTAACTGAATTTATTACTAACAAAATCAGAGCAGCATAATGAGAAGTAAAATAAGACCTTAAAAACACCTTATCTACACCCCTCCCTCCTTCCCAGCGCTAGCTACTCATATCGTGGCACAAGGAGACAGGGAATGGGGGTGATGGTGAGTTTATCACATGTTCTGCTACTGCTGCTCAAGTGCTCAAGGAAAGGAGTCCTTTCCCTCCTCCACCAGTGGGTCCCTCCTATGGGAAACATTTCTCCATTAACTTCTCCAATCTGAGTCCATCTCACAGGCAACAGTTCTGCATGAACTGCTGCAACATAGTTCACTCTTCCATGTGGTGCATTCCTTCAAGGACAGGCTATGTTATCAGGAAACCTGCTCCAGCACGGGCTCCTTTCCCTATGAGTCTACAGGTCCCTGCCAGGAGCCTTTCCCAGCACCAGCCTCCCACAGGTTCACAGCCTCCTCTCAGGCTTCCACCTCCTCTGGCATGAGTTTCCACCACAGGTTGTAGGTGGATCTCTACATCTCCACCATCCTGCATGTGCTGCAGGGGGACAGCTGCTTTACCATAGTCTTCACCACAAACTGCAGGAGAATCCCAGCTCTGGTGCCTGGAACACCTCCACCCCCTCCTTCTGCACTTTGTTGTCTGCCGAGTTGTTCCTCTCATGTATTTGTAGGAGAATTCTGGCCCCTGACTGGGGCTATAGAGCTACATTGGCTCCATGATCAGAAGGCTAAATATGATTATTTATTAAGATCTATATGCAAGAGCAGAGAAGCTGCAAGCATGCAGGTGAGGAGGCCAGACAAGTAATCCCCACAGCGATCCCTGTCTGTCCAAAACATCCAGAGTACATTGATAAGGCAGAATCCTGTACTAAGCATAGATTGGCTAACCTTTATAAACATCAGGATGTTATGAAGAATTCTCCCAGGGTTCTCAAAACAATCTCAGGGCCAAGTGTTTGGCCCGTATTATAGGCAACATGTATTCTCACTCCGTTCTTCTCTGGACACAATTAAAACCATGCAATCACTTTTTTTATGTTTATTTTCTTCTTAAATATGTTAACACAGAGGCATTACCACTATTTCTAATTGGCCTAACCTTGGCCAGCAGCATATATGTCTTGGAATCAGCTGGCACTGGATCTTCTAGACACAGAGGAAGCTTCAGCAGCTTCTCACAGACGCCATCCCTGTAGCCCCCATGCTACCAAAACCTGGCCACAGAAATCCAGTACAGTCTTGGACATCCTTAATTGGGTGTTGGCTTCTTATAGAGAAAAGTAAAACACAACTGAGTAGAAATGGGGAAGAAAACATTAATCATAGCATTTATAATGTTATAAACCATTATAAGCAAACTTGAGACCACCCCCCAGCTAATCCTTCAGTACCTGATTATGGTTTCAGATGTCCTGAAGCCCTTTAGATAAGCATATTCTTCTATTGTACACACATTTGGCAATTATCGCTATAGCTGCTTGTTTAAAAAAAGAAAAATATTGAAGTAGATAAATAAGGCCTAGGATAACAAAATATATCATCCACCCATTATCCCTTCAATGTATGCATCCTGCTGGCATGGTTCAGAGTTCATTTACATGATAGATGCTTCTACTTCAGCCTAAAGCAAGGCTGGTCTTCATGTCATTTCCTGTCAGGAGTTCCTGGACCTCAATTATTTATTTGAGATAAATGATGCAATAAAAACACACTTTGCAGTCCAGAAGCCACCTTCATCAGTTGTAGAATGCCTGGCTTACTGTTTGATTCCCACCCCCCCACAAGTCCCTTGACACAGTAAAATAAATTATTCTGGTACTAAAGCAACACAACATCCACTTATTTTGCTCCTCGTAAACAGCCTAGCTACCTCAGCCATCACAGCTGCTTTCTTGTTCCCTCCAAACCATTCTAGTAAAGGTAACATGAGAAAGAAGAGGAGGGTAATTTGGAAAGCCTGTGGCCAATGCATCAGCTGAAGGAACTAAGACTGGTAAGGCCTTATTAAACTGGCCTATGTTACACTCATTTCTCTGCTCTGCTGACTGGGGAACAATCTAAGGAGAAGAGAGGAAATGGGCTAGAAAAATTTCCTACAAGTGGCAACTTCTTTACCTTCGTACTTTATCCAACCTGTTGATGAAGTGAATGAGTGCTCACAGGGCTGACTAAATTCAGCAAGAAATTAAAATCACCAGAAATCAGTTAGTTCTGTCACACAGCAGTACTCAGTGAGATCAAAAGCCGTATAACAACAAATTAAGTTCAAGTCTATCTCCTCTGTGTGCAGTTTCTCAGTTTATGTATATAGGAAATGCAAAGGAAATACCCCATGGTGTGTGGCAAAGATTCATCTGTTAATGTGTGTTGTAGTTGAAAATCTAAAGTGCTATTAAGTGCTAGATTGATTATTTTAATCAACACTGCTTTCCAACCATCTGCAGTTCTATGGCTACAAATGTAACTGTGAAATTATATTCCAGGTATACAGAATCTCCCCCCAGCTCTCAATTAATATTTCATCATTAGCACAGCATCCTAATGATTAAGATGAAATCAGATTCAACTGCAGAATGAAATATGAAAGAAAGTGCAGTACTATCACGTTTCTTCTTCTGAAGGGCCAAGACAGGTATTGTCATATAATCAGCTGAACATGAGACAGTTTTGATGTACATAGCCATGATATACTTGTGTAGGAGCCACGAGGAAGGGAGTGGAATATGTAGACTTTTTAACTTATTTTCTGCAGCAATACAGTATCTAGGAAAAGGAAAGTTTAGAAAGAAGACTAACAGCTCTGAAAGTCCCATACAACATAGCTCCCATTTACAATTTAAAGCTTTAAAAATAAAGAGGATTAAATAGTTTATTAATTATACACACTAAATATCTTTTGTAGACTTAAAAGAAAAGCAGGTAATAGATAAATCAAAAGAGAGCGGGTTTAGCAAGAAATCTTACAGTGCTTGCTAAAGAAACAGCACTGAAGTGCTAAGGAATTGCATCCTGAATTTTGTCTGGTGTTGCTCTGCATTGATAAATAGCTTTGGATCATGCTTGTATATGTTACAGCTGTGGTAAGGATTAGCTCTTAACCTTGATACTAGAGTGTTATGCTATTCTTTATAAAGCAATCCATGGATGAAAAGCCAACACTCTCCCCCCCACCCCCACCCCTTTTTTTTTTTTTTTTTTTGTNCCCCCCCCCCCTTTTTTTTTTTTTTTGGTTACTTAATACTTTGGAATCCAGTATCAGCTTCATCCCTGACTCAAAATGACATCTTCCATGGACAGAGTGGCACCTGCACCAACTCTTTTAATACAGCCCAGTCTGCAAAGCCAGATGAGCTACAGGGGAGAGGAAAAAAAATTTTTTTAATGTTGTAAAACCTGCAGTTAACAGAGAAAGTAAACCTCTTGCAGGGTTACAAATGTGTCAATGTGAGCAAATAAGGGGAACCAGGGTGCCAAAGAGATGTAAGTTTTTTTCTTTTCCTTTCCTTCCCTTCTTCTGCAGCAAGATGTGTTCAAAGATTCTAGAGTTTGAATCCTTTTTCTCCAAGGACAAATATATCAAAAAGAACTAGAGATTCCTAGCCAAAAATACGAAAAGGTTTATTTTTTCCTGAATTTACATCTGCAAGTCTTCATGGGAAGCAATCTGTGTAACCTCCATGAATTAAACATAGTCCAGTCACTGAAGCCTTTGGCATCCATTGGGGATTAATGACCAACTGGAAAGATAATGGCTTGAAGAAAGTTGAGCTATCATTAATGATAGCTCAATGTTCTAATGCCAGGGTCATTGCCAAATATAGGCCTCTTTAGAAGCACAGAAGAAAATAAATACTTCAGAGCAAGTGGTTTCCTGTATTAAACCAATACTCCTAAGTTTCTGCAGTTTTGAAGAGTGATGCTTTTACTCTTGACACATTTTTCCAAATGTCTTTAGGAATCAATGCCTGGATTGCCTCATACTTGGCATGTCTTCCAGAAATGCTGGAGGAAGTACCCCAGAAATGAGCCAGCACTTGTTTTCATTGAGATTGACCATTGTAGGGTATTGCCAAGAGGTAATGGTTGGAAAAGCACTACTTCTAAACCCACTTTCTCATATCCAAATGTACTATCAGAGTTTAGAAAGTCTGTTTCTTGTTTGGAATGATTTCTGGGAACCCCTGCAGGTCTGTATAAAATTTAGTTATAAATGCTGAAACACCAAGTTTTTGTAAATGGCCCAGACTTGGATATATGGACAAGGGCTGGATGACAAAAAGGAAAATCCTTGGTGATGTTAAATTGCAAAAGAGATGTTCAAAATAGTACATCATCTTTCTTTTGGCATAAACATAAGATAATTATAGCCTTTAGACCGATACAAATGAGAAAAAATTTAATTCACAATATATTCAGGCTATTAATTTGTAACTCTTTATGGGACTGTTTTTATCTGTCACCATTCCATACTCTCACATGTTGCAGTAAGTAGGGAACAACAAAAAGTGCAAGCTCAGAGTCTGGGGAAGCACAGTAGAAGTCAGTGGTGCACTAAGAGAACTCCTGCAATGAGGGGGTTCTCTTACTGAAACAACATTTTGGCTTTAATATTATGCAGTCCACTCCTACTAAATAACTACCTTACTACGCTGTGTTCCCTGTTACTCAGTCCTGAACCAATCATTACAGCCTCTGAATTTGCTTCTTCATTGTAAGCTTTCTGAACCCATATCTGAACAAAATCATGATTACATGAGGGGATTCCAGTGGTGCTGCCATAGCATAGCATTGAATCCCAGTCAAGAAATTTGGCCTCATATACCATAAAAGAAGTAAGGCAATTATACTGATTTAAAATGATAATTGAATAAAAAATCAAACAGGAAGTGATAAAACCAGTATCTGTATATCAGTCCAAAATGTTGAGCCTTCCTATACATAACCTTTTCCTCAAACTCCTTATTTTACTTTTTCTTATGTTACATAAGTGTCCCAAACTTCGAGAAGTTAGAAGAAAATGTGTCTCATTCATGGGTAATATGGCAAGACCCGCAACAAAGCAAGAATTAATATATGCTTCTCTCTTTTGAACAGTTAAAGCCATATCAGGGTGAGAATGCTTTATTTAGAGACAGCCTTGTTATCCATGGTTAAATCAACTTAGTCAAATAATTGACTAATATAACATAGGTCTTTGATGTGAGAGAGAAAAGATTTGACATGCAGCCTCATCTGGTTTTGGATCTTCTGGAAGTCACAGTTATTTGGAGCATCTCAGCTTTTGGCTGCTACAAAATTCCACAACATGACTCAAATAAGAAAAAAACTCTCAGGTTTAACTCAGAATTGAGCCAATTCTAAAGCTTTCACTTTTTTTTTTTTTTTAAGCATTTTCCCACCACTTCCTCAACTATATATAGTCTCACTCCTTTTATAAGCTACTAGAGGCCAGACAAGGACAGAAAAAGAAATTATTCTAGAGAGCTTTTGAGCTTTTAATGCTTTTTTTTATTTTATTTTTTAAATATTGTAAGCCTTTAAGTGGGTAGGGCTAGGAGATGAATCATCTGGGGTTTATTCTGTCTGAAATATGAACAGGAGAACAGTTTCTACAGGAATCAAAGTAAAAGATTAATCTGACAAACTAATTCAAGCAAAAGGACAATTTAGGTTTCTATAGGAAATCTACAAGTTGCAATATTTCACCTTTCTTTTATAGGTACTTCATTGGAAATGTTAGCTGGCATCTTCTTCTACATTATTAATCTGTTTCAGTCCCCTTCACTTTGCATTACAGATATGAAGAAAAATGGGTAACTCATTAATCAGCTTTAGTCCAGTAACCAGTAAGGCAGAAATTTCACTGACTAGATTTTAATGTGTTGGCTNAATAAATTTTAAATGTTTGGCTGAAAAAAAAAAAAAAAAAAAAAAAAAAAAAAAAAAGCAGAAATAAAAATAAGTAAAACTGAAAATAATCTGATATATAACTCTTTCCAATATAGGCAACTAAGTAGTCTTAATCATTACTAATTACTATAAACATTTCAGCCTTGTGGTTTTTCTTCTACAGAAAAAGTCCTGTAAAACTTCTATCTTTTGAAAACAATAGTGATTTCACATTCTGTCAAGATATCTTTATGTTAACAAGTGATAGGCAGAAATTCTGTACTAGTGACACAAAATAAAATAAAGGAAAAATCAAGGTTTGGGAAGTTCTAGCTGGCAGTTGAACCTCAAACCTTTGCGCCCTAGTAAAGTGACAGGTTTAGCCCATTCCTACCTGTTTACTTTGCATAAGTCAGCTTAAGGAAATCACTGCAGATGCCTGTGGGAAAATAAAATCTTCATAACAGCTAATTTCTGAAAAACAGTCACAGCAATCACAATAGTCACAGAAATCCTTAGAAAAACATATTTCTCAAAAAATCACTTTCTACATATTTGTTTCTTCATCCTGGATTAGGCATGGTTGCCGTGACATGGAAACTTAAAATATCTGCTGCTGGACTTGGCAACTTACTGGAAATGAAAAATTTAAACAAACAGCTTTCACAACTGCAAGGTATTGCAGCAAGATAATTCAATCCAGGGGGAATCTGGTGCATATTCTTCAAAGGCACCAGGAAGATAACACTATTGTAGAAATTATGCAATTATATTTTCCCAGCAGGATTCCAAAGACCCAATGTATCTATTTCCAGATCCAGAGTGGAATCAGCTATGTGGAGAAGACAATGATCCCTGATGATATATTACACCTCCTTGTATCTCTCTGACAGGGACCAATCAGTGTTCACTTACAACCCTGTGAAGTGGTTAAGCACCATACACCCCAACTTCTAGAGAAGAAAAATAAGGCACAGAGTTGAGATAGTGAAAGAAACAGATATAATAAATCAGTAGCTAAACTGGAGAAGAACCAAGCACCTTCTACTCCTAATTTGGCCTCTGTCACCTAATGAAAAATGGAAATATTACTGGTAGGAGACAAGTGAAACAATATAGGTACCAAATAAATAGTAGATAATTACTTCATAGTCTATGTTTCCAAGTTCCATTTTCTAAAACCCCTTCTGTCATCCCCCTCATGTCTTTCTCTCTGCAGTCAGAATCTGAATATAGACCTTAGAAATCTATTTAACATTCTCCCCATTGCTAATCTTCTATTGAAAAGATTAGCTAGTTGACATCAGTGAAGCTTCTTTCAATGCAAACTTCTGTCATAACAGAAGAACAATAAAATCATTGCATGATAAGGAAAAAAAACACTCACAAATCAGGAGCCTTTCCATTTTTCTGCTCCTCATTTTCACATTCCTATTTTCTACTTCTTTTTCTTTCCCTATTGAATGTCTGCAAAGAATCTCATCTATTTTTAACATATTACTTATTCCAGTCCAGTCATCTCCCTTCTCAACCTTTTTTCATGTGTTTATTATTCTTTTATATGAAATCACATTCTCTGAAAATCTGTTCCCAAGTTGCTCATTTTCGGGTGATTTTTATCATGCTTCCTGCCAGTAACAGAAAATTGTCTTCCTTATGTTATGTACTAGAGTATGCACTTCATAATTTAAGATAGTTCATGCAGGGGTCACCTCAAAATTTTCATTGTTTCAATTGGAAGAGAGTCTAGAGCTGATCACACCTCTTCCATATTACTCATGTCTTTGTGATTTTCTGTCCTACTCAGACCCTCCTATTTTAAATTCCCTTCAGGAGAAATTTCTTCCTGCTGTAGCTGCACAATCTTATGCCATCCTGTACTAAGAAACATTGATAACACTGTTCACCTGGGGTAAAATTTGTGATTTCCTATCTGGAGGAAAACCTCTCTAAGAAACACAGACAAATTTGCTTGACTGCAAAAAACTTGTATAAAGTCACCTAAAACATATATCACAGAAACAAAAGAAAGCAGAGTTGAGTTCTTTACTATGTCACAAGTCAGACTGAAGTTACCTTGTTTTTTTCTAGTCCTTAAGAAATGCAAAGTGAACTCCATGTGTTGTAGGAGAAAAAAAAAAAAAAACACACAAAAAAAAAAAACATGCAGAAGGGGGGGATAACTATAGGATCATTCCGTTCAGTCATTAAAATGTTTCTATTTTAATTTTTCTTTTGGTTCATTAGCTCTGAAAGTCTCTTCTACCTGAAGACCTTTGGAGACCTCAACTAACACAATTCCCGATGAACATAGATTACAGAGAGCATTACTAGAGGTGAGAACATGAGCAGCACCAAAATATATGAAAGTACCCATATGAAAGTGTCAATTGATCTGTGACTTTAAAATTCAAAATATTCAAACTATCTTTGTAGTCTGGTCAACAGAAACCATCCATTTTACAGCTTTCCTTCCTGAGGCAACCTACTCATAGGGCAGCAAGGCAGATTATCAGTGCAGCATTTCCCTGAAGAATAAAAGCAAATGTTAACTATATTCTCAGACTCTATTACATCTCAAACCTTACTACAGGAGAACTAGCATAAGTTGCTGAACTGCTCTAGTCTGGATCTTACTGCCAACTTTGGATGCTTCTGCAAATACAATAAAAACTGGTCTTATTGGCCATCTGGAATTAATGAAGAAGTATTGTGGAAATTCTGCAGAGCAATAAAAGATAATTCAGTTTTAGAAGAATCTTGTCCAACAGCATAAGCATTTCTCAGTAATAAGTCAGATTCATATATAAGGTGTGTATATATATATATATATATATATATATATGCAATAGACCAAATCAAGCAGAGTATAGTCCAGAGCTGGGCAAAGGGAAGTTGAAATACATTCCTTTAGGAAGAGAATGGAGCCAGAGTTTTCAACATATTCAAGCAATCGTGTCCTTTTGTTTAGTTTATAGAGACTTGTCATTTACTGACACAAGGTAGAGCTGCCAAGGCAGCACTATTTTTTACACCAAGTTGTCATCCATATCCCTCACATTTGAATGCAAAATGGAAATCACAGAATCACAGAATCAAAGAATCACAGAATGGTTCGAGTTGGAAGGGGCCTTAAAGATCATCTAGTTCCAACTCCCCTGCCATAGCAGCAGGTTGCTTAAAGCCCCATCCTACTCGGCCTTGAACACTTCCAGGGATGCGGTATCCACAACTCTTGGGGCAACCTGTTCCAGTGCCTCACCATCCCACATAAAACAAAGTCTTCCTAATATTTAATCTAGACCTACCCTCCTTCAGCCTAAAGCGCCTCCCCTTGTCCTGTCACTTCATGTCCTTGTAAAAGGTTTCTCTCCATCTTTCTTGTAGGCTCCCTATACGTATGTGCTGGAAGGTCCAAATTAGGTCTCCCTAGTTGTTAGGATGAACAATTCCAATTCTCTCAGACTTTTCTCATAGGAGAGGTGCTTTATCCCACTAATCATCCAGGTGGCCGTTCTCTGGACTTGCTTCAAGAGGTCAATGTCTTTCCTGCGCTGGAGCCCCTAGAGCTGGATGCAGCACTCTAGAGATAATGAGATGGTTTTAGTACCTGCTGGCTTTTCTGTATTTGCACTACCGCTCAGATGAGTCACACAGTGTAGAAGAAAAATTGAAAAAATAATCAATTAGAATGAGTATGAAGAGTATGACTTTTTTGCTATTTCTTTGCTTCCATTTCTAAAATTTATTTTAATAGATTTATAAAAAGTGCTGCAAGGGGAAAATGAGGTACATAAAATGTGTTATTGCTTATATACAGTAAATAATGTCTGAAATTTATCTTCACTAGGCAGAAAATAATAACTCACGATAACTCATAATTTCAAAATGAAATTCTCATATCAAATTTGAGCTATTTTATATATTCCTTAATAAATCACATGAAGGAAAAAGATACCACAAATAGAAACCTTCTATAAGTGAAGTTTAATTATCTCAAACCCGATTGATCAAAACATATTTAAATTAGAGTGAGATTGTTATTAATCTCAGGAGACCAGCAGAAGTGAAAGAAAGGAACAATTATGGCTTCCTTATCTAAAAAATATAAAATTTTCCTTTTGTGCTTTTATAATTTTTGTGTTGAAGACTGTGTGAAACACACCAAACAAAAAGAGCTATAGAATCACTTCCTTGGTTAAATGCATTTTATGAGGAAAGTTTATCAGCTGAATCTCTAGAATCAAGTGGGATAATTATGCAAAACTTCAAACCTGACCTTTATGTTTTACACAAATTGTCCTTGTCCCATCATTTCTCTCTCTTTAATGAATACAAGTGTGGGCTGGCATTTGGTAGTAATTATCAGAGAAAATAGTGAGGCTCTGGAACAATATTAAATACAGAAGTACCATAAAACCCCCCAAAATCTGCTTTTAAGAAGCAGTTACTAAACACTTGAAATGGCAGTGGCCAGTGGTAGGTCCACATCCACAACATTCTTCAGTTTCATGTTCTCATTTTTTCACATCTAACATATCTACCAGGCATCAGATATTTTTCAGTGCAGCATAGAGCTATGAATAAAATATGGTTAACACTGAACAAGGAGCGCTACATTAGAATAAATCCTGTGTAGCATATTCATGTCTATAGCTGTTGGTTTCTTTAATAAATGCTTTTCACTTAAGAAGACTATGATTCTGTTCCACAGAACAGTCCAAAATGTAATAATAGAAAATAAATATGTCCTCAGACCACCTACAGTTCTCTGTGATGTACTCTGCATTTTTTTTAATATATTTCCTATAGCTAATTAAAATTCTAGGGGAAAAAAAATCCCACACAAAATATTTGCCAGAAGTCAGATAAGAGAAGGTTAGTTCAAAGAAAATTTATTCATTCTATAAACCTTTTTCCAGATTTTTTGTGCCATGCACTTAGACCCTTCCTGAGTGAAAAATTCTGAAAAGTTTACCAGAAATTTACCTTACTACATAAGGATCTCAGATGCTGATTCTGAGAGACTGTAAAATATTTTGTCCTTTCATTTTATAATGGTCTTCTGAACTTTGACACTGCATTCACATGACAGCTTCTTATTTATGTGCTGATCCGGGAACTGAGTGTCTATGAAACATTTTTTAATTATCGTAGACAAAAGATCTAAATTTTAGAGGTTAATTTGATTTAACAGATTAATATGACTTTGATTCAAGAGGCACCTGTCTTTGATCAGTATAAATGACAATAATGTGTCAAAACATTTTGGTTTTCATCTTGTGTTTATTTAAGAGACTAATGAGATGGTTCTAAATTGACTTTGACATTCTGCCAAAAGTCAGAAAGCCTAGAAATAAGAGAAGACATAAGCTATTAAGTCAACTAGTCAATCAGACATAGACCAGTCAAATAACTGGACACAGTGAGCCTTATGGGTCCCTTCCAACTCAGGATGTTCTGTGATTCTATGATTCTAATCTCTTTACAATTCATTTTTTTAAAAACTCAGACAGCATTGCTTCTTTTCAGTACCTAGTGGAATAAGTGGCAGTTATAGCAAAAAGAGATGCAGCTATATCTTCAGTATTCTTTAGTACTGATTATGTCAGCTTCTAGGTTTTATTACGTGCCTAGCTTGTATGATAGCTACAAAATCATGCATGGATAAATGAACTCTTGAACCTTTAAGTTCTGGGGCCTTTAAATTCTGGAACTTTTTTTTCTTAGAACACAAAACTAACACCTTTCCTTAATATAATGCCTGTTGATTATCTGATGCCTCTATCAAAGGAAAAAAATCCACGCTGTCACTCATTAGTATTTTGTTGAGAGAATTATAACTTGAAAATTAATGGGTCAAACTCAAAAATTTCTTCATTTCTGGAAACTTAATCTTTGACTGAAAGGAAGAATATATTTACAAAGCCTATACTTTTTTAGTGGGTTTTTTCACTTAGAATAGTGAGACATTTTTGAGGTAGCAGTTTCCACTGACATGCTCAAAGATACAGTCTACTAGATGACTCTAAAATCTCAAACTTGAAGACAACTGGAGAAATTTCTGAACTGCTCACCATCCCAGCCTGGTATTCACACAAATATGAAAAGCAAAAGAGGAAATAGGAAGAAATAAAAGTGATAAGTTCAGAGTAAACTAGAAATTTAGAGAAATCTAGAAATTTAGATATATAACTGTGAGATTTGTTATTGAATGAAGCGGTGTTTCAAGTCACAGCTTCATGGATAAAATTAAAGCTCTGAAGGAAGATATACCATGTGAGAAACAATCCAGCTTTATTTTTTTTACCAATAAATTCAATTACTGTCCCAAATTTGAATCTTTTCTGCCCATGTCAGTATTTGGTAAGTGATCTCTCCCAGACAACTCTTGATCCCCTTTTATCTCCTCTCTCCATTCCAGCTGGGGAGGGGAGTGAGACAACAGCTTTGGAGGGTGCCTGGTATCCAGCCAGGATCAACTCACTACAATAGCACAGATTCATAAGGGTGGAGATTTTTCAAAGTGTGTCATAATCTCAAATTTCAAGAAGAAAAGTAGCTGTAGGAAATACCAACTTGGAATAGAATTTTTCCCCCCTAGAATGTGGATAATAGTCTCCATTAAATAAGAAGTTCAGCTACATTCAATATTCCAGTTGAATAACTTATTTTTTTTAAAAAAAAAGAAAAAGCTGTTTTATCATCATCTTTGTTGCCCCATGTGTCCTAAGTCAAGACGATGAGCAACCAGAAAATAATCATCTTAGTCTAGAAGGGTGATGAGATCATAATTGATGGATTTTAAAAACATTTTTATCCAAATATTCTGAACAGCACATGCTCTAGTCTTTCACACTATAGCCACAGCTAAATAAATTTATTTGCAATGCAGAGGAGCTGCTGTCTAGCAAGATATACAGCTTATGCTGATCCACTTCCGAATATTGCTTCATTCTTAAATTTTTGAAACTTTGTGCAAGAGACAAAATAAAAATGTCTTTCAAAACTTCTGAAATCAACTGATTTGTGTTGGGAAAAACCTTGCAAATATAATCTCAGTTCTTTCTCAATGTATTGTATAATTGCAGTCTGTTCTCCTCCCTTTGCAATGATTATAATCAGCATCTTAATATTTTATTTTGCTTTTATTTTTATTAAACAAAATAATCCTCAGAGCTCATATTCCAATACTTATTTAGGAACATTAAATGGTACTTATGTCCATTAAGGACTGATCTGGGTAATATTATGGTGCTTGTATTTGTTATCACTGTATAAAAAATATTATAGTAATAAACCCATATAGTTTTCCAAGTGATTCCATTTAATCTCAGCAAAAACAAATAACTTGTCATGCTGAGTACTTCACATTATTAATCCACTGCCGATAGATAGCCAGAAAATTCATAACTGTCCTCATTTACTCCTTCATGCAGACTGATGTGAATACTCTGCTTGGAAAACTGGCATAGGGTGAGCTCCAGCAAACCTGGAGGATCACTTTGAAGGCAGTCAGGTGCTGAGAGCATTTGAGAGCATTATTCTAAAAAGATGTTTATAACCTTGCAATGAGAACGGAGATGACAGTTGAATGATTGGGTGTAAAGCCATGAGTAAACAATAAGGTGGTACAGCAATTTCACAGATATCATTATTCTCATTTTATAGTCAGACAAAGTAAAGCATGGCTTCTTACATTTTTGGTCTTGCATTTTGTAGGAAGTCTGAACTACACTAGGAGCTTTCTACACTCAGAAATGTAAGTCAAGTGTCCAGCACACTGATATGTAGGTTTGAAGACCAGGACATTATTACAAAGAACTTCTGTTATTATCATATTCTTCTGTGCCCAAAGATAGTTAATTTTTATGAATCCATATATCTGAATAGTTCTCTATCACACTACTGAAATTTTGCAAGTCACTGCCTAGTGCTGTATTGATCACTTGTCTGATAAACACATCTATAATACTGGCAAAAATTGTGTCATATAAATAGAATTAAAGTTTGTTGTATTATTACTATCTACATTTAATTCAGGAGGCTTTTTCACATTAATGTGCTTGGAAGGAAATGCCTTTAAAAGACACCTGACCTGTTATATGATTTAAAAAATTTGAAGAAAAGATTAATGTCATTTCTGATTAAAAGCCTATGGGCAGATGTAGCCTGATTTAAGCTGAAGAATATATTTGAACTGTACAATTTTGCACAGCTTTACATTTGAGATAATACACCATGCCTTTTACAGTATATGAAAGTGATTTTCATTTTGCATCTCATTATATAGAAGAGTAGAGCAAGATTCTCTCCAAAGGCTGTCCCTAAGAAGGTTCTGAAGAAAGTGAGTTTTTCATGAGAAGGAACTTGCTTTAAGGTCATCTGTCACCAAACCAGCAGAGACAACATGGGAGCATTAAGACTTTCTCCTCAATACCTCATTCTAACCAGTGGACCATAGTCCCAAATTTCAAGTCAGTTGGTCCTTGTCTGTCAAAAATACTTTCATCCTTTTATGGGCTGCTATCTCATTCCTACACTAATAAGAATGGTTAGAGTTGGTAATCAAAATTTATGACTTGTGTACCCTATTTTACCACTTTTCCAAAGACTCATTAAATCTCTTTTATGTGTACTTTTCCCTGCCTCATACTTTCATTAACTGGAAAAAAAGAGAATAAAGTCCCATTTACAACACCACTGCAGCCATGCAGGATCCTTGCTTGACTGATGTTCTTCTAATGAATTATATGTATTGTAAATAAGTACCGAAAACTAGCCCAAGGTCTTCACCATTAATTTTTCATTAATGAAATGCACCACTTAGCTTGTTTGACACTTAAGTGATTCCCATAAATTTAAAATAGAGGTCACCATAAGGAAAGCATTTGAAAGTGTCATTGAGGGAACGAGATAATGAACTATTCACCCTTCCCCAAGCACTTCTAAATTCACAGGCTAGTCAGTTGTAAAATTTGAAAATGAGTACTATTTTAATTCTAAAAGTAGATGCCAGAATTTAATGAAAAAAAAAAGTATTCTAATAAGTGAGCTTTTGCTTAGGGGTTTTTTCTTCTCATCTGCTTTCTGCTTTTCTCTCCTTTTACATTTTAGGGCAGAAAAATTATTATGCCTTATTTAGCTTAACATGTCATGAAAAAATAATAACACCTATATAAGAGAGGAGCAAAGTGTGGGCTTGGGGTTAACCTGTAACATCCTGCTTTGGCTGATTGCAATTGATGGTGGGGCTTGTGAGGCCATTGCTAATAGGCAATTTCTCTTCCAAGCTGCAGACAGAGGAAAGCTCAGTCATAAGCTCTGACAGTGCATTCTCACAGGAAATCTCTGGAATACAGGCCTTGATCCAAGCATCACTTTCTGCTAGTCAGCTACACAATA
Organism: Regulus satrapa; assembly: GCA_013396955.1. Classification (NCBI taxonomy): domain Eukaryota; kingdom Metazoa; phylum Chordata; class Aves; order Passeriformes; family Regulidae; genus Regulus; species Regulus satrapa. The sequence continues at coordinate 7,303 of VWZN01011430.1, read as the reverse complement.
CTAAAGAGTAGTTTCTCCCAGATGTATCAGTCAGGTCACTTGATGATGTAATTACAATACTACAATTAGGTAACAGAGTTGAATTACAACCCTCTGGGCCTGAAAGTAAAGTGGAAATATTGGTATAACCCTCCAGATCAAAATGTATGTGAGCAGCCAAGTAAAAAAAATCCAAAACCCTATAACCAGCACTTATAAAAACAGAAACTACTGCAAACAAAAACAAACAATAAAGACAAAAAACTAAAACAAACCAACCAACCAAAAAAACAAAAAAAACCAAAAAAAACCCCACAAAAAAACCAAACCAAAAACAAAAAAAAAAAAAAAAAAAAAAAAAAAAAAAAAAAACAAAAAAAAAAAAAAAAAAAAAAAAAAAAAAAAACCCCCAAAAAAAAAAAAAAAAAAAAAAAAAAAAAAAAAAAAAAAAAAAAAAAAAAAAAAAAAAAAAAAAGAAAAGTGCCAACATGGAAGATAACACAAATTACCAGAAACCCTCTTTTGGGCAGAAATAATACTACCTACCCTGAAAGCCTGTTTGCTTATCAAGGCTGTTGTGAAGATTGACATGTCAGAGTATAGCCCACTAACAGGCAATCTGAGACAAGATCTGTGCTGTGCTTGCAGCAACCTGGTGCTGCAGTAGTGGTGCAAGGATTGGCCCCCAGGAAGAAGAGGGCACCATTTCACTGAGTTGTTTCCTATTTTCACTGAGAATCTGGCTTTGGCAAAAATACCATGGTCCTTCCTGTGGATTTTCTTTCAAAAATAAACGAAAACATCAAAACCAAACAAAACAGAGAAACATATAGGATACAACAGTTCAATTGTAATGGACCAACAGGAACCTTTACTCTCCCATTAAATAAATTATTTCCACTGTGTTCTCTGAACCTTCCCTTTCACCGCTTTGAACCATTCCCACATATGCTGCTGAAGGATACCGGGGGAAGAGCTCAGCACCTCCCCAGAACACAGGGAAATTGTCCCTCAGCCTACTTTCCTCCAAAGCAGATAAGCCTACTGTACCCAGCTGCACCTCAGAGGACATTGCTTCCCACCCTGTCACCAGCATTGTTGCCCTTCTCTGAACACCTTCAAAGACTTCCACATCTTTCTTAAACTGTGGAGTGCAGAACTGCACAGAGTACTTGAGATGAGGCCGCACCAACGCTGCAAGCAGTGGGATGTTCACCTCTTCTGGACAGCTGGTTACCTTGTGTGGGCATTTTTCCAGTACTTTGGAAATGTTAAATTTGCAAAGTAAATAGACATCTGAGGTGTCCTTTATATTGACTGGATTGAAGAGAAACTGAATTTTTTGGAAGCATTCCTTATCATGAGTTGTGAAATTTTGATCTGAAAATGCTTGAACGATTATGCACTCTGGATCACTTACTAATTTGCGTGAAGAATAACATTGTTTAAAGCATCATAATGAATTATAGCCTACATAAAACTTCTAGACTATTTACTTAGTAACTTTTTTATATTCTCAAAATCTTCAATCCCTACACAAAACATGTTTTTCACTGCTGCTGAGCATTTTCATATTTTTCTCAACTTCCATACAAGAGAAATCTGTATTGTTGCATATTTTAATTGTTGGTTGTGAGATTTAAGAATACTGAGAATAATTTCTAAGGTGCATCAGTTACAACATGACCTATAAATGAGGGAAAGAAGTTTCAATCAACCTTTATTCAACTCTAATCAGTTCATGTGGTTTACTTCAGGTTTATTTCAAAGAATTGCAGTTCAAACATTATTTATACATTTTTCTCTACAATCTGGAACTGCTACTCTCTTTTTAGGTGTGTTAAATATGAGAGAGAAAAACTGAAAAAAAAAATGTGCTCTCACTAAAAGTTTTTTTAGGTATTTTGTCATCCTCAGTAAACGTAACACTATTCAAAGGCAGAAATTATTAGCAACTAAAATCTAATGTCTTGAGCAGTTTGTGTGTTCAAGAAGGGTCACTGGCAAAAAAAATTGGGATGCTGCTTTTGCCACAAGATTAAGATAGAAAAAGTGCATTCAGCTCTCTGGGGAGGCAAAAATCCTATCTAACAGTGAAGTCTGAAATATAAGGGCATGACAATATACAAAGAAATACAGTAGGAATATTTGTCTCTCACATTTAGTTGTCACAAATGAATCTATCTTTGGCTATTTTTTTTAAATAATTGAAATACATTAAAATTATCAGTAATTTCAATGGCCTTTGAAAAAGTAGCTCTTTGTTCATGGTTCATTTTTTCTGTCCACTAGCACAGAAATGTCAGGACTGTGACTGCTAATTAGTCCTCTTTCGAAGATTCTAAGAAATAAATGCATGAAATAAGACTTTAAGTCAAAGCATTGTCACTTTCAGCCTTTCAATGCAGGATTTAGGCTTTCTGATAACTTCTGTGGATGGTTGTAATATAGTCTTTGCTCACTCTTTTTCTTTTAGGGTTAATAAATAAAAGTGTTCATAGCCCTGAGGGGCAATTTTGCAGCAGCAATAAATTCTGAAGGCTATGTAGAGATGGTAATAACTATTATGTCTTTCACACTCACTGTAAATACATAGCAGGACAATGGAGACCAATCATCATTAACATCATCTGCTAGTAGACCAATTCTGTGTGTGAAATGAGCAGGTAGGCCTTAGCCTTCCTGAGTGCTGAACAGTTGAATCCATAAAAAGACAGACTGCAGCCACAGCCAGCTCTAATTGGCTCCCTTGCTGACTCTTTTAGTAAAGACAACTAATGAGCAAGAATGAATGCTGAACTTCCTAAATAAAGCTGCCTGCTAAGGATTAGTTATGAACAATAGGTACTGAGCATACAACCTGCCCTGCCACTTTCTGTACTGAGTTCTGAGTCTACTCTGATTGTAAACCAAGGACTCTCCTCTTTTAGGCTGCCCTCATCAACTTCAGAGGATTTAAAACTGAAAACCCTTATAAGGTTGGAGCACAGGTATGTCTCTTGAGGTTAATAAGTAGGGATGTGGTGATGTTGCTACTATGCTGCAAGGAAGAAGGAAAAGTTTTTTTTAAGTCACACCTTAATGCAACTTCAGATAAAAACAAGTAATATACATGCCTCTATCCATTTACCTCAGAGTTTTATAATAAATTTTTTTTCACTGTATGAATGTCTGTTTACATCATTCTAAATTTACATCTCTTAAAACCAACATTACCTTGGAAAACTTGCCAGACAAATCACAGTATTCCCTCCCACAGTTCATTGCACAAACCTAAAGAGAGCTATTGCTTGATGAAAGCCTCATACTACTTTATTTAAAGCTGATGAGACTTAGTCTGCATATTTGACAGAAGACTACAGAGCAAAACATTACTTCAGCAACTGCAATTGGTGATGAAACCTTTCCTTATCCATTCTCCAACATAGTGTGGGCAGCCAGCTGGAGGTAAAGATGCCTCTCATATGACAGAAGTTGGGCAATTTTCATACATACAGAGTCGTAGTTTCTTCAGTCTCACTAACTGAAACAGTAGAAAAGAGCAGCTGAGGTAGAAAAGTCTTTCCCTTGACTTGTTTTCTGTGTGTATATTCATCACTACTCTGTCAGTAACACAGTTTAATGCTAGGCAGTAAAACCTCCACTTTGGGGAGGTTTCACCAGCTTTAGCATTCATCTCCCCTTAAAATATCCTAACTCAAGACATTGCAAAAGTATTTTACTTTGTCCTTCCCAAAGTGGAACATATATTAACTGGGATGGCCTACAATGGTAATGCAGGAAAATAGTTTAAAAGTCACATGTTCAAAAGTTATTCTTAAAGCAAGTCTAAAGTACAACCTAAGTTTCTGCTTTGTACAGAAGGGAATTTTCTCCATTAGTTTATGGAGCTTGTGTACTGTTTCAGCTGTTTGTCACTTGTGATGAAAAGACTTCCATCTTCAAGACATTCAATTCAACATCATTTGGGGATTTCATAAGTCACCGCCACCAAAAGAGACACATTCTACATTAAAAATAAAGGACTATACCCCATAGATTCAGGAACAATGTGGAGGAGCTGAAAGTTAATTAGCATGTTCCTCAGCAACACCTTAAAGCTAAAGAAAAACGTGTATATTATGGAATTTCTCACACTGAAATGAAGACCCGCTTGCAGGTTATAGTGGATCATGCATCAAAGCAGCTGACAATGCCTGTGAAAGTTGGAGGGATTACCCTTAGTACTTGAAAGTGATACAACTAGGCTGACTACAAAGAGGGGGAAAAAAAAGGCATTGACAGAGCTGAGAGGTAAGATCTGAGTCTAAACATAAAATGCTTTAGCCTACAGACTTCACTGAAACAAGCCTCTTCCTCAGTAAAGCACAAAAGACAGAGAACAATAAGAACTTCATTGGAAGGAGAGCCACTGCATACACTTTAATGAAATTCATTCTGTAATTGGGTCACATCAGTAAAAATGAATGCAAATTTATGGGCTTACAATGTGTTACACAGTAACAAATGCCTAATAAATCAGCTTTGAAAAACAATAGGTTTGTATTCTCACCCCAAGCCTCCATCCTGTCATTAAACAACCCTACAAATGCCTCGAGGAAGTATGGTATCAACTATCTACAGCACATATGCAATAGAAAACTTGATGTAACTCAAAACTTGTTACCTTTTAAATTAAGAGTTTATGTTCTTACCTTCTCCCATCAATGCAGGCAGCCTAAATTAAAACAAGATGAGTACTTAAGAAATCAGTGCTTTGGGGTGCTGATATCAGTAGAAAACTCCACTGGAAATCCAGGCATGATGTGGGTTCCAGTAACACAACACTGTAAAAAGAAGCCCTGGTTCTACCATCTTTTTAAAAAGAGGAAGAAATCACTCAGAGGCCTGTTAAAAAGATTTTATTTTAACAGTAAGAGAGAATTCCACTTCCTCTAGACTTTGGAATGCAGATCTCAAGGAAAGTGTTTTCCAAGATGATGGAATTACTTATAAGAATGTATTTTAATTTAACAGGATTAAAAGCACTTAATGCAGAAGTCTCCCACTCTGCCATACTTGCAAATAGAAGTTGAACAATGTGTTTGAATTTCACAGAAGCACAAAATATTCTGAGCAATGGAAGAGTCCAACTCTTAAGTGAATGACCCATTGGAGATCAAAGCCATGACCCTGATGTTATTAGCACTGTGCTCTAACCAACTGAGCTAAAATTTATTCCTGTAGAGACCTTTACTTCTTGGAAGGTTCTAGTCTTTTCATTAGAACTCTACTTTCAGAAAAAAAATCATGATAATTTAGGTTGGAAAAGGCTTCCAAGATCATGGAGTCCAAAATTTGAGCAATCACCTCTTCTTCAACTAGTCCATAACATGAAGTGCCACCTCCAGCTGTTTCTAGAGCCTCTCAAGGGATGGCGGCTCAACCATCTTCTTGGGAAAATCTCCTGAGGATTCCCCAGAAAATTCCCAAAGCTGACTCAAAAGAAATTCAGTCCACAAATATTGTTAGGAACTATATATTGTATTTGAAGACACACTTGCATCAGGTTTGGGTAAAAAAAGAACTTAATCACAATTGCTTTTCCTTTGGGAGTTTCATCCTGAGGGACTCAGGCTAGTAAAATGAAATGCTAGACACATGAAAAGAGCGTGGAAAGTAATATCATCAGAAATTTTTACCCTTCCTTGGACTTCAGAGGAGCCAGTTCCCTCTAGCTACAGTCATTTTTCTTAAAGCAAGATTAGTCCTGCTGCTGCATCTACAACCCATTTGCAGAAGTGGATGGCAGAGGATTAGTACCATGCTTGTGTGCTGCTAACGTGAAATGAAACTGTACTATTCTTCTTTTGTGAACTACTTTGTGTTTATTTCTCAATCTGTACAATATGAACTTTACTAAATCACAGCAATATTCTGTTATTCCAAATTTGCAGTGTAAATAAATATTTACACAGCATATTTATTTTGCTATAAACTGTATTATTGCAATACATATTTTCCATTGTTCCAGCAAAGCAACATCCAAGCAGGGTCTTGGGGTTGTGCTCTTTGCTACAGCTCTGACTTCCTGCATCACTGGGGAGTAATCTTTTAACCTTTCTGTGCTATATTTAATCTAAATGTAAAATGAACTGATATTATAAACTCTCCTGAAGTGTTTCTATCCCAAGTGTGTTGTAAGGCTTAATTAATTAGTGTCTGTGAGGCACTTCATGAGAAAGTTCTTCACGTGAAAGACAGTATATGCTGAGGTACTGTGATTCCTTATCATGTTTATTAATGCTGAATAGCATCAGAAAACCATTTTCAAAATATATTTTTCCTGTACTTTAGAATCTGGTAAGGCAGAATTATTGTAGGGAAATTTACAACTGCAAGACTAATTTACACTTTTTTCAGACCCCTGTCTCAGCTCTGGAAGTTCTCCTCATACTTGACTCCCCAGCTGGCTCTTACAAATCCTCTGTGCACCTAAAATCCCCTAGCACCTGAGTCAGAATGGAGTCAGGGGGCAGCCTACTGGCAGATCTCAAGGCATTCTCACAGGAAACTGTCTAGACCACCTAGAGAGGGGCTAACACCAAGGCATTTTCCTGTTTAAGGGCAGCTTCTCCAGAAAGAAGGATGCTTTGAATTCAGTTGTGTTTCAAAGTATGGAGATGGACTGCTGCAACATGTCCAACTCAGACATTGGATGGGATTAAAAATAATAATAAACAACAGCTACTGCCAGGGAGTGGATGATCTTTAAGGTTCCTTTCAACCCAAGCCATTCTCTGATGATTCTATGAGTAACCTGTTCTGACTTCTTGCCCAGCTTTCATGATTCTCTCTCCGTGCTTAGATGTTACCTTATGTCATTACTAGTAATCTTCTATCTGCCTCCCCAGCACGCTTGTTTTTCAGTCACTGAGTTAACATGGCTTTTTGTCTTTGACTGGCAGAGATGTTCTGGACTGTCCACCAGAGAAAGATTTTACTGTCCAACAGAGAAAGGTTTTGTATCCTTAAAGAAAAACTCCATGGTATATTTTAATGAAAGACTGCACAAAATCTACCACAATTTATAAGAGGGGCATAGGCTCCCTCAAATCATCTCAGCCCTATCATAATGTCTTCAGACAGCAGATACACAAAACTTCCATTACAGAGCTTTTTGTTCCCTAATCTTTGCTACGGATCATATAATTTTATTCAGGGCAGTAAACAAACTTAGAAGAACTAAGAATATTAAAGTATATAAAATTAGGTCATAAACTATGTAGTACTACAATGGCAAGCTGCAGTTCTATCCACTGAAGAATCAGAGATTTAAACATGT
>VWZN01011425.1:1263-12099 GCA_013396955.1 Regulus satrapa | reverse complement strand
GTGTGTGTGTTCTTCTGTATCCTGACCTTATATTTTAGTGCAAAGGAACAAAGGCACACATGCCTCTTCTGTCCAGTGGAAAGCAAAGGAATAAGCACAGGGCTTTGCCTCAGAAAAAGTTTGTGCTTATTTTGTTGCTTCCTCAGTATTACACATTGAGGCAAAAATATTTTGTATATGTGTCAGACTATTACAGGAGGAGCCTGTTTAACCTCTCCTTTTCTTGTTCTACATCACTACCTTTCTGAAGTTATTGAGCAAACATGAAAACTTCTCTCAAGATGATTCCACAAGTCAGCTCCCTCCCTTAAAAGGATGGTGGGCTTCAATTCTATCTGCCAGTGCAGCAAACCATACTTCTGGGCAGGACTAGGTACTGTGCATGGAATAAGAAATCCTTTCAAGGACTAATACAGAGCAGGACATCAATTAGAATAGTAGTTTTAAACTCCCTTTCTTCCTACTCCCTCACTATATCAAAAGGAAATAATAATTTTTTAGTCATTCAACAACTCTGACACCAAGATCTCTAATGTTATTCCTGCAAGCTCACACACACCCTACAATGAATTATTCTGCTCATGTGAACACTAGCAGAGTGAAAGCATGCTGGGGCTTTAAAAAAAATCTTATGAAGAGTGATGAGCAAAAGCCCAGGAACATCCAAGTCACACTAGAAGTTTTCTGCATAAATCATTGGTTGACCTTACAATGGAATGCCTTAACTGTCNTAATTATATTATATTTATTATGTTATATCCATTGTTATATTTTCTTCATTTTCCAAGAAGTATCACTGCTCTTCATTCTCCAGGAAGTATCACTGTGTATTCAGCACAGAATGAGAAGAAAAGTGAAGAAAATGTCAATTAATAAACCAAAAAAATAAGAACAGAAAAGAAAGTTGCACTACTTTCTTAGTTCTACCTTTCAAGTTCTCCATTATGCTCACTTTTCCTTTATTCTCTATTCAGAGTGTGCTCCCACACAGCCTCCACACATACATGTATGCAGACAATAAGAATTGCACTGTCAATATTTGGGAAAGACTGGAGGAACACTACTCTAGCTACGGATTTGACTTTGTAAAAGCTTTCATTCTCTAAGGACTTAAGGACAACGATAATAAACTAACAGAATATTAAACTGGATTTTGCATACAATCATTTTAAAATATGTGTTAATATAATACCTGCCTAGATGAAAAATTTGCAGTCAGCGGTCATTTACTGTATATGCTAGAGTATATCAAGGTAAAGAAGTATAGAACCCTCTTCTAGCCATTATCAGACTTTGCTATCCTCTCTGTCTGAAATAAAAATCTATTAATTTCTATAGAAAAATATGAACCCTGGTTATATTTTATATTTCTCTTAACCTGCAGTGAGCAAAGTGTAAAATCATCAGTAAATAAAAATTTACCAGGATAGTAAGGTAATGAAATTTACTTATCAAATAATGAGTCACGTATCATGACCAATTAGCATTACAAATAAAACCTTTTTATAAATTGTGTTATATAAACTATATCTGTTTATTAGGAATTCAGAATAATCAAATTACATGTTACTGTATGTCAACTTGAAAATAATATTAGCCACAGTTTAAAAAGAGACAGCTAATCACACAAAACTATTTCATTCCTCCAAAAACTTCTGCAAAACACATGGATCTAAAACATGCTCCAGTTAAGGCATCTCTCAATATGGGCAATTGAAACCAATGGAAGGTCATGACTGACCACTTGTAAACTTAATAACAATCTGCTGTCATGGCTGCTTTTTGGGGTAGAAACACCCATTTATTTACAACATTTATGAATGTTGACTTGTGTGTGCACAGGTGTAATGATGGGAATAGGTGTCTGAAAATCAAAGCCATCACTATTTTGCAGATCAGTGCTATCTTGATTTTGAGACAGCCTTTGAAATAAGTGTAGATAAATACCAAGGAAGCCAAATTAGTATGTCTTTTATTTGTTAATAAATTCACACTATTTTCGCTTACTAAAGCATTAGCAAACTCCCTGTCATGATACTCTGTCACTACAATACTATTTCATTTTGATGGTGGAATAATTTATAATGCAAAAATTCACTCAGATTTAACAACCAAAGAGTTCTTTGATCATGCATAGACAGCCTCGTCTAATAAACATTTCACCCAGAGGTTCTGCTGATTGTGCACACTGGAACTGTATTCAAAATCTGGGGAATATCAACAAGAGGAGCTGTACTGGGAACAGATATCTCTGCTTGCTGAACACAGCAATGTGCAGTGAGTGAGTAAAGGCTCCATCAGAAGATATCACAGCTATGAATAAGAACCAGTGTGCTCTTCAGGAGCACAAAGGAAATAATGCCTCTAAATGACCCTAGATAATTTTTTAACATTGCAGCTGCTTCTTAATGGGTTGTCCTTTGAAGGTCCCTGTTTTGAACTGACAAGATTACTCAGTTTATATTAATTTTTATTTTGTTCAAAACTGTCCAAGAATCTTTGGTAAGGCATAAAGGAGTCTTCTATTTCTTAGGACTTTTCTATTCCGATATATTAAGAAGCTAAAGACACATGAATTAGCTTATTCTTCTATTAGTGATTCTCATACATGTGAAACTCACTTTAAAATTATGAATACTTAATCTTTTGAGAGCCAGTTTGAGCTCATTATGTAACTGCTAAATTCTGTTCTTCTTTCTGAATATTCCTGCTTGTTTCAAATGCGTGAGTTAGCAAGGTATCTGGAAAACAGAGAATACCCCAAACTTGTAGTTTTTATTCGTCCCCATACTTAGTCTCTTATTTGTAACATGCCCTTGTTTTGGCTTGATGCTGGCCAGATGCCAGGCACACACCAAAGGTTCTTACTCCCCTCTGCAGCTGCACAGAGGAGAGAGCATAACAAAGAGTTCATGGGTTGAGATAAGGACCATGAGAGATCACTCATCAAGTGCCATCATAGGTAAAACAGGCTCGAATTAAAGGTAGTAATTTAATTTCTTTCACTAATAAAATCAGAGCAAGATAATGAGCAGTAAAATAAGACCTTAAAAACCATCTTCTCCCCATCCTTCCCTCCTTCCTGGCGAGACAAGTAATAGAGATTATAGTCAGTGGATTTGTTTCTCCCATTGCTCAGGGAGAGGAGTCCGTCCCCTGCTCCAATAGGGGGTCTCTCCTATAGCAGAAAATTTTTTGTGAACTTCTCCAGCATGTGTCCATCCCACAGGCAACAGTCTGCTCCAAACTGCTGCAGTGGGGGTCACTCTTCCATGGTATGCAGTCCAGCAAAGACAGACTGTTTCAGTATGGACCCTCTCCTCATGGGCCTCCCACAGGGTCACAGCCTCTTCTCAGGCATCCGCCTGCTCTGGCATGGGGTTTCTCCATGGGGTCTGGGTTGGATCTCTGCATTCCTGTGGATCTCTGTGGGCTTCAGAATCACAGCTGCTTCACCATGGGCTGCAGGAGACTCCTGGCTCCAGTGCCTTCCATATCCTTCCTCTCCTTCTCCACCGACCTTGGTGTCTGCAGTCACATGTCCTTCTCACATGTTCTCACACTGCTCTTCTCTGGCCACAATTACAAGTGAAGAGTAACTTATTTTTTTTCTTCTTAAAAGTATTATCACAGAGACATTACTACCATTTCTAACTGGCCCAGCATTGACCAGTGGCATGTCCATCTTTGGAGCCATCTGCAATTGGCTCTGCCAGACATGGGGCAGAGCTTCCAGCAGCTTTAAACAGAAATCACACTGAAGCTTCCTGCTAATAAAATCCAGGCCAAACAAACCTCATATAACTATTTATTTCACAGAATATTCTGAGTTGGAAAAGCACCCACATGGATGATTACATTTAGCTCTTAAGTAAGTGGCCCATACAGGACTGCAAAGATGAGCTAAAATCCCTCCTTCTTTATCTACAGGATACAGGGTGCAGTGTCTCCCTCTCCTAGTTTAGTGGTAACTAATTTATAGCATAGGTCTCAACTATTAGTCAAGTTCCCAAATCTGTAAAGTCAATATATTAAAGATATTCTGAAATTTAATTGTAGGCCTCACTCAACACCAACTCAGCATGAAGCTGAAGGACTTTTGAGTAGGTACTGTCATCACTCACCCTAATATTCCAGGAATTTCCTGTTTTAACACATATCTATTTACTACTTAAAGGCTATCAGCCAAATAAAGTTTTAGGTATACAGAGTTTGTAAATTGGGAATCAGGGTCAACCAAATCTAAGTCACCAGGGTTTACCAGGAGGCAGATGAACCAAACATTCAAACAGAAATAGGAATTGAATCCCCAGTACAAAAACCCCTACACAATAAAAATAAATAGTAAAAATTGAAAAGCAAGGATTTGATCACACAACACTGCAAGTAATGTGGGACGCGTGTGAGTACAGACTGGAAAATGCACACACACACACACACACACACACACACACACACACACACACACACACACACACTCTATTGCCTCACTTCTGCTGACTTTTAAATACAGAGTTTAATTTTTCTGCCCACACAAGAACATTTAACAGGCAAAATAAGTATTTCATATGGCAAGACAGATGTACAGGTGTAGAAACCTGAACTTTTTAATGAAAGTCGTACATTGGTTGTTTGCATGTTGATTCCCTCTTTATCCCAAACTGCCAAAATTATAAACCACAGATTGAGTGCTCCTATCTATCATCAATTTTTTGCAAGTGTTGCTAGCTGTGATATAATTCATTATACATACCAAATCAAAAGATTTTCACTTTGACAACAAGGTAAATAATTGTTAGAGGACAGAATTGGAGCAAAAGATTACAAAGGTTCACTGCACTATGACATACCATAGGAACAATGAGTTATTCATAGCTTCCGAGGATAGAATGACAGGAAACATCCAATTTTGCTGCAAAAGACCAAATATTCTCTTTTATAATGAAATTCCCCTTTCACAAACCCTTTTCTGCTTTATACAATCCCACAGGCTTCTTGCCTGTCACAGAGGCATTTGTCACAACAGAGGCATACTTTGGAAGAAAAATGTCACAAGTCATCCTCTTTTTCACTGAGATATACAAATAAATCTTCTTCTAAGAAATTGTTTCTATTATTTTTCTGTTCAGTCATGAGAAAAAGGTACCTAAATTAACTACCAAGCATGTGGTTTCTCTGTAGACTAGTAAATGAGCCATCTACAACCATTTTTCCTTGTTTCTTTCTTTCTTCCTTCACTTTTTGTCCTTATTAATATGCAAAGCAGGTCGTAGGAGGGATTTTCTTGTTCTCTTGCTCACTATCTGCAGGGTTATTCCATTGCAATTCTATTTATAGATTTGCTTTCAACTGCAGAGGGGAATTCACCATTTGCTGTTCAACATTTTATTCTCAGCTAGCCTCCTGGGGACACACTATTTAAATAAATTCTATGAATGATACTGTAGCTACCTTTAATATTCCACCTGTCTTCTTATAGCACAAATAAAGCCTTATCCTTCTGAAAATTTATAAGGTAAAAAAAAAATCCTGTTAATATCATTATAGAAATACAAGAGAGGTAAATGATCTTGCTTCTGTGGAAATATTTTTTAATTTTTTTTCTGGAAAAATTAGCTATTACAGTCTTGAAGAAAAGCTATCACTGTAATATTGAATGCACAAGTTAAAGAATGTGATACTGAATTTATTCTTTAAAAAAATACTCTTTTTATATGGTATCATCACTTGGCACAAGATCACCATATATTAAAAGATTTATCTCTATTACAAACTGAGAACCCAGTTTATCTCTATTAGAAACCAAGAATTTAGTTCTTGGTTGCAGCTGCTTGTTTGATGCTTGATGCTGTTTTTCTGTTGTTTGCATCCCTTCCCTGTCTACTTACTATTCCAGCAACACAGTGGGGTTTGAACTGCACATTTAGAGGCTCAGGGTGCCTTTAATCAGAGCAGTCAAATTCAGGCTGCCATAGAATGCGTGCACAAAATCCAGCAAGAGCTGAGAAAATTCCAGTTGGAAAAACTGGGGAGAATACCTCCACACTTTCCCTATAATAACAGTGATCTGGGGCAGCAGAATAATTTACCAAACAACATGTGGAAAATGTCCCCAGGCAGAGCTGATTTAAGCTTTCCTCAGCTCTTGTGATTTTCTCTTTGCTGTTTCTGCTCCTCCACAACCCTTTCTGGTCACTACATGCTGCATAACAGAGGAGGACAGTGAATGATGCCAGCTACAAAGAGCTGGGAAGAAACACTTGAGGGGCTAGCTGCCATGAAACCCCACTGCTTCTGTATGGGAGAAACAAAATACAAAATAATGACTTCAAAGGTCAAACAGAGGATCCCCACAGATTTTATTACATCTTTGGGTGAATTTTTACTGTAGCCCTTGAACTGATTTAAAATATTTTGTGTTAAGCTACATTATTATTAGTGAACCATGTACTGGGCAGGGTCCTACCACTGCAACTTGTTCTACAAGGAGTCTCAATAGATACAACCACAAGCCAATTAGTATTTTATGCAGTTAGACCAGCACTGATCCTCAGCCTTTTTTTGGGTCTGTGACCCAACCCAGCTCTGTTGCCCAGAGGTGGCATCTGAGCAGTCCCACCCCAGGATGGATATTGTAACCATGATGGGTCTGTTTTTCATCTCATCACCAAGAAAAACCTCACTCCCTTGGAGAGAGTCTCTCTTTCTGACATCCTAGCCTCTAGCCAGTTTGACCCCTTCTGCAGGCAAACCTGCTTGTCCTCCATTCCTCCTCCTTCATTTTGTGCTCACAAATCCCTGCTGCTGAGTAGTTCAAAGTGAGTTTACCCTTCACATCTTTTAGAAAACACAATGTTCTTTCTTTTCTCCAACTGTAGCCTGCTCATCTGAAGACAGGAGCGGCATTTGCAGGATCAGAGCATGAGCTCTGAAAGGCACGTGGCAACAGACACTGCTCAGAGGAGCCAGGCATCTTGACATCAGGGCTCTCCTGCTGAAAATATACTTGCCATAGAGCACCAGAGGAAGCACTAGAGGGAAATCTTTCACACCCATAACATCCCCACCTTTTACAGAATGCCATGCTCAGCTCTTGGTTTTGATACACAGAGCATCCCTGAAGAAGGATATGCTGAGGGTAGACATTTCCTATGTTGAAAATCTGCATGCCTTGAAGCGTAAAAGGCCTTCAGTTACAAGGAAAATAAAGAGGCTTTAGTTTGCATGCAAGAAAAATATATGGTTTTTTACAGCATGCTGGTAAGTATCCAGGGCATTTTCCTACTAGTATCAGGTCTGCTGACATAGTTGAAGTGAAAATTACATTGTAATTACTTAGCTCTTTCTTTTGTCTTTCTATTACAGAGAGATGAAGAAATGCAAACTGACCAATTTGATTCACTAAAATGATTTGGTTCAATATTCAAATTATATTTATCTCAAACAATATTCAAAATTAGGTTTTTGCCCCAATCACTTCTATCTGTAAGGTATAATTTCTATAGCAAGCCTATGCCTGAACCCCTGAATTGCCAGAGAGAACTATATTACAGTTCTAGCCTGATTTACACTGGAATTCCTGCTTTTCCATTTTAGACTGGACCACTGGGTAAAAAGTTTATCTGTCTTTAAAATGGAAGCTGCTTCGTCAAAATCCAATATAATTTTTTAAAATGGGAGATTTGTTTTAATTGAATTGAAAGAAGAATCCAGGACACAACTTATTTTTACTATCTCTTTAAAACAGCTGGTTTTTAACTAGAAGTTCAAGGAGGAAAATGTATATGTCTTTACATATTCACCAGTCTTAGCTTTCTCCTTGTCAATCCGTGAAGAAGTTTGCATTTTATTTTGGCAAGAAATCATATCATGCTGGAGAATGAAAGGAAGTGTAGTACAATGATTGGAGTGATAGCAAAGATTTGGGAGATCATGCCCGACACCTTTTTCAGGGGGATCCCTGGATTTTTACTTCCCTGATAATACTGTCCTGTTATCACAGCTTTGAAAGCAAACTCCCATGGCATCTACTGCACAGGTTTCCCTCTGCCCACAACAACGCAGAGTATTCTGGTATAGCCAGATAGTCTGGTGTCCAGCTCAGACAAAGCCAGCAGAAGATAATCTAGAGCCTACTGTGAACTCACAGCAATGATGTGAGTTTCTATGTCTGTTCAAAGGGTCCCATGTGAGCAGCACCAAATCTACAGCTGTTGTGTGTCCATTCCTGATGAAGATTGTTGCTTTGTCAGGCCCTACCAAACACATAGCAAATGAAGGGGAGAGTGAAAGCCTGAGCCTGAAAAGCGCAGGGTGGTTTCTCTATTTCTGAGAAAATACAACTGGCATGAGGTGTCAAAGATGGAAAGTGCTCTACCACTTACCAAAGGAAGAAGGACTGCAGGAAAGAGAACAAGCAGACAAAATTGAAAACAAGATGTAACATTATGTTCCTGTGCTGAAAGGAATGAGTAGCACTAAAAAGATGGACAAAGAATAAAATAAAATATCCTGTCTTCTCCCTCAGCAATTTCCACACTTACAGACAAGTAACTGTAATATGTGGTTAATGACAGAATTCTGGCAGGTGCTGACTCAGGAATAAAGACTATTTACAACCTCAGAGCGCTACATCTAATACTGTGAGAAAATGGGCATAGGTCTTCAGAGGATAATGGTTCTGAATTTCCTACTCTCCTAATCTCACCATTGCAAATATTCTGGTTCCTAGATCAATTTTAAAAAGTTATATGGACATTTTCTCACTACTGTTACATGATCAAAATATTTTCTCCTTTGTCCACCTACAGAAAAGTACTAAAAGAGGAGGCAGAGGTATTCTGACCACACAGTATTAGAGAAGAAATGAAATAATTTTTCTGGAAGCTTAGGACATTACAAGATCTGTTCATGCTGAAGGCATTCTATGTCACTAGAATTGGGAACATATCTCTTTGTTTGTAAAAATAATTAACTAACCCAGCTT
The DNA here is from genome assembly GCA_013396955.1 of Regulus satrapa. Taxonomy (NCBI): domain Eukaryota; kingdom Metazoa; phylum Chordata; class Aves; order Passeriformes; family Regulidae; genus Regulus; species Regulus satrapa. The sequence goes on along the minus strand of VWZN01011425.1, from coordinate 3,113 downwards.
GAGGCAACGAATACCAACCTGATATAAAGTCTCCAGTATTTAAGTCATAGGTAAGCATGGAAAAAGTTTGCATCTGGCCTGGCATGGTCCCTCTTCAAGATTTTCAAAACTTAGCTGGGTCAGGCCTTGCACAAGCTCAGGTTATGTTAAAGTTTGCTTTCTCTGAAAAGAGGGTTAGACTACACAAATAACACCCAACCTCTTTATTTTTTTTCTATTATTGCACTTTAACAATATTGAAATTAAATTTATTAAAAGAACCAATACAGAAAGCCAAAGCATCAGATTTATTTTTTTCTTGTTATATCTTTTCCACTGCGAAAATAGAAATAAAAAATTAGTTGAAGTGAGGTATACAGAGTTCTCAGCCATGTATGCTAGAAAATAAAGGATGACTGATACTGATTGCATTGAAAAACACATCCATGATATTGTACAAGTTAATGCAGAGCAGTACATAAATTAACATGTAAATTACATGCTATCATCAGCACACACACAATGATAGAGAAAAAATGCAGAGATAACATTTCTTTTGCACTACTTCATTATCTTAGCGTGAAAATTTTAGCAAAACAGAACATCACAAGTAAATTCATCCTTCCCCAATCAGAAAAACTGATTTCTGGTTTAGACTTGAATAAAAATCAAAATTATACTCATCAACTGGAAAAAACTATTTCAAGAACATGATATAATACAAAAGAATGAATGCAAACATTTTGAACAAAGATGTGAATAAAAGGCCATATAATTACATGAAACAAAGCAGAAGAAGAAACCCCAGAGTTGAGTATGTGTAAAAACATTCTAGGAGGTGTAAATAGAGTCAAACCTACAATTTGGTAGGATTTCCATCAATAAAAAAGCGCCAGTAAACTACTAGCGCAAAAATATAGAAACTATGACTGGAGAAAGATCCAGTGAGTTAGGGTTGTTCAGATGGACAGAAATAGTTTGAGAACATGTTAATAACTGACAATTAGTTGTTCTTTTATCAGCATAATTATGATAGTTCACAATAGCAAAAGAAATTGATGAATGTTTCTACAAGTGAGCAATGTTCTCAACCACAAAAGAAGCTCACAAAGCACATGAGGTGAGGTTTTGTGGAGATACACAATAAATAAAGTAATAGGAGATACACTGTCTCAAATGTTACATGTGTTAATTAGTGCTTGAGCCGCTTATTTTCAGTTGTCCAAAAATTGGAATGCTAGCAGTAAAAATGTGGGTCTATTATCCACCTTACTCTGAAAATTTATTTCAGAGTTAGAGCAAAAACAAGAGGACAAGAAGAATAAAAGGTAGAGATCTTTGGTAGGTTCTTTCTTAATTTTATTTTTTTTCTTAATAATGTTAACTTTGAAAAGAAAAAAGGTAGTGTTAAAATTGAACTAAAGGCACTTTTTGTAGCAGTTCAAAGCAGATATAATAAAAAAGAAAGAGTTCTCAAAAAAAAAATCTATAAATGTCCCTTTTGCTACTGAAGTTTTATTTTAAGAGTATAAAGGGCCAAAGTAGCAAAGGAGTGTCTTCAGATGTGATTTACTAAGTGTGTGTTCAAGAATGCAAAGAAAATTGAGTTTCTTACAGAAAACATATGTATCCTGATTTATAGTAGAGTTAGAGCATAGTAGAGTAGAGCCAAAAGTCTTATAAAGCCAGGCTTTATGGCTTATGAATTCACTAATTTAGTTTGTTCTTTCAATCTGCATTTTGTATAGAAAATTTTAAAACTTCCAAACCTAAACAATCTTTTCCTCTTCATAGGACAAATAATTTAGAAAAAAAGCATATAAACATGGTAACTTGGCTGGTGAACAAACACATCTGGAGAAGAGATAAAT
>VWZN01011422.1:0-16588 GCA_013396955.1 Regulus satrapa | reverse complement strand
CAACCAACCAAACAAAAAAATCCACCCAAAAAGGTGTTTTAAATGGTCATTGTCTTACTGAAGGAAACCTGAGCATGTCTGATGCTCTAGTATTTCCATTTTCTGACAGGTTCAGGTCTTAGAGTTCTAGTTATTTGATGTTGGTGGACTGATAAGCACATTTTTTTAATATTGTGGGCAGGAGTGTGCTGTGTTAGCATATGAGCTTTCCATCAGGGAAGAATTCTTTTTGAGATGGTGGGGAGCAGTTTATTTTTTAAACTCAAATCTCCCCAGTGGAGGATTTGGTTTAAATTTGGTTTCCAGTTTGGCCACACAAGGAAGGTTCTGTGCTCTTGGCACAGCAGGTAGGCAGTGTCCTGGGCAGGGTCGCTCAGGGTGACTCATGGAGAGCATGCAGCTGAGAGGTTTCCTTGCGTGCTCTTACCTGCCCTACTGCACGATACTTGTTCACATTTTCCTAAAACCATGTTGCTGTTATTGCGGTATATGGTATTAATAATCATATACTCACCACACAGACGTCTCCATGCTTATTTACAACAACAACAAAACTAATTTATTCGCTGCAATAACTCTGGAATTTTGTGCTCTTTTCTGAAATTCCTTAATGTCCGTTGTCAGAGTCAGCTTTGTCAGGCTGCAGGAATGGGCTGACAGGAGCCTTGCGTAGTTTGACACGGGGAGGAACCACCCCGGGCACGGGTGTGTGTGGGGGCCTGCCCAGCTGACAGCTTGACAGAAAGGGCCCTGGGACACCCCGGTGGCCACGAGCCATCGCTGTGCCCCTGCAGCAAGGAAGGCTGATGGTATCCTGCCCAGGCGGCGCGAGAAAGCCTTTGCCAGCAGGTGAAGGGAGGTGATCCTTCCTCTGCTCTAGCACTGGTGAGGCCTCAGCTGGAATGCTGTGTCAGGCTCGCCAGACTCTCAAGGTGAGAGATATGAAGGGCCACAAAGATGGTTAGAGATTGGAGCAGCTCTTCCTTGAGAAAAGGCTGGGAGACTGGGACTGCTCAGCCTGGAGAAGAGAAGGCTCCTCAGGGGTTCTCCTCAGTGCACATAAGTACCTGGGGGGAGGGTGTAAAGCACATGGAGCCCAGTGGGAGGAACACAGGCACATTGAAACATTTCAAAGATGCTATTCATCAACCAGATGTGTCTGAATTTGTTTTTGGTGTTATGGGTTTCTCCTAAGGTATCCACTAAATTGCAATTAAACTAAGCAAGAATGCTGGTCAAATTGAGAGGCCTTTTACTCTGGAGCCCCTGGATACAGTACAGAAGTTGTCACTTGAAACTGATGGCAAGTACTAAAAGAGAAAAGTACAAAACTACGAAAGATAAACTACTACCACAAAACTACTGCAAATAAGTTACACCACTTGGAACCTGATCTGTGCTAGTCGTGAATGCTGGCAGAGTGGTCAGGCTGGCTGGCTGCAGTACTGGCTTTGCCATCAGCAACATTTTTGTCAAAATGTTGACTTGTGCTCAGTGCAGGACCCTGACTTACCCTTCCTGTGCTTCACGTGCTCGTTGTTGTCCTGCTGGCAGCAAATATGGGAACACAACCCAGCGCTAGTGACCTGTGTATAATGTCTTGAGATGTCACGAAGAAAGCAGTACTGTTTGAACAAGACAATTGGATTTGTCTTGTCTTTCAGAGGCCTTTTCTATAAGCCAGGTGACTTGCAAAACATAGATACTTAAAGTAATTTGTATTGCCATGCATATGGATTATCTCATATTTAGCCACCAATTTAATCCTGTAAATCAGTTCAGCTCTTCGGTTTTTTCAGGAAAAAATCCCCAACCTCTCTTGACATATTGAAATGTGAACTCTAGTGGAGCACTTGTATGAGCATGAATCTGTCTGAGAGGCCTATAAATTTTTTCTCTAAAACTGCAGAAATGTGATAAAGAAAGGCACTAGGACGGAAGGGGCTGGAATAAGAAATAAAAGGATTTCAGCAGAGGAAAAAACCAGTATATTTAAGTGCTGTGTTACATTCACCTCTTAAGTGTATGGAAAAATACTTCTAATTCATGAGCTGTGAAAGTCAGTATTACATGAAAGTACTAGCAGTATGTTTTCTGGAAGAATTTGGTCATGAACTTTGTATTCCTGAATGTCAAAAATAAGCATGCAAAAAGTAAATGAGACATGGCTGATCTGTGACATCTACTAGAAGACAATTGACAAAAAATAATGATGTATTAAACGAAGGGAAAGGGAAGAGTTACACCTCTTATTGAGAAGCTTTTTAAAATACAATTTCTCTGAGATCACATCTTCCTAACCTGTATGAGTAAGCTTGAACTCGGGGTGTTGTTCTCTGTTATCTGTTTTGTCCATCCCTATGTGTCATATTTGTTGGTGATGTTGTAGGCATCAGAAAAACTCAAGATTCTCCTTTTGCTCCACTGTGAGATGAAAAACTGGCCCAAGTGCCAGTTTTTTTAAGCAAAAAAAAAGAGCTGCAGATGATGTATGGGAGATTTGTCGCTGCATACTGATGAAGCTTGGGTCAGTCTCAAAGATATTTATGGCTGACATGAGTATTTTTGCCTTTTTATCTTTATTTACAGTGAAGAATGCGAGACCTAACAGCTCAGGTAACGAGCAGTCTGCTGCAGTTTCCAGAGGTGACTGTTGAGGCGCTTGGAGAAGATGAGATCACCCTAGACTCTGTGCTGTGTGGGAAGTTTTCTGGAGGTGAGCATTTTCCTTTAAATTTTGATTTGGTATAAAGTGGTTATTGCCTGAAGCACAGGGTGATAGCACCAGAGAGGTTCTGTGAAATAAAATGGATCAGCTTCTGATAGCGCTGACAGGATATTTGAACAATTAGAAGTGCTGAGGACTGAAAGTGCAACAGCCAGCTCCAGTCCTGTGCTATTTAAATAACATAGCTGACCGTGCCCTCCTGAGTTTGGAATGAAATAGAAGGCAGCTTTCAAGGAAGAAATAGTGTTGGATGTATAGTTTAGGATGTATTTCTTTCTACCAGCTCAGGCAGTGCCCATGTATTTCCAAAGTATTTAATAGGATGCAGATGAGGACCCAGAGAGAGTTGGTGACAGCAGCTAAGCAGATTAGGCAGTTGACTTTGTAGGTGATCTGAAGGTGGAGCTGGATGCCAGTCTGGATGTCTGGGCTTCTGTTAAGACCAGATAGAATCTTATCTACCTGACTGTACGTGCAGTAACAGAATTAATCCTTCATTGGAGTTTGAAGCTCTTCAGAAAAGGAACAGGTGTTAAATTCTTCAGTGAAACAACGCTTGTTAAATTCTTTCCGGGATCAGCAGGTATAAAAGCTGGAATTTATGCATGCAGTGCCCATTTTAAGAGAATTTCCTGTCCAAATCCCTGCCTGGAGTAGTCATGTGTCAAGCAGCATTCGTGAGAGGAAATGAATTGGTCTAGATGGGCTGTATTTGAAGCACGCCCTGAGGGCTGTATTCCCGTACATATTCTGGTGTTTGCTAGCAAAACCAAGCCAAGTATGGTGTACAGACTAGAGCTCAGTCTCTTGTAATCTTCATCCCATGCAGTCAGCATTCTTGAGTGCAGGAACGACAGGCAGAAATGCAGAAGGATGGGGTTATTAGCTTTAAGAAGTCTCGTTTGAGGATGGCAGTGGGTGATTTAAAATAATGGTCCAGATGTAGGCGGGTTGGCCTTCCTCCCGCCGGTGCGTTTGAGGGCAAGGCGCCAGTGCCGCGGCTGCTGTTTCAGTTCTCCTGCTGGGTGGGGATTTGTTCAGGGGTGTTTTTGTTGTCCCTTGCAGGCAGGAGTGGCCTGGCGTGGCTGGCGTGTGGCCCCCAGCTGGAGGTGGTGAACTCGGTGACCGGGGAGCGGCTCTCGGCCTATCGCTTCAGCGGAGTGAGCGAGCAGCCGCCCACCGTCCGCGTGGTGAAGGAGTTCGCGTGGCAGAAGAGGACCGGGCTCCTGGTTGGCTTGGAGGAAGCAGAGGGAAGCGTCCTCTGTCTGTACGACCTTGGGATCTCAAGAGTGGTTAAAGCAGTTGTTCTTCCAGGAAGGGTATGTATCTTTTTGAGGAAATGAAGATTTTGTGTTGTTTCTGCTGCATAATCCTGTTTTTGGAAAAGCTCTTGTGTGTCTCTTTGTACAACTTATTATCCTTTTTGTATTGCATTAACATATTGTCAGTTGAGATTGTCCAGTCAAGAGATTCCTTGATGTAAAATCTTAGACTTAGAAGTAACATTATCTTTTGAGTTTACTGATAGTAAAAGAAAATATTGTAGAGCACATAGTGGCATAATTGTCCACTTTAAAAAAAAAAACAGGCATTGTGCCTTTTTTTTTTTCAGAGCAAAAAAGAAAACCCCATTTTAAGTATCTGTAATATACTTTTTCTAAATAGCTAATTTCTGTTAGAAATACTGTCCTTAAAGTGTCTCAGACTGCCATCATTACGCTGTTAATGACTTTGACACATTTCCATCAATCTCAGACTAGGAAGCAGGTGACTTGGGAACAGAACAGATTTTCCTGTTAACTTCGGATTGGAAATAAGATTTTACTGTGTTATGTGTCAGATTTTTGGCAGATTTACTTTCAGTCTGCAGTCCTTGAATCCCTGCTTGTTGAATATAGTGTTTGTGTTGATAGGATAGTTAGTATAACATGGATCATTTTTTCTGCTTTCTGTAATCCTTGAACTCAAATGATGTAGTGTCCCTGTGTCCCATGAATGTAATGGAAACAAAAAGCAGATGAAGTTATCAGAACAGCAAGATTTGCTGTGTTTTTATCATCTTAGAATCTGCAATAATTAAATACTTATTTACTGCTCAGCTTTCCCTAACAGTATTTGGTTTGACTTGCTAGAGTATAGGTGGAAGTGCTGTTAGTAGTAGTAAGCATTTCTGTTGTGATAAATTGTGAAGATACCAGTTGAATCAGTGTTCCAGTGTGTTGTTTTGCTATCTGCTGGTGTAGAAGGAAAGGCAGGCTGTGTGCTAGCATGAACGTATAATCAATAAGTAAATTATGTTTTGGTAAGTGATGTTGATGTGTTAGGTTTTATTTCTTCTAAGTAACCTAGGAAAAGCAAAGGTTAAGAAGTAAGGATTAAGGATTATGTTGCATGTCTAATCCACAGGAAGTGTTTTGAAATAGAGGCTTGTTCCAGCAATCAGTTGTATTAGAGAGTTGTTCTATACCATAAAAACAGGAGCAAAGATGATGAAGCCCTGCAGGAAAGAGTTGGCTGTGGTGTGATGATGAAGGGTAGGAATTTTGAAATAAAGCCAAAGCTGCTCTGAAAGTTTTTCTCTTATGCCCTGAAAGCTCTTGATTACAAGTATGTTTGGTTTGATGCTTTTGTTTTGCTTCCTGTGGCTTTGGTATTGCGTTAGTTAAGCCAACATGGTCAGGACACAGGTATCAGTAATTGGACTGTTAACTTTCAGGCTGTGTGAGTCGGAGTTAGGGTAAGCAAAAACTAGATGAAACGTGCACTTGGCTGCTGTCCATATGTTTTGAATTCTTTCAGAAACTCATATTTGCATATTATGTAATGTATAGTTCAGGGGGGTTGATCTGTGTGAATGCTTTTCTTATTTTCAGATAGATTCTTTTTAAAGGTAAAATGTGGATCTTTTCTTAACATCAATTTCTGCAGATTTTAATTACTCTTTCAGTCCTCTAATGAGCACTGTATTTTCGGGACTAATTTTTCAGTGGATGTAACTTCTGTGGACAGCTAAGTTGTACAGTTCAACTTAGAGCAGCTCTGCTCCAAGGTGTCAAGTCAGTAGTGTATTAATACAGGGTGTTTATTGTGACTGTGTGACAGCTTTTTAGTGTAGCAGTGGATGTTGAGTCATTCAGAGAGTAAAGAAATGAGTTAAGAAACCCAAACTCAGGAGCTTAGAAAGAATTTTGGAATATCCTTGCGTGTGTCTGTGAGTGTCTCAGTGCCCTCTTGAGATATGTATGAAATGCAGCAGGAGACTAAAAATGATGAGTATTATTTGAATAAGATTCTGAACTAAAAACATGAATTACATTGAATTGGTTCATAAGAGTTGAATGTTTCAGAACTGTTGCATGGTGTTTTCCCAAATTTTCCTGGTTTGTATGAGGCAGAAGGGCAGCATTCAGATTCAGTGAGCTGAGAAAAGTTTTCTTTGTTCTTTCCCAGAATGAGTTGGCAAAGCAGTAGGAGAATAGGAAAAAGCAGTGCATAGCATAGTGGAAAAATATGTCATTTCAGGAACTTCTACATGGAAAATTGAAGTAACCAGGGAACATTTTTTGAAGAGTTGATGCAAAACTAGTAAGGATTCATCTGGAGCCAGTTGCACAATGAAAAAAAGACCTTGAAAATAAGTTAGAAGCAACATTTGAACCTCAGCTAATTGAGCAGCAAGATGTGTTGGGTATTTCCTCCTCACAGTCACACTTGAAATGCAAGAATCTGAATAATCAAAATACTTTTGTTAGTCCTCTGAGCATTAGGAAAGATGAAAAATTTAAGTTGCATCTAAAGAATTCTGAAAGAAAACCCAGTTTCCTGAATAACTAGATATTTCCAAGATGGAAGTCCTAGTGAGCAAGGTAAAAGGCGAATTGTGCAGCAGGTGGCCTGGCAGTGCAGTCATAAACAAGTTCTGGATACGGGAAAGGAAAAAACTTGCAGGAGCATAGGAGTTTGGGTATAGTCTACCTACAAAGAAAGATAGACTACCTTGTGACGCTCTTTGCTTTGTTTTCAGAGAAACCTTTGTTGCTGATGTCAAGGTGTCTGTTTTCACGGTGCTGCATTTGTAAGAGGCCGGAAGAGAGCCCCTGTAGTTGTGTTACCCAGCTTTAGTGCAGGAGCCTGGGTGTGCTCGTGTCAGGCCAGAGCCTTGTCCTGGGTGTCCTGGGGTGCTCAAGGGTCCGTCTTCGCCTTGTGCTGAGGTGGTGGGGACTGCTCGGCCTGTCAGGGAGCAGAGAGCTCCTGCCTCAGGCTGAGCAAGCACTTGTTTGCTCTCTTGCTGTTGGTTTAGGCGGCCTTTTCCAGTTTTCCTTACCATCTGTAACAGTGCTGATGATCTGTAACAGTGCATTTAAACTTTGTGTTGGGTATTATCAAAGTGAGGACCAGCGTAGGTTTTAGGAAGCCAGCATCTCCCTCCAGCCCTTTGTAGGAATGTTTAATTGCCGTGGAAGTCTTGTCCTGTATTTCCTTTGCTGATGCTGATGTGCTAAGGCTGGCTCCCTTGTGAGGATTCCTCCGGAGCCTGTCAAAGAGCTTGGACAGTGACGTGCAGTTCCCTGCAGGTGACTGCCATCGAGCCCATCAGCAATGACGGCGGAGCCAGCGTGAGCACCCGGCACCTGCACCAGAGCCTGCGATGGCTCTTTGGAGTGGCAGCAGTGGCCACGGATGTTGGCCACGTCCTCCTGGTCGACCTTTGTTTGGATGATTTATCTTGCAGTCAGAACGAAGTGGAAGCATCGGGTAAGCTGCAGTTTTTAAGCTTGAATTAGTAGAAGTAAGAAAACGTGTTTCTTTTCAAAAACCAGCCTGTACCCCAGCGAAGAGCCCAGCGTGCTGACGGACTGCTGGCATCTCTGACACTGCTGACTGCTGGATGCAGGTGGCTCTTGGACATCATATGGTCCTGAAGTGATGCAAAAATGGGAGTGGCTTAATACTCCTCCTGATGTTAAGAAGGCTCCCTGTAATTCTTACCAGCGGGATGTGGGAATTTTTCCATTTGAGTCAGTGCAGCTGCGGGACAGGAAGCTGTGTCAGAGGTACCATACTCCTTGGGAGCGCTCTCCTGTTTCCATGAATGACTTGGGGCAGGCTTTAGGCTTGTGTTTTGAAAGAAATCTGTCTTTTCAAAAACCCTGCATTTGGGTGAATGAATACGGCAGTTGGTGTTTTCAGATTGCACACACGGTTTTGGGTGTTGTAAGAGTGGCTTCAGGAGTTCATGTCCCTTCAAGCAGCTTCATCCTGAGGCCCAATGAAGGACTTTGTATCCAGTGGTTACAGCTGCACCCAGTTTTGAGATAGGAGTGAGAATACCTGTTCCTTTGGAGAGTCCTTTTGTTCTCTGAACAGGTGCAGAAACAGGAATAGCAGAAAAATGCGTTTCAGAGGTGGGTGTTTTGCCCGGCACAGTAGAATGAGAGCCTACATGTTGTATAATCACATCAGGTTAAAGTGCAACGGAAGTGGCATCACACGTTAATTTCTTGCCTGCTTTTATGTGTGTAGATCTAGAAGTGGTCACTAGAATTCCAGCTGAAGTTCCACAAAGAAGAGAAGCTGTGACCAGGGAGGGGAGGCATCTCTGCTTTCAACTACGAAGTCCCTCAGGAACAGCAGTGTCAACCCTGTGCTACATAAGCAGAAGCAACCAGCTCGTTGTGGGTTTTTCTGATGGCTACTTGTCACTATGGAATATGAAAACTTTGAAGAGGGAGTAAGTATTCCATTCCACTTGGTCACACTTGGAAGTGCAGGGTGGCCTCAGTTTTTTTTCTTCACCAAGTCATGCAGTAGGGATGTGATAGAGTTATTTTTTTTAAGTAATTTTGTTTTGTCCAGTATTATTTTGTGAACCCAGGCAATGTTTGTGTTTCTGTGAATGATTTTGGAAAGGTTCAGGACCAGTTACTGCGTTTAGGGCATCCACTGGAAGGCTTCACTGTGTGTGAATTGTGAATTTGGTGATAATATTCTCTAAAGTGTCCATGATGAATCTAGGGAGACATGATAGTTGAATAGCTGATCTGTGCCTGAAAACATATTCTTTCCTATATTTCAGCATTGATAGAAGTTGGTGGTTGACTCATTCCCAGACTTGGATGCATATGTGAATAAAAGCTTATTTGTGAGACTTGGAGGTCAGAATAAGGGATACGTAAATAAAACAAAGAAAATAAATAAATAATTTAAAATTAAAGTTTTGAGCAGTATTGAAATTTTGAAATCTGCCACTTGAAATATATGGCCACATTCAGATAGGTATTACTTAAGGAAATCTACGCTGTCTCAGCAGAAACTACATATGTGATAGGGATGCATAAATAGACAGTGGACACATAATTAGGTGCCAAGAAAAGATTGTGAAGATGCAACTGAAGTTCAGAAGTTGGGAGCAAATACTCAAGAAGTAGTGGCTTGTTAGCCATCAGTTGTTTTAGATTGAAGTATGACCATCTCTACTTTAAGGATAAGCATGCAAGCTGCTTTTTTCCCAGAAGATGCTTCTACCCTTCTACAAACAGCCAGAGTCAGCAGGCTTTCCTTTTTTCTGTTTTTTTCTTTCAAACCTGTAGGCACCACTCCCAGCTTGAAGGAGGAAGGATTCCTGTCTATGCAGTTACTTTTCAAGAGCCTGAGAACGATCCTCGCAATTGTTGCTACTTGTGGGCCGTTCAGTCTACGCAACAAAGGTGAGTAAAATCTTGTCATAAGTCACTGGAACTTTTAAAAAATATTTGTTCACATTCAGTTGATATATGTATATTCATTATGTTTATTTGACTGTGCAGGAGATGAAAAGTGTTAAGCTACAGTGCAGTTTTTTCAATTTTACACTTGCAAGGAGAGGTTGACTCTTTGCTACCTTGTGAAAGAAGGCAAAGGAAACAGTGGCTGTATTTTTGTGCTTGCAGTCTCGAGTGATTTCCCTTGTTTCTTGATGACTGCTTCAAGATTTGTTTGGTATTCCCACCATGATATTCGATACCATTTGAAGTGGTTTACGCTGCAGATGTGGAACAGTAAACATCATCAGCAGCAAGCTACTTAACCAGCCCAGCTGTTCATAGAGTGGCAGTCTTCTTAAGTTTGACTTAAAAGCCGTTTTCATGAAGAACACTTTACTGTTGTGAGCTATTTCCAGCAATTCAGCAATTTTTCTTCTCCATGTTGCGTATTAAAGCTTTCCAGTGGTATAGTTAGCACTTGCCTTTGAAGCTGTTCATGTCAAAATTTCTTCCTTTCTGTTTTAGTGGCTAAATGTGACCAGTTGTCATGTTTTGGGAAGCAGTGTTTTTGTTTTCAAGAGCAAGAGTATGCTCAAGCAAGAGCATACTCTTAAGTAAGTTTCAGCCTAGATCTAATAAAATGATAATGAGGATTGTAAAGCAGCTTTGTAATCAAATTTCTTAATTTATATCTTTTTCAGTGAAGGTGATGTTGTGAGTTTGCATCTGTTGCAGTTAGCATTTGGTGACAGGAAACGCTTGGCATCAGGACAAGTTATGTATGAGGTAAGACAAGTCTGTATGTGAGAGACAAAAATAGTAATTTTGTCTAAGTAAGGATCAGTTAAGTTGACCAGATTAATATTTACCATGAAAGATCAGTAAGACCTAAAAGAAAAGTCTTTTAATGAGTCTTCCTAGGCATTCTTTTGTCCATACTTTTCAAAACAAGTCATAGAATCATAGAATGGTTTTGGTTGGAAGACCTTATATATAATCTAATTCCAATCCCCTGCCTTGGGTATGGGATGCTACCCACTAGATCAGTTTACTCAGGGCCCCATCCACCCTGGCCTTTAACAATTCCAGGGATGGGGATCATCCCTGGGTGTCTCTAGGCTCCATCTCTGGGCAGCCTGATCTCCAGATCCTCATCACTCTCACAGTAAAAAGTTTTTTCCCTAACATCTAATCTAAATCTCTCCTGTTTTAGTTGACAACCCCTTCTCCTTTGTCCTATCAATATCTGCCCTGGTCAAATGTCAGTCTCCCTCTTTTTTATGAGCTCCCTTTACATGCTGGAAGGTTGCACTGAGGTGTCCCAGGATGAGGTAGGACTTCTGGGCTATGAGTGCATTTTGCTCCTTGTCCATCAGAACCCCCATGTCCTTCTTGGCAGGGCTGCTGTCAGTCACTTCTCCCAGTCTGTAGTCATGTCTGGGATCGCCCCATTCCAGGTGCAGCACCTTGCACTTGGACTTGCTGACCTTCATGTCATGAGATTTCCTTTGGCCCACCTCTCAGGCTTCTCCACATCTCTCTGGATGACATCCTGGCCTTTTATTTTGTCAGCTGCACCTTTCAGCATTGTGTCATCTGCACTCCTGCTTAAGTTGCTCTTGATCTCATGTATGGGTCATTGATGAAGATACTGAAGGGCCCCCGTCCCCACACAGGTTTCTGAGGGACTCCACTAAGCATCAGCCTATGCCTGGAGATAGAGCTGTTTCCCACAATGCTCTGGCTTGGTCCTTCCAACCAATTCCTTGTCCACTGAGTAGTCCACGCTTCAAATTCTGCCTGTCTTCAATTTGGAGATGGTGATGTCATGAGGGATTGTTTCAAAGACCTTGCAGAAGGCTAGGTAGATGACATCAGTCAGTTTTCCCTTTTCAAGTGTTTCATTCACTCCATCATAAAAGATGACCAGATTGGTCAGACACAATCTGTTCATTCTGAAGCCATACAAGTTTATATTTCAGTGTCATGTATTCCAGCTAGATTCATCTGCAAAGACTCCTGAAGAGGAAATGGCTGTTAAAAATGAAATTACTCTGAATTTAAACATCACATAAATGGCATGTAGGAAGAAAAGACAAGGCTTTGAATAGCATTGTGTTACTATACTATAGATTTGAGGAAGCTTCTGTCTGTCTCTTTTTCTTGTGGTATAGAATAGATAAAAGTTAGAAGATGTATCATTAGGTCTGAGACAATCTAACAGACAGAAGGCACCTAATGTTTAATTCTGTTCAGCAGTATGCTGAAACTCTACAATGATCTTTTTATGCAAAAGATCTGATCTTAATTCAGAACAAGTCTTTCCTCCTATTTGACACTTGCTCTTGTATGTTTTCAGTAGTACAAAATGAAATTGAGGTAATCCTTGGAGTGTGGTTCAAAGACTTTTTTCTACACTTAATTGAGTAGTTTGATGCTGAGACCTGATAGTGTCTGCAGCCAAAAATCCCCCCGAAACAATTCTTAATCCCTTCCCAAAGGACGCATCACGACAGGATCTGTGCTCACCAGTGGACACTGAAGTGCTGGTATACTCCTTGTGGAGCTGTCTTTCAGAATGGTGAACTTCTTGTTCAGGATATAATCTCTGCTAAAATTTGTTTTAGTGATTATTTATCCTACAATGAAGAGGAGGTTCTTTGCTTAGGCTTCATGGTAGTTTTTCAAAGGGATGGTTTTGATTTTTCTTGTCTACCCTGCATATATCTGTTAATTCCTTAATAAAATAGTGTGAACTGTGAGTGCTTTAGGGCAAAGTTTTGCTAAAGAAATGCTAATATTTGAAAATGTGCAAAGTCTTTTCAGCCAATATCTGTTAAAATTGAATACTTAATTCTCTTGAATGTCAGATGTAGTTTTTATTTGCTATCAGAAATAAGAAAGAAATAATACTATATGCATGTTATATAATATATATTAGATATATACATTCTTTATTAGTAGATCTAATGAAAATTACTTTCTTTTTTTCGCCCCCACCCAGGGTTTGGAATACTGTGATGAAAGGTACAGTTTAGACCTCACCTCAATCTTTCCCTTGAGAGGACAGACCAGCAATACTAAATTACTCAGCTGTCAGACCATAGAAAAATTTCGCAATCATGCTGACAGAGAGGATGGCATTAACAAAGGTTTGTTCTGATGTCCCTGCTTCATTATTCTAAACTACGTGGGTTGGAAATAGAAGCAATGAATGCTGTTCTATACCCACAGTCATAAAGTGTTAGATATTCATGTAGCTGACCTTGCTGGGCTTATTTAAAAGGAAAAATTGTTTGCTGGAATTATGTGGGACTTTTTTATCCCTCTGAATATCATTAATTATGGGAAAAAGTAGGTTTTATTTTATGTTTGCTGGAATGCTAGGGCATTTGTACCTGGAATGCTATGGGTCATCTGTATAAGGCTGGTCAGTCAGTTTGTTCTGCCAGTTGTCTGCATTGAACAGTAACAAGTAATTCTGTTCTTTCTATTGCTTAGAAATATTACCTGCTTTTTTTTTTCCTGATTAAGCCCCTGGCTGCATCCATTTAACATCTAGTCACTAGTGGGGTTCCCCAGGGCTCAGAATTGGAGCTAGTTCTATTTGGTATCTTTTTTTGATGATCTGGATGAAAAACTTGATGGGCTAATAATTGTGTTTGGTCTGTTTTGGAATGGATGCTGTTTGAATGAGAAAAAGAGGCAGTATGATTAAAACCTATCACATGGACGTTGGCTAATTTGTATATTGGTTTTATAATTCTTAATAAAAGTGTTTCATGAGTGAAATAACAGAATTAAGCCAAAATAGAAAGTGGTGTTTTAGAAACAGCAGATAGCTCATATTTTCTACAATGAGAAACAATGTCTTGTCTTTGACAGTAATCTCTCCTGACACCAGTGTATCAATCTTCAGTTGGCAAGTGAATATCTATGGTCAGGGAAAGCCATCTACTTATTTGGGTGTGTTTGACATCAATCGCTGGTATCATGCTCAAATGCCAGATTCACTGAGGTAGGTTTTAGTTAAGTGGTTTCAATATCCCTACAAAGGGTTAATTTGGAACTTGCTGTTGAGCTGATGCACTTGTTTTCTTGAAGGCCAGAAGAATTCCTTCATGATTGCCCCTATTTTGCACTGTGGTCACTGGATCCTGTAATAAGCATGACTTCTCCAAACCTCATTTTGGATATTCTGGTCCACGAGCGTAGTCTGAGTCGGGGGGTTCCTCCTTCTTATCCACCACCCGAACAGTTTTTTAATCCAAGCACCTACAATTTTGGTAGGTATTTCACCGTTTTACCTTTGAGTAGTGACACGCTTCAGTGGAGGTCAGATGCCGCTCGGTGGTTCTCGTTCTTGTTCACTGTTTGTCCCACAGAAACCAAAACAAAAAAAAGCCCTCCAAACCTGGTTACCTTGTCCTGGCAAGGTCCTTGCTCTGGTGGAACCTGTCTGTCAGGCTGCTGCGTTTTGGGCTTGGGGGCTTCTGTAGCCTAGCCTGGGAGGAAGGGGTGGTGGTCATGAAATGCCTTTGAGCTGAGGCCCAGAGCACAGCACCTGGGTAGCAGTGGAGGTTAAGTTTCTTCAGACAGACAGTAACTAGTTTTTATGGAAAGTTTGTAAGAGACGTGAAGAAGGAAAGGTGTGCTGGAGGTTTGTCTTTCCAGACAGTGCTATTTGAAAAGCATAAACTGGTGATAAGGTAACAGTGTCTGTCAAACATTCCTTGTTTTTCTGCAGATGTGACCTGCTTGCTCAACTCGGGAGTTGTCCACATGACTTGCACCGGCTTCCAGAAGGAGGTGACTTTTTGACCATACTCTGTTGAGACTGTCAAGAGATGAACCTTTTCTAACTGTTCTCTGCTTTGAGTGTCAGAGAGCGCTTCATGCTCGCACTGCCCGTGCGCATGCATAGCTGCAGTCATATCCTGGCAGTTTCATGGAAATGTTATAGGGAGTCGTGAGCAGGGATTGAATGGCCAGAAGGGAATTGAGCAGTGCTGTAGTAGGAAGAAAGAGTGTGGTGGAAATTGGGGCAAGTGTTTGCTTCTTTGTATAGTGTGGAGTTAGGGTTTTGACCCTGATGAACTTGAGAAAGGAGGCCAGCAAGGAGAAAGGGAAAAGTGATTGAATGTTTAAGAAGAAATGCATGTTTTTTCTCTCAGCCTTGGTCAAATTATACCTTCTGAGCCACTGCACATTTTGTGACAAATCCTTTCAAATTAAGTTCCTGCTCACTAAATATATCCATATAAATCATCTTCCACACAAATAAGCATAGAGTCTTTCAAAGAGTAATTTGTAGTTGTATTAGTTTTAAATTTACGGGATGTAGTTTCTGCCAGTGCTCAGGGAAAAGCAGGATCAGTGTATTGATAGAGAAGCTGGAAAATGCTTTCTTTCCTTTAGCATTGCATGTTTTTTTTTCTTCTATAGGGCACTTTTTAGAAACTGGAACTGTTACTGTACTGCTGTCTTTCAGACTTTACATTGCAATGCATACCAAAATTGCCAACCTACACCCTGCTGCTACTGATGCAGCTTTCTAACAGTTGAAGTGATCTAAAACGTTACTTGATTGAATGCTGTCTTAATCTGTGTGTTTTGATTGATGTTTCAGACCCTGAAGTTTTTGAAGAAATCTGGTCCTTTAATAAGTGAAGCCATTCATGACAGCTACACTCGGTGTCTTGTAGCTGGCTTGCTGTCTCCAAGACTGGTTGATGTCCAGCCATCCAGTCTGAGTCAGGTGAGTGTATGTTGGGGAATCCAGGAGGGAATACATCTATCTTGTCTGAAGGCTGTAGAGGCTGTGAGACCATGATTTTTGATTGCCAGCTGCTCTGACAGGCAGGTTTTGAGATATCATTAGCAGAAGTAAACTCTTCGATCCAGTCTTCTGACTGGGAAGAGCCCTGAGAGGTCTGTGTTTAGTGACTCGTCTGTAAATTCCAAGCCCCAGGTCTGCATATGGAAGCATTCAGTCCGTGCTGGGCATGTGTGTCAGAAAGCAGCTTTCCCTGGGAATAGCCTTCATCCTCTTCATGCCCTCAGTGTCTCAGAGCCTTGGGTACAGTGCAGTAGGTGGCAGCGAAGGTGCCTCCCTCAAATGTGCACTATTGCAAACACCAGCTTGGTGCACTAGACATTTGCTTCCAAGGAGGTCCTAACTAGTTGCAATTGTGTGCTCTACCTAACAATTTGGTCACCACTTCTTCTCATTTTCCCTTCATCCGTAGGCTTTTCTGCACCCTTGAAAAACTGATCTTTACCTCTGTAGCCTTTGTCTTGAGCTGTGGTAGCTCGATTTCCTCCTCTTAGACTGCCCTCTTGCTGCAACTCTTGCATCACCTGTATTTCTCAACACTGCTCCATTCTGTCCATCACCACAGTGGCTTCACACCCTTCTCACATGGGTTTTCCTTTTTGATGCCGCAAACTTGGTCTCTCATCTGAAGAGTTTTAATAAAAGGAGGAACATTTGTTATGAACAGCCCATCTTTCTCCAGGCAGGGTCATAGCTGAAGGGTTGGATGGTCGTCATGAAGTGGAGCAGGAAGCAAGCACTAGGAAGGGGAGCACTAGGACTAGGATTCTTCCCAATGCCTTCATCTTCATGTCTGTGGGATTCTTCATCAGACTGTGGAAATGTGTCAGGAAAAATAACACTTCTGCATAGTGGGGTAGCTAAAACAAATTTGGCAATCAGACCTATTCCATGGAATGCATGTTTTGCAAACTTGATGTAGGATCTTAAATTCTCATTAAATGGTTTTCTGATGTCAACTCCACGGTGAAATTACTTGGGAAAGTAAGAAATTTTATGCCGACCTTTGCTGAATTGTGACTATGTTGTTCAGATGGCGCATTAAGCTGGGATTGCTTTTGAATACTAGAAAGAAAAAATTCAGAATTAGGGTCAAATAACTTGGAATTTTGTTTGGTACCCTAAGTAGTATTTGGCATGTTTCCTTCTCTGAAATGCATTTTCAGAAAATGATGGAAATATCCAATATGTCTTCAAAAATGTAGAAATTGCACTTAGAGTGCAAACTTCTAAAATAGATTAAAAAATGTAGAGGGAAGAAAAAAAGAAAAATCAAGAAAA